>VZRN01003663.1:2143193-2203451 GCA_013397935.1 Dasyornis broadbenti | reverse complement strand
CCTCCCGCCCCGCTCCCCGCTCCACCCACGCCCGCCCGGGGTTTTTTCCACTCCCGGTCGTCTCGCCCTGCTGCCGGTGTGGGCATAGCCGCCAGGGCCCCGCGAGGCTGATGTTCCTTCACGGCCTCTCTGCGCAACCTCACTCCCACCTCAGGGTGACGGCAGCCGCTGTCGCACCCGCGCCGCCGGGGGCACAGGCAGCGAGCGGGGCCGGAGGCAGCGGCATGGGCGGGCGCTCGGAGAACAGGCGGCATCTCAGCCGGACTCCCTGGCTCGCTACATTGAGCTCTCGAGAGCCTCCGTGGACGAAAACGGCTCCGTGGCTTTACTGAAGAAAAGCGGGTGACGCTCTTCGTCTGATGACCTTGATAAGGCATTGAAGAGCCACCTCCCCAGCACCTGCCTCCAATATTGATCTCGGAGGGTCGTGGCCTGAGAGGATTCTCAAGTCACCAGCTGTTCCCATTCGAGGCGCATTTGAAGGATTATTAAGAAATTATTTAAAAATGAGTGAAAATCCCCACCTTTCCCTCCTGTGACAAGGCAACAGGACTCCCACTGCCAAATGGGCAGTCTTTATGTACATGCTCGAAAGAAAGGCTGACAGAGTTCATGAGATAACAGGGCACAAACATGGTTAAACTGGGACTTGTCAGTGACACACGCTAAATAATCCAAGCATACTTGTGCTTTTTGCTCTTAAGATTTCCAACTTCTCCTCCTGTCTATCTCACTAACTGCCCAAGTCTTGTTGTTAATGTGAATTATCATTACCACTCCTTCAGGACCTTATGTTTCTTTTCCCTCCTGTTACTCACCTCAGTCTTCACATTGCTTTTACGTCTTCTACCCCCTACTCTGATTTTGCTTTCCCCTTCTCCCTGTCCCCACCTCCAAAGCTGTCATATCAACTATTATAACTCCTGTTTTTTCACTTAAGTCCTTTTCACCTGCCATTTCAAACCTTTTTTCCCTCTTTTAAAAGCTTATAACACTGTTTTCAATTTATTGGGTTTTTTCAGCTTTCACTCTATGAACTTCTTTCACCGTCTTTTGAACTTCAGCATTTTCTCCTCCATTTCTGCAGTTGTCTGCTATTACTTTTTTCCCCTCCAGGCCAGCTCACCTTTCCTCTTCAGAGCTCTAGCCCGTTTCTCCACCTGGTCTCTTGTGTCACAGTGAGATCCTGGACATACTGATGCCAGCCATCAACCCCTCCTCCAAGCCAAATAAAGATCTTGGTAGTGATTCTCCAATGTCCCTTGGTTTTTCATGTCCCTTAAGACTCCTTTGCTGCCCCTAAGAGAACAAGTTACCAGGTTTATATAAATATAGTATCCACCCAAGAGCTCTGAAGATACCATGAATGAAGTAAATTGCTCACAGAAAGATGGCACCTGCAATTAAAGCTAAGACTCATTCAAAAAAAAAAAAAGCACCTGCAATTAAAGCTAACACTCATTCATTCCCACTTCTGTGGGAGAAGGGAAATAATAAAAAGGCCAGAGAAATCAGGATAGAAGTTTGGAAGTCACAGAGCTGTAGATTTATATTACTACCAGGTAAGTCACACAAAGTAATAACTGAAATGCATTAAAGAGAACACAACACAAAGACTCATTAAGTCTCTGTATGCAAAGCCAAGTCTGCAATTTATCATTTACTTACATGGCAAGGTATCAGAAAACTCTGCTTTAAACCTTGGGAGAAAAAACAAACTCAAAAGAGCTTGTAGCTAAGCATGGTACAGACAAGAAAATACATTTATGTAGTCGCAAATGATAAAGATACATGGGGGAAAGATAACCTTCTGAAGAAGAGAAGGTTGCACAGACAACTCATAGTAAATTTCCAGTATCTGAAGGGGGCTTTCTGGGAAGCCAGAGACTTTTCATTAGGAATTATAGTGATAGGACAAGGAATAATGGGTACAAATTGAAAGAGGGGAAATTTAGGTTAGATATTAGGAAGACATTTTTTACTGTGAGAGTGGTGAGACACTGGACCAGGTTGCCCAGGGAGATTGTGGATGCCCCAACCCTAGCAATGCTCAAGGCCAGGTTGGGTAAGGCCTTGAGCACCCTGGTCTAGTGTGAGGTGTCCCTGTCCACGGCAGGTGGGTTAGAACTAGATGACCTTTAAGGTTCATTCCAACCCCTTACCATTCTATGATTCTAGGAAAACCCGTCTCCTCATCACGTCAAGAGGCACACACAGCACCAGTAAAACTTGTGCCCGTCAAAACTGATGTTCCATAAACAGAGGAAACAAGCAATGAATTATCAACATGTGCAGATCGCAGCAACTGCTGATGTCATCGAGATTAACCAAAGACGCCTGGCGAGATAATCCAGCAACAGCATCACCGCGGGCACACAGCGGGTGCCGCCACTGCCCAGCAGGCGGCCAGCAAAGGGCGAGCGGCGCCTGCAGAGCCTCACCTCGGCTCAGGCTCCTCCCGCGGGCGGGAGGGAGGTGGGGCCGGGAAGGATCGGTCCTGCCTGTCCAGCATGGCGGAGGAGCGGCGGTTCCGCTCGGCCTCAGGGGCGCCGATCGCGCTGCGGCGCCGCCAGCACAGCGCGTGCTGCCGGGAGCTGGCGGTGCGCGGCCCCCGCCTGCAGCTGCGCTCGCTCAGCGCCGCCACCTCCGCCGTCTGGCTGGCGGCCTACGGGCTCTTCGCTCTCAGCGAGGTACTGGCCCTGCCGCCGCCCTCCGGCCCCTCCGCGGCTCGGGCCCGGCGCCGGCTGCGCCCTCAGCCCGGGTCCCGCTGTCGTACTGGGGCCCTCAGGGGAGTCGGACGGGCTGGGTGGCCGCGTGTGTCCCCGGCTGTGCAGCCTTGGCCGAGCGGCGCCCGGGGCATGGAGGGCGGCCGGAGCCCGTGGGAAGGCGCTCAGCACCTGTCCGGGGCATCTCCCGCATACCGGGAGCGCCCAGCTGATGGGTGTGTGGTGGCAGACGGAGAGCTGTGCCAGCCTAAGGGTCGCGGGCTGCCACCTGCTTGCTCATGGTGGCTTCTCGGGTTCCTTCTTTTGGTTTGTAGCCTCTTGACAGATAGGATAGATGTATGTCTGGATAGTGAGTGATGCCTGGCACATGCTTGTGAGTCCCAATAACACGTGCTTACTTGGAGAGATGAGTTGTGAGAGTCTGGAATAAAGGATATATTGAAGGAGGTGAGTGATTGTTAATCCCCAAAAGGAATTTTTCTGAGTGACTCAGAGAACATTGTACCATGAATATTATCACATTTAACAGCTGAGGCAGAAAGATATTAGCAGTGCAGATTTCAAAAGCTGCTGATATATAAACTCATACTTTTGGATTTATTAAAAACTGGACCCAGACCAGTTATCTCCAGACTGAAGTCAGTAGCTTGACCAAAGAAGCTAGTCACTGTAACCCATGCTTTGACTGTTGCACATCAATTTGTTTCAGTAATCTTTCCTAAGAAATGAAGATAGAGATTGCAACGTGAGTCAGTTGGCAGGAGTCAGGAGAAGATGCTTCATGTTGAAGTTCGATTTTTTACAGAAGCATACACCCTAGTCAGTGGTTACCACCCATTGCCCTTCTGCTTGTGTTTACACACACTCTTTTAGCCTGTATGCAAGTGACTGCAGTTCTTCTGTTTGCCAGGAAAACAGGTCTGAAAGTGCCCCTTTTTGTGGATTTCAGTGTCTGTACCTTCATGACTGGGGTTTTTTTTCCCCCATGATAACAAACTTCTGGAGAAGTTGTGTATACTTTCTGAAGCCATGGCTTCTTTAGCTCACATGGTGGTACAGGCCTGTCTTGAGTGGTAGGGCTGTGTAATTCTGGTTCTTTAGGAAGTGTCAGTTATAACTTTGTTTCATGGGTATGTGGCCTGGCGTTCTCTAAAACACGGCCCAGAAATAGGTTGTAGGTTGTGGACCTTTAGAATTTATGACCAGGTCTTCAGATGACTTACTGCTGAGTATAGTTTCATCAGCCGTATATTAAAATGTAACAGCAATCCCAAGATTGCAGCATACAAAAGACATTGGTCCTTAGACAAAGCACAGGAGAAAGCAAATTTTCTTTGGATTGGTATTTAAGGCAAGAAGAGGGTGAGGTTTGAACAAGTTTAGACTGGCAGTTCATAATAAAACAACCAGGCCAGTGTTCTTTCCTGAAGGAGGGTTCTTAGCCTCTGAGCATCCACCCTTGGTTCTAGTAAATATTTTACAACACTTCTTTGTCAGTGACATCATCTCTATAGACGTTGGTATAATACACTGCCATTGATATAACTGGCTTGTTTGGGTTGAGATTCCTGCACTGAACTTACAAGGAAATAGAATTTTCTTGCAGTTTTCATTTTCGGCTCCCAATTCTTTTAGTCTGTACTGTGAAGACTGATTTAAATCTCATTACATATATATCAGCCACCCAGGTGAATAAGAGGACTCTACCTCAGTAAAAACGCTTTGCAACTGTAGCTTTAATATTCCAATTTGCTGTGCATTTTTACTTTCTCTAAAGCTGTGTTAAAGTAATTGTAAGATCAGAGCTCTGCCGTTGATTGGCTTGTGTTACAGAACAGTATGGTGCTTTCTGCCGCCATCTTCATCACACTGATCGGCCTGATCATATACCTGCACTTCGTGAAGATTGACCAGGAATCCCTGTTGGTCATTGGCTCGCTGGGCATCCAGGTGACTTCATCCTATGCCTCAGGGAAAGAGAGCACCACCTTCATCGAGATGGGCCAGGTGAAGGATGTGGTTATCAATGAAGCCATCCATATGGTAATCATACACAGTCTTCTTGTGTCTGTGGGCACTCTCACATCCAGTGTATTTTCATGAGCATTATTTACCAGAGCAATTAAACACAGCACTATCCATAGCTTTATTGACATCAGGAGCTTTGTTTCAGATTTCTCTGCTTGTTCTCTCATCTCTCTCCTTTAATGAACTCAAACCAAATGAATAACCTCAAAAAGCCAAATCCATCCCTGACGTAATGCCACTGACATTGAGCTAGTGGGTTTAGTTCTTTGGATTATGCTGTTCTTACAAATCCTGATGCCCAACTCCATAAGTAGTCAAGATGGAGATGAGAAGCTAAGACAATACAAATGATGATTTTTCCTGTAGCAGAGGTTTTCTGCAAAGCTTTTGTAGAAAAGCAGACCTTACACTTCCAGCATGTGTGTGTTCTTTTCAGGTTAAAAACTTAATAGAAAGAAAACAGGTAAAAGTCTTTCTTTATCATGTGACAGCTGTAGATACAAATTTGTAGACTTGACTGTGACCTGGTGTGATTTGCCTTTAACTCGGTGAGTTGAAACAGATCCTATTTCTGTGCTAACTCCAGGCAGTTTGATAGCATTTTTAGACTCCAATAATTTTTGTCTGTTTGTCTTGTAGCAAAAAGTTATCTACTACCTGTGTATCCTCCTCCAGGACCCTGAAGATCCTCAGGGAGTATCTGAGGTTGTGCCACTCTTTCAGGTAAGTTTGACTGATTAGTGGAGAAATCCGGATTGTGGTCTCTGTGTGTGCACCAGTTGTCTAAGCAAATCTTTATTCCACTACAGGTAGCTGCTAACAGGTGCTTTTCCCTGGCTGGGCTGTCAGGGTGGGTGGTATTTGAAGTCTCATAGAACTACGTATTAGGCATGGTTTTTTTAATTTGGTCTCCATTCAAAGAACAGGGGGAGTTGTGTCAATCTGAACTCAGCCAAGAGTTTGTGTGAACTCAGGGTGAGCCCCGCCTCCGTTCCCATGTCTTTGGCTTATGAGATTCTAAGGACTTATAGAGCTTTCTGTGCAGTCCTGTGCTCAGGGTTACCACCATAGCTCTGGCACTGTACTGCAGTTGGTTTTTCTCTCAGCTCTGTGTGCCAAAAGTTCTCACAAAACCTCCTTGGCATTGGAATGACTTCTCCTGCCTGACCTGTTGACAAAGATCATGGTACAAGCTGGTACAATTTGCTTAATGTATAATAACTTGTTTGTGTTGCTGTTACCCCGTCTCCCCTCTCTCTTCTCTTGCTGACTTGTTCTGACTGTTCATAGTTCCATTTTTGGAATGTATTTGCTTTGTGTGTGTTCATGCCTAACACAACAATGCCCTGATCCTTGAGCGGTGGTAAGCAGTACAGAGGTACCTCACTTCTTAGACTGCTGAACTGTGTAGCCCTCTCTGTCCTTAATTTACCTGCTGCTGGAGACTGTTTTGTAATCTACATACAGTTTGTAACTGGATACAGTCAGTCTTCAGCTAAATACTTAGGAGTATAAATAGCTTATTCCACTGATATTTGCTGCTAACTCAGTCCCACAATTATAAAAATGTTTAGTAACAGTAATATAAATTAGATATTTCACACATAGACAAGGGAAAAAATCGATTTGCAGGAAATCAACAACTAATAAATTCCAGATAGCTGCATTCAAGTACCTGATTTTACCTTTCCAGCATCTAAGAGGCTGCCTGGCATCTGTATTGTTTCTCTTTTATTTTTCTATTCAACTTTGAACAGTTTTATTTTCATGGAAATATCTTAGTACTGGTAGAGTTGACTCCACCATCAAAGGAGATACACAAATTAGAAATTCAGTACCTGTCTGTAATTCTTACTTTAACGTGCAAGTTAGTATGCTACTTAGTTTTGAAGGAGCAATGATTGGTAAGTTTGTTGTATCTCCTTCATTGGGTTCCTCTAAGTTATGTCAGCCTTCAAAAATATAATTTCCCGTGTCACTGAGCCCAGGAGCCCTTCTGCACTGAATTGACCTTTTGTTCTCCTAAGCAACACTTGCAAGGAGGCATCTGGTGGACTTTAAACAGTAATGCTCTTTTTGGGACCTCAAAAGTTACAGGATCATAGGGACTGTGGGACTGTGAAACTTTCACTTTCTTGTTGGTTTTAATCTGGTCCAGGTTAGAATTGATGAAAAATCATTGTACTTCAACCACCATTTGCTGTTTGGGTAAAACTAATTTATGTTTTCAGTTACCCTTCTGGTGTCCTTATGTTGGCAGTACTAGCAGAGGCCAAGAGTCAGGTGTCTAAATTCCCTGTCCTGAAGGTAGATTTTTCAGAGTGGACATCTTCTGGGATGGTTGATCAGTGTATGGAAATCTGCTGTTCCTTAGTCTCTAGAGGGAGTACAGCCTAATAAACATGGTGATGGGTGGGGAGGTGTGAATGTTCTTCCAGGCCATCTCTGTGAACTGTGAGCTGAAAAAGGAGAGGATTTCTGATTTGGTGAGATTCAGGCTACCTGCAGAATGGTACTGCATGTCTTGACCTGACAGCTTTAGGGACTGGCATTTTTTCATCATAGAGCAGGTGATGGAATGGCTTATGGAATAGATTTGCAGTCCTGCATCACCAGGTCACATGGAGTTAAATGGATTATTTCTAAATGAACATGTACAAGGGAAATCTGTTCACCATTGACTTCATGTGAGCAAGCGAATCAGTTACAGGTATCTCATTATTGCATTCCTTAGACATACATGCTTCTCATAGCTTTGTGCCAGCTCTCCCCACAGTCCTATCTCTGCCTGTCTCTAGTGGGAAATTACAAGCTTTCTAGCTGTTTTACAGCCAGTTCAGAGCCTGATTCTCTGTTGTTTGACTTCTAGAGCTCCAAGCCACGTCTGGACTGCTTGATAGAAGTATACAAAAGTTGTCAAGAGATTTTGGAGCAGAGGAAGACAGCACCACAATCAAGTGGAATAAAATAGCTGAAAAAAAGGCAGCAAACTTTCATCAGGACTCAGAGGGACACATGGAAAAACAAGCAAAACTGCCCCAAGAGCAGAACTTTTTAGGCTCAGACAGAAAAGGATTTTTTCTTGCCTGTCCAGAAAAGAATTATGGGGAAGTATGGCAAAGTGAAACAAGAAAATGCATCAATTTTTTACTCTTTCATGCATCTGAAAATTATACTAAAATTATAAAATAACCTTGGCTGGACTGCTGTAAGGATGCATTCTTTTGTTGTTATTTAACCCTTTGTTTGAAAAACACACTTTAAATACCAAAGCTGATGTGCGGGCTCAGATGGTAACTTCCTGATCACAGGAGAATTTCAGAAGGACAAACCCCGAAAATGAAACTGTTGCACCCAGTTATGTTTAATGAAATAAATGTAAGAGAACTGAAGATTGATCTCTTCAGAGATCTGCTTGAAAGAGTCCCATGGGATGGGGCCCTAGAGGGAAGAGGGGTCCAATAAAGCTGATTGATAGTCAGGGATCATTTCTTCTAAGCTCAAGAACAGTCCATCTCAATGAGCAGGAAGTCAAGCAGACATGCCAGGAAGCCTGCACGGATGAGCAGGCTGCTCCTAGCAAAACCTGAACACAAAAAGTGTTCAAATGAATACAGGGAAAATGCAAACCCATTGCTGAATGGGGCAGGACCTGTTGACACAGGGCATGGAAAAGATGTGGCATTTAAAGGGCCACATCAGCTACTCTAAGAATATGAAGCACATGTGATATTGAAAATTATGGTAATGATAATGTGAATTAAAGTTTTATTGATCTCTGTTCTTGGTAGTAACTTAAGGTTGGGAAATTCTTCTTTGTTTATAAGCTAAAAGTTACTGTAACCCTTAACTGGTATTTTTCTCTTTATTTTCCGTGACTCCTTAGTGACGTAACTGAGGCAAGTGAACTGTCAGAACAAGAGCTAAACCCACAAGCTGCTAGGAGCCTCGAGTCATACTTACTCTGTATACAATGCTGTACTGTGCTTGTCCACATAATCTGTAAATGAAGCACCATACCATCATGCAATAAGGTAGAAATAAGGGGATTTTTGGGGTTTTTAACATGGTGCCACAAAGTTTAAAAGACAGAGTTTAGGTCAAGTCACAGAAAGTATTCTGGTTATCCAGGTGAAAGGCAGCAGCTTGGGGATGTCTCAATGCCTTTTGTGTTGGAAAAGAAATTATGTGTCAGCAGACTGTACAGAGTCGTGAGCTCAAGAGTGTGCTGGGAATGCTGACTATACTGTAAAAATCCCACGAAATCCTCAGAACGTGCACTGAAGAAATTACCAAGAAGCTGTGTCACAGTAGGAAGTCTGAAGGATTGTTTTAGCAATCTTTTGAAGGAGTGAACATCCTGTGCCCATGGTGTAGTCATCCACTTAAGCTGAGAGAAGATCAGCAGAGAGAAACAAAAAATCAGTCTAGGGCAGGTTTGTACCAGCTATGTGCCTGGATAGCAAACACAAGCTTCGTTCATTTTTGTTTACATCAAGAATATTCTGGCTTTTAAAACAGTTTCTTTCATTCTGAGAATAATACACAAATTTATTTTATGATTATTAATTGATGACCTCAGTTTTATTAAGAACAAACAGAAATCTCGCAGTATCTTCCAGACAGCCTTTTACATACACACAGCAGTTAGGAACACAAAGGTTTTTTTCATCTCATTCTATGCTGCATTAACAGTCATTGCCAAAAGCATTAATTAAAATAATTATTCTCTCTACCAAAGAATCATACAAAGTAGGTATCTACACAGGGTGGGGTGTTTGAAGACAGGTAAGCTATAAATAGGAGGGATATGTGCATCATCAAAGTGGGGTGGTCCCTGAAACACTCAAGTATTGGTGAATATTTTTAAGAAATAAGGAAGAAAGAAAGTTCTATGTGTCATGCTTCTCAATTTAAAGTGCAGTTGTGGCAGAAAATAATGAGCTTCAGGAGAGCTCCTGTTTATTTAACATCTCTGCTTCCTGTTTGCCCCTGGTACAAGGCTCCTTAAGTCTCTGAGAACATCAGTGTCAGCACTGTACAGAAGTACAGCCTGTGAACTGGAGACTTCTATGCCTTGAGCATCCCCAGCACTGATGACAGCTCCAGCCTATTCTGAAAAAGCTTTGTTACTGGTGGGATACCAGAAGCAAACTGTCAAACAGACCTTTAGCTACAGAAGAAATTGTTAGGCACGGGTGATAGAGTGAGAAGGAATAACACTTTGTGTATTCAAACTGACATAGCCATACTAAGATCACTGTGAAAGAGAGAGAGGAAACACAAACTACTATCAGGATATATAGTCACTGAAAAGCATCTAAGGGAAAACAAACATGACTAAATACCTTCTTAAAATTATTTTTGGCTCAGAAAACTTCTACCCTTTTCTGTACCTTCAAGAGATTGTCCTTAAATTTGTAACAAGTGGGTACATTACAGTATGTGCAAATCAGGCCACTGTTCATACAATCTTTTCCTGTTTTAGGTCTGCCATATTGTTTCTGTAACTCACCATGGGGTGGTTTGGGGTTGGGTTTGTTTTGTTCAGTTGTTTGGGGTTTTTTTCTTTTATATTACAAAGATGCTGCTGAGGGATTGCTTAGAACAATTGTTGTCTGTCCACTGCTCTTGTCTTTTAGTTTGTGGCTTTGCACCAACCATAGGCATGAAACAAAAACTTCTTGATGTATCGGCTCCCCTGTGTGCATAGTTGGGGATGTGTCAAGGTTGCTGGCAGATACTAGGGAGTAAAAACACTGGTATGGTTTGTTTATTTGCAAATAACTTTGGTTTGCTATTACTGACTTCTGGCTAGTGGTTGGATTCACGCTGGTTTAATTTGGCAAAGTTGCCCATGAATGCATAATTATTATGAAATTGGACATGTTACTTTTGAAAGTGGTTGTTCTTCCTCAGCTTTTTTAGAATACTTATCAAAATATCTGAACTTAAACTAAGTAGATTTAGATTTTTCAGGAAGAATTGTTATTTTTCTTATATTTGTTTAAAATACAATAACCTTCTTATAACAAAGTCCCTTTGAAACAGATCGAAAAAAATCAAATCTACCAACATTCTTTATGAAAATCAGATGAACATGAGTACACATTTACTGACTACCTCCTTGCTTATGGTACATGAAGTAACCAGGAGTTTGAAAGAAGCAGCTTCTGTCAAGTCAGAATGGCAGAGTTTGTCTGGGAAGGTCTGTCCTAATTGCTGAAAGACAGAAAAAGTACAAAATTTGCTTGCCTTGTCTTCCTTTGTCTGAGTTAATGTGCAGTTCCAAACACATCTACAAACAGTGATTATCAGAAAGTCTTTGAAAGTGCTTGTCTGACAGTGGAGCATGTGACACACTGAGCCCTGCCCTGCAGCAGTGATCTAATGTTCGTCTGTTGCATAGAACAGCATCAGCTTCTGACATGCATCAGTCCTGTAAGAGCCAGGGCATCCTCTGACACTGTTCCAGTCCCAGTGGTTCTGAGCACTCAACATGCAAAGACCCTATGTTTCCACCTTAAATAAAGCTGAAAATATTCTTAAGTACTGATAAGCTCTAATTCTATACCCACTGTTTCAGGTCTGAAATGACCTTTGACTTTGCATCAGAATTATTCTTGTAAGTTGAATTCCTCTTCCTTCTCAGCGATGGCTTTCATGTCTGAGCAAGGACATGAAAGTTTCTGTCTTTTGAAGGCTGAAAATAGGAGGGATCGAAGAAAATGTATGTACTTGTAAAGAAAAGCAATATGGTAGGAGATAGAAGACTGAGTGCAGATGTAATGACTGGAGCACTGTGCAAGGCAAATGACCTGAGGAATGGTATTTTGGATGGAGTGTGTCATGGAAAGGAAACTCCCGCACAGTCCCCCAAATCAACTTTTTTTTTTTTTTTTTTTTTTTTTTTTTTTTTTTTTTTTAAATTAAAGACAAAATACGCTGCCTCTACCTCTAAGGAACTTTGTCTGTCATTATGGAAAAAGAATCAGAGCCTGCATTAATATGTGGTATATATAACCAACAAAATCAGCTCATTTGGAACAAGCTCTCAGAGCAGGGTGGGCCCTTTAGTGCTTCGGGGCATGGAAGGAAAAAAGAACGGATTTTCAGTCTCCCAGAGCTTCTTAGCAGGTGTTTTGCTTCGTGAGGGCTGAGTGGAAGACAGCAGTGAAGGAGTTGAACGGTAGTTAATGTAGCTGGCAATAAGAAGTGTTGCTTCAACAATCTAGGGAAAAGAGAAAATGATTAACTGTAGGTCAGTTAGAGGTAAGAATGCCCTTTGATGTTTAGAACCTGTTGACTGCACAGCTTTTTTAAATGGCTTTCTCCCATGGAATTGTTCAGTTTTAAAATGAAGCTCTGTCTTTAAGAGTTAGGTACAATAAGTCTCTTGTTCAAAGGTTCCAGCTTGCAAGGGATTTGTTTAATGTGTATAGCTAGTGCAGCAGCCACAAGTACCAGTCCCCAGGGCTTACACAAAACACCCTGCCCTGATGCTGCCAGCTGGAAAGAAATTCACTTTTCATGTGTAATTACCTTTGGAATTGCCATTGTGAAGAGGAGTTTTTCAGTGCTATTTTTTCCAGAATTTCTTTCTTTCATTTGACTGACTACAATCATGAAGTCATCTCGACAGCCTCCAAAGGTCAGCACAGAGGAGTATGAATAAGAGACCTTCACATGCTGCAGACAAGAGTTTGAAAAAGTCATAGTTCTGTAAAAAACTCTACATGTCCACCTTAAACTACTGTATTAGTTTATACTGCTTTCCTGCAAGAATGCCAGGTCTCCAGCAGTAAAGGGCAGTAGATGGCCCTATAGGTAACAGCTGGCAGAGAAAGCTCAAGTGAGAATTGCATTTCTAGTTTTCTCCTAGTTTGCTCAATGCCTCACTACTTCACAGTACAAATTTTGTTATATCCCAGATGGTGGTAGTAAAGCACACACCACTGAGATTTCGCAAGATGTATGAACATGTCTGCTGCCCTACCTTACATTGCAGCTGTAATTTTCCTTTGTCTATGCAGTGTTCAAACATAATACTGACTTCCCTCATCTCTGACTTTTACAAACTAGCTTCTGATTCATTTGAAGTTAAAGACAAACTGTTGGTGACTTTCAGTGGACTCAGGGGAATGTCTTTCTGTGGTAGATTTTTCTCTTGAACAGTGTTCCTCAACATACCATTGTGTTATAATCCAGTATGCTGATACCATCTTCATTCACAGCTACCCAGACTGGACAGTCTTCCAATGAGGAAGGCAAAATAGGCTAGAAAGGAAGCAAATTATTAATTCAGGTATTTTTTGACCACCAGAGAATGATATTCCTGATATCAATGCTGAGATTTAAGGATAAAATGAAGATGAGAAAAAATGCTATAGGATTACTGGTGTGACCTGGTTTGATTTTTAAGAGAGCTTTACCCAATATCTGGAGTAGCATTTTCAGGTTTACATACACTTTTCAGAGTAGTGGCACAAGAAATATAAGGATAACAAAGGCTTTGAAATTAATTAGATTCCATCAGTGTGGCTAAAACTGAAGGAAATGCTAGGACAGAGCAACCAAATAGCAACTCTGCTCTGTACCTGTGTTTATACTGCTCCTATCAGTCAGGAAGGCAATGAAACCTGCTGGTTTCTGTACCAGTGCATCCCGTACCATCACATCAACACCATTTTGTTTCTTACAGAATCTTAAGGCAAATGTGCATTCAAAGTCTGTTAAAGATGACTTGTTATAGCTAATGACATAAATCTTTCCTGGGAATCTGCTATTACATGGCTAATGCCATAGGCTTTGCTGTTTAACTACTGAAAAGTTATAAAATGTGTTAATCATCAGAAATATTAACATTATTTCACCTGTGGGTAGACCTATTCTACATTCTGATTCTTGAGGGTCTACCAGTAATCTCTTCTGACAGTAACCTCTTTTAGTCCTGACAGTGGAAATAATTGCCTTTTGAAAACTTATTGTATATTTCTTCAAGAGGTCCCTTTCATCATTAGACTTTTTTTCTGTAACTACAGCAGCTTTGACTTCAAAGCAAGAGTAACCATGAAGAAGACCTCCCTCAAGCTTTCAACAGCAGAAATTTCTGCTGGGGTGGGGAAGATGGTTAATGACAAAACAAGATTTCTCAGACAGTCACTATGTGCTAAGACATTAGTTCATGCACTGGCAATAGGTACAGAGCTCTAGCCTGGAAGGGGGTGAGGGATGGTACAAGCTACTGGGAGAACCACTCCCTCCAGCTTTTCTTTGCTCTCCCACTGATGCCTGTGGGTTGGCAGCTTACCCAACGTGTACTTTTGGTTTTGTTTCTGCAAAGGACATTAGCAGCACTTGCCTTTCTCATGTGGCACGGAAAGCATCCAGCTCTGTGTCAAGCAGAAAACGGGACTGAAGTACCCATTCTCCATATAGCTGGCATCAGCTGCCAGGTGTGACTTAGGGGGGACTCTTCCCTTCCTCCCCCACTATGATATGTAAATCATATTTTTTAAACTATTGTTGCAGCCTTGATGCCCAGGGAAATGCCTGCCTGAGAAAGCTTTGGGAGGGCTTGTAAGGACAGGTAGTACTCTGTATCATGATCAATTGACACAGCCAGGGACCCTTCAGTATTTATTTACTGAGCACTAGCAACCCCTAGTTACCAGGGCTGTTTGTTCAGAACAGAGTATTGTTCAGTTTTTTTCCCTTTCTGAAGTAGAAGCATTTTCAAACCATGTTACCACAGACTGTAGGTATGTCTCTGCTCAGATAATTCACTTTTGGCAACAGAAGAAAGTGTGCTCCAGTTACCTTAGCAGCAAATATTTTGGCTCCAAAGAGAGGCCATTTCCGGGCCACCGTCAAATAAATTCGAATGCATTCTGGTGGAGAGCATCCCTGCAGCACCATCCACTTTGTTGCCAGCCTATCTGTAAGTTGCCTTTAGGAATCCAAGACACAGGACAGTATTATTTGCTAATGACTTCCAAGGAAAGATGTGTAAAATTAGAGCAGTTAATAAATGTACCTCTTTACTCCAAAAGGGCTGTTCTACACAGCATTTACAGACAGGCCTGTTAGCACTACCAGTTGTAGTTGAGTTTAAAATAAACTTGAGTTTATTTTAACATTTTCTCTACTTCCATGTACTTTCTCACCTTCCTCATACCTTGCCTGTAGTATGCTCTATATGGAGTGGCAATATATATTAACTCTCAATTTGGTTCACTAGGGATGGCTACCTTGCCACATGCAGAAGGACTTTGCTTCCAAAAGGAGGTAATTATGTTAGTTTCACCACTGCATCCCTAAGTAGATTCGGATCTGCAGGAAGACCATTCTCTCATTTTAAATCAGACAGATCCGAGATCTGTGGCGACATCTGAATTTTGTATTCGAGCTCTCTGCTTTCTGTGTGAGAAGTTCCAAGTCAGAACACCAAAAAACCCTGCTAAAATATGTCCTACCATAATTACTGCATGGCCTGAAGCAACCCATGTGAGCTGGCTTTATGGCTCATTGCGAATGTTAGGCATCTGGAGTCAATTGACACTTGGGGGAAGGGCAAAAAAAGAAAAAAAAAAAAAAGAAAATTCATTTTAGGCTTGGATTAGTTTGTTGAAACTGAGATGTCTAATTTGGAAATGAAAGGCTTAAAATTCTTGTCTATGGGAAAATTAGCCAGTTATTTGGCTCTTTTTATATTGGTTTGTCTTTTAAGGGAACCTTTTCCTGGCATTTGTGTTTTGTTTGAGTTTTTACATTAAATAATCTTGACAAGGCTCCTTGAAATTTCTTAAAAGTAAAGACAATTTGGCAAACAAAAACTTGATTTCAGTGCAAAGCATTGAAGAACCAACAATTTACCTGAGCTGTTCAGGAGTAATGTTTTGCTTGTAGTGTTTGGGGTAGAATTTATCTAAAACCTGGTGGAGAAGATGCTGCATTTTCAGTTGTGATGTTCCCCCAGGACTTGAAGATCCTGTTCGATCCAAATCCCCATATTCCACCTAAGACAACATTACAGTTTATAGTGCAACAGTACTATGGAGTCTTAATGCAGTAGAACATTCCATGAATTCCCATACTGATAACTACTGTGTTTATTAGTCATACAAAAAGACACAAGCTGGGGAACGTTGTCTACAGCATTTACCATAGTGAATGTATACAAAGGAGCAACCACTGAGGACACAACTGCCCAAGGAATTATCTACTGATCTAAGAAAGTGACACATAATCTTAACCAGATACTTGTGAGGTGACACGTGTATAAACTGCCAGGCTATGGGGGTTTATTTTCAGTTGTCCAATTAAAACAACAGCAAATTTATAAATAGTTTGGATCATGTCCCCAGCTTCTTCATCTCAGTTCACACTGCTTTAATAAATACAACACTCAGTTTCAGGACAGTAAAACACTATTATCCTGCTTACCATGCCCACAATCCACACTGTGTTTCATGTGGTAAAATACTAAATGCAAGCCTGGAGACATTAATGGAGGATCCGAGAAGATGCTCTTCCTGAGTAAGAGGGTACTGGCAGAGCAACAGGGAAAGTTTTTACTATGAATGGAATTCCAGTAGTGGTACTATTTCTGTATCTCAATTTCCTAAGGTACTAATTGGAGCAGATCTGGTGGTAGTCCAGCCTCACTGTTTTTTCCAATATTTTTCTTGAGAAAGAAAGGAGATGCACAGCTAGAGCAAATTTTCCTACAGCAAAAGGTATTCTGCATATGTTTGCTAGTATAATGTATTTGTCATGGTAGATCTGGCTGTAT
The DNA here is from genome assembly GCA_013397935.1 of Dasyornis broadbenti. Taxonomy (NCBI): domain Eukaryota; kingdom Metazoa; phylum Chordata; class Aves; order Passeriformes; family Dasyornithidae; genus Dasyornis; species Dasyornis broadbenti. The sequence goes on along the minus strand of VZRN01003663.1, from coordinate 2,186,903 downwards.
GGATGTTTGATGCACTTTTGATGTAAAAGGTAGCTGCTTAGTCAAAGATAGTCAGTGTACAGCTGAAGGAGGACAAAAGACAGGATTTCTGCCATACTCACCTGAGCCATTAGAGCCACCATTTCCAGAGCTAATTCCTTATTAACAGGAAACCTTCCATTGGCTATTTCATTGCTCACTTGGAAGGCCAGTAGCAACCGCTCTCGGTCTGTCTCACCTTTGGCCTGGCTCCGAAAATATAGTCTAAACAGAGAGGATTGTGCAGGTAAAAAGATGCTGTGAATGGGAAGTACAACTGGGAACTTGAATCAAGGTGAGGCAAAATAAAAGTCTGTTTTGGTTTTGTATTTTTTTTTCATTGAGGGGTTACTGGACAGAGATGTGAAAGCTGAGGTGCTTCCCTTATGAACAAGATTTAAGCAGGGACACTCAAAACATGCTCTCTAGGTTTGGAAGCTATTTGAATTCTGCAAGCCAACCACTTCTAGACAGTGAACCCTTATTAAACACAGCTAAATCAGTGTCCGTTCAGCCCCATCAAGCACAGACAAGCATTTAAGTTACGGCCTTCTCTGCTTATTACAGAAAAGAGAACTACCTTTGCTCTACATGTATAAGTTTCTACAAGGCAGCCTTGCAGACTTGCCAGCTTGGATTTGATCACTTACACTGAAGACTTATTAAAAAATTCTTCAGTTTGCTTCAGCAGGAAATAAGAGACCCAATTAGCAGCCTTTGTTTAAAGAAACATGCTTGCAAATCAAAGCTTCCTATTATTTTTTATTCCATTCACACTTGGAATTTTTTTGACGTGGTATATAGCAAGATTACTAGTTGGAGGTTGAAGAAACCAGCTTGGGGAATGCCTGCCAGAACCATTCCTCATACTTCCAGTCCACAGCAACTAATTCACATATTAATTTCAAGCTGCATCTATAGCTATATATTCCATGATACTACATAAGATACTCATTCCAGTGGATCAGTTTGTTTATTTTTATGTCACTTTGAGATTAACAACACTATTAGGACCACACTGACCTTACATATGTCTTATCAGAGTCCTTGGTGTTAGAACAGCCCAACCTTGGAAAGACTTTATCAAAACATCCTTGCTGTCCAGCCTATGCACATTCCAGCCCAACAGAATTATAGTGCAAAATTTCACTCCTGAAACAAATACTGCCTTCTGGGTCAAAAGCAGTAACTTCTGCTTTCACCTCTATTATACGAACTAACAAAGTTGACAGAAATTTGTTTCCACCACTCAACAAAATCTTCATATGTTCAATATTGAACTGTCTGTTCAGTTTTGGGGTGGCCTGCAAAGAGAATTCATGGTGCTTCGCCTGAAAAGAGAGTTCATTCTTTGTTCTCATACAGGTCTCGATTTACTCTAATTTAGAATTCCTATATGTATTATAAGTGATGAACTGGTTCCAGTTTTTGATTTAGATCTTTGTCTTCTACTTCCCTTCTCTACCATTTTTCATCATCTAACTTTTAACATTTCTTTCTTTATAAAGTTTGGGCACTGCTGCTACACGTCTCTTCTACAGCTCATATGATTTAGAACATTGTTCTTGTATCTTTTTCATCTTTGTGATTGTTCACTTAATTGCAAGTTTCAGCATATTTGTTTTCACTGGTGATTTTTCCTCTAGGTCTCTCTTCCTCTCACCTAACACAAATTCTTTAATTATGTTTTAGGATCTAGGCAAGTGAAATTGTGCCAAGTATGTCTTATTGTGCTGCAGGTAGTTGTTAACTCATTTTAAGTCTATTCTGCTATTGGAAAGTGGTTTGGGTTTTACCCCTAGGCCCTATGCTTTTGTATATGTAACAGACAAAAGTCATCATGTCTCCTGTAGGATTTAAATGCATCTTAGCTAAAATAGTTTTGGCACTAATGATGCCATAAATGACTGGTCATCTACACAGATATATGCAGACTAGACTGTTTAATTAACAGCATTAGTGAGGCCACCCAACAAAGGACAGTACCTGTTCTTATAGGTCAACTTTACAATTCTTGTGCCACCTTCGTATTTCCCAGGATGCAATTCTTTTAAGGCTTGTTCCCATTTAGAAATGACATCACAGATCTTTAAAAAATATCAAGGAGAGAGGAGACATAAAGTGAGGTGAAATATATAGCCAAGGCTTGAGGGGAAAGTAAGTGAATAAAATATTGTGAAACTGAAGATAAAGAAACAGACTGGATCAGCATAAACACAGCTCAAAGCGACAAAACCCTTCCTTTTTCTATTGCACAGTATGTAAAAATTAAAGCATTCCAACTGAAAACTCCAGCTCTAACCTGCAGGGGGACATGTAAATTCTGATCTGGTAGTAACTCTTGTGGCTCTGTCTACATTAGCAAGTAGCAAAGCTCAGGAGAAGATCTGCACAGCGAAACACCCATTCCTAAGTCTCCACGTCCACACTGGTAGTCTGATCAAGTGACCTGCAAGCCCACTTCTATGTTGGATCACATCTTCCAGTTCATGTTTCATATAAAAAGAATCAATTTAATGCTCTCAGGTTACTTCTTAATGTGAGTCAAAGCATGGTTAATAGGAATGATTAGTAGGTTTACTTCAAAAGTGCCCTCCTGAGCCAACTAAAGCACTGACATATCCTCTGAACAGCAGCAGATCATGCATGGCTATACCAAACCTGGGATGTGAATGTCCAAACTTTGGGAATGTTTGGTCCTAGATTCCAACTTTGTAACTCAGACATATTTTTCACAATAACACGGTTATTTTTTTTTCAGTTCCACTCAGCTCCTCCTGCTCACTCTAGTCCTTTTACAAGTGGTCTAATGAAGGCCCCTAGTTCTCTTTTGATGGCATCTCAATAAAAGGAATGTGAACATAAGAAGCCATATGAAATACATAATCATATCTAAACCTCTCAAGCTACTGAAATTTACTGGTTATTATTTACTTGCCGAGGCAAAGTGATGCCTTTGATTATCTCAAGCGCCTTTGTTTACTCTGATACCTCATCTCTCCCAATGGTGGTCCAATTATCAGCAAAGCTCCAGATTTCCTGATCTATATCAGGCCATGAAAACAAACTATATAATTTGGCACCCTCTGTGGTATTTTCTTTCAAACCACCTATTTCAAAGTTATTGGTGTCTTCTTCCTCTGTTGCTTAATGTGAAATTTTACACCGTGTAAAATTGATTATTTAAGTTCCCTACAGGTATCAGGACCTCTTCAAAGTTGCCACTGCAACTATTCCTCCATTAATGCTGTATGATAAATTATTCTCACAGATTTGTACCAAAATCTGATGTGTCTCATTCACAGCAGACAGCCTGCTTAATTAAGGCAGTCATTCAGCTGCAGCATGGATAAAAATCTCCATATCAAAGACACAGATGCTAATACTTTATCTGCTTTCTTTCTCCCTTGATTTGAGGCACTACATTCTTTCTTAAAGTGAAGCCACGCTCTGTAGAGCTTTCTCCCCTAAGTACGCTTATCAACAGTGAAAGCCTGAGTTATCTGGAGATAGCAAGGAGACACTGCACAGTCCAACAGATGGAATTTATATAGACATGCCAAAAGACTCACAGCCTAACATAAATTTGTCTCAATTAGGATGTCACATTTGATGTCAGTTGTGATATCTGATCATGCTGGCTAGCTCAGTCATCTTTCAATTTTAAAGTCAAGACAAATTAAACTTTAATATTTGCTAAAATCTGACTTAGACTTTTTAAAGATTGACCAATTTATCATCTTCTAAAATAGATCTTTCTATTAAGAACTATATCGGATTAGACTAGCTAATTATAGAATCACAGAATCATTTAGGTTGAAAAAAATCTTTAAGATCAGCAAGCCTAACGATTAAACCAGCACTGCCAAGTCTACCACTAAACTATGTCCCCAGGTGGCACATCTACAGATCTTTTAAATACCTCCAGGGATGGTGACTCCACCACTTCCCTATGCAGCCTATTCCAATGCTTGAGAAACTCTTTCAGTGAAGAAATTTTGCCTAATAGGCAATCCAAAACTTCCCCCAGAGCAACTCTGGGCTGCTTCCTCTTATTCTGTCATTTGTTACCTGGGAGAAGAAACTGACCCCCACCCAGCTCCAGCCTATTTTCAGGAAGCTGTAGAGAGCAATAAGGTCCCCCTGAGCCTCCTTTTCTCCAGGCTAAAGAACTTCCACTCCTTCATCTGCTTCTCATCAGACTTACTCTCCAGACCCTTGCCCAGCTTTGTTGCCCTTCTCTGGACCCACTCCAGCACCTCAGAGTCTTTCTTACTGTGAGGAGCCCAAACCCAGTGCTGATTACAGGGGGTCAGTCACCTTCCTGCTGGCCTGCTGGCCACACTATTGCTGATACAGGCCAGAATGTCACTGGCCTGCTTGGCCACCTGGGCACACATTGGATCATGTTCAGATGGTTGTTAACCAAAACCCTCTGATCCTTTTCCTCTGAGCAGCTTTCCAGCCACTCTCCCCCCAGCCTGTAGGGTTGCATGGGGTTGTTGTGACCCAAGTGCAGGAATTAATATGTCATCTGTGAATATTAATCTAGATAGACAATATCCAAGCTTATTTGATCTTAATTCATTAAGAAGGATTTATTAACCATTTAGCAGTTCTTCAAAGATGGATACTAAAGGTAGCAGAGGGAAAAAATTAATACCTTCATGTTGCCTGGCAAACAATGTTCCAAATTCCTGCCAGAAGGATCATCTGTGAACAGAGAAAATCCCATATGGGCTGGTTTCCTCATTCCTGTTTCCTGGTTCAGCCGCTGGATGAATTCATCAACTGTTGAGGAACCATCAAAACCTACAACCTGCAATGAAAGAGGACTTAATCAAGGATATAAGATGATACGAGATCATTTTGCCTTTTTAAATTTTATATATTTGTAGACTTCCCAGTACTTTTCCCTACCCATTTCCCCAGCTAGAAAGACCAAACACATTCCAGAGCTCCAAGCCCTGGGGGGCTACAGGGCCCCTATCCTATCTCGGTTCTTCTTGGGAACCAAGGTCTTTGAGACACATTTTTATAAGCAAGTACAACTGGTACCAAGGATGGGTGGTTCCAGAGAAGGGGCTTGACCTGGGAGGAATTGCATCACCACTTGTCCTCCTAATCAGTGCTTTTTATCAACTATGCTAATTTCCTAAAACCTATAAAAATGTATTCACCCCTGTGGGGGTGGGCTTTTGTGGATGTTCTTCCATAACTGCCCCTGGAGCTCCAATAAAGATCCACTTTTATATTACCTCTTATACTAAAATTATCTCAAGTTTCATTTCCAGGCTAAAAAAGGCAACAAAGAAACATGATCATTGATGGGTATCACAACTAATGAAGGTGGTTTCCTACAGATTAGTGTCTCCAGATTAACTGCCAGCTCCAGTGACAACACTTGTGTATTGTTTCCCTTCATATCATGTTCTTTCCCATACTAAGACACTTTCAACATCTCTCCCTTTTTCTCAGCTACCTTTCTTCCTAAGACCTGTAGAGCTAGGGATGAATTACTTTCATTTTCTTGGAAAGTCAGCTAAAACAGCAAGGAGGAGAAACAGTGTTTATCTCCCAATACCTGATATGTATAAATACCATGGTGCCACTCGCCCACAAGAAGGAAGCAGGTTGTGGTGCAGTCCTCTAGTGGCCAGAAGAAAGGCAGCTGTGATGGCTCACCTGGTAGGTTCCATTCATGAAATGCACTGGGATGCTGAAGGGGAGTGAATGGTGGTAGGGATTTCTCAGCAGGATGGACACGATCTCCATCCGGGAGGGCTTGGCTTCCCGCTCTCCAGCCTGCACCGTGCGGTCTACTGATCTCTGGCAGTAGATGGCATACTTGCCTATCTCACTCCTAGGCAAACAGGGGGAGAGAACCACCAACATGCTCCAAGTGCCATGTCCTCTTCAATTTCCCATGCTGTGATAACACATTCCTCCCTCAGGCTTTTGCTCAGGCAGATATATCTCTATGCAGATACGCTGTTCACCTCAACAGACTAACAGATCAAGTGAAAAGCTACAACACAAACCTGAGCTCCAAGAACCTGTAAATCTAAGGCAGACAATGGACTCTCTAGGAAACAGAAGAGTATTCCCTGCTTCTAGGTGGACTGGACACATATCCTCTTCTGTACCCTGTTGCCATCATAATAGCTGTCAAGATAAGATCAATTCACCCTCAAACTCGCTGTCATACCAGTGGAATTTAGTTACTCTCATGTCAAGTCCTGGTAAATATTAATAATGAGTTGTATAATCCTGTGAGACTAATGCATTACAAGTTGTGTTTATCAATTTACATGGCTGTACAAATTATAGGTTTCCATGTATTAACCCTATATGGACAGAGATTCCAAGCAAACTTAGATTTGTTGACAGTTCAATACACGATAGGGATAGTTACCAAGATGATCAGTTTACTGTCTATTGAAGAGAGTGCTCCACTGGACAGCACCAAAAAGATGTAAGTGTCTCTAAAGCCAAGCAGGAACAGTCAACTGCACCTTGCATAAACATGTTAAGTATGTATATACTGAGTAAGTTCTGAAATGGAAGGATTTATACGGATTTGTAACTGTGCTATCACTTTGCAGGGGAAAATAATTCCATCCAAGATGCTGTCAGGAGCTCACTACATAATTAAATGTCCAGTTAAATCCCTGCAAGCAACATGGAAGTCAGGAGTTCTGGCTTTCCACTCTAGCAATATATTGCTCACCTCCCCAGTAATGAGTTTGGACAATTTTCAAATAGGGAATCTTGCTTCTTCAAGAAGCTGCTATGTCTGGTTTCCAAATGCTCCTAAATCCTGTGACTTCTCACTTAGGACTCTGCCCCACTTTTCTTCCTCTCTTAGAGACTGGATATGTACGCTCATGTCACCTTACACAAAAAGCAATACCTAGAATTAAGATACAGAATAGATCTAAACCATAGGCATTATGTAGTGCAAACATTCTTAGTGTCTTGGGTGCTGTGTGAAACCAGGGAAGCGTATCTACTTAACCGGTCAAGAAACAGCTGTATCTGCTCCATCCAAGGGAAGTAAGTATTCCCAGAGCTAGGGAGAAGGAGCCAAGATAAATGCCATTTAGCAACTGCTCCAAATCCAAGCTAAACTACAGGTGAACATAGGCAAATTTTCATGTAATTTCTGGGTTCTTTTCTAGCTCTAATAATTGTTTCATAGCAGGATCGTATGAATAAATGTCCTTTTTGTTTTGCTTGGAGTATGTTTGTTCATAAAGGTACTTTTGGGCTAGGAACTTTTTATTTGTTCATAAAGGTACTTTTGGTCAGACCATCAGCATAGTAGTGCTTGAAGGTGATGTAATTAAATCAGCTTCACAGGGCCAAGCAAATCCTTATGAAATTCAGGAGTCTCCAGCAGTAGAACAGCTCCATTAGTGAGTTGAATGGGCCAGTCTGTGAGCTGGTAATGCACAAGTTTGAAGAGATGGCTCCTAGTACTCGACAAAAGACCTCTAACATGTTGTCTTAGCAGATGGAGAGAGAACCTGAACATTGAGAAGTGCCCAATATCTGTATTTTTGCTTTTGAGAAGAAATAGCAAATGTGAGGCAGCGTTTAAGAAAATAAAATACTTGATAGAAGTATACGTTTCCTTTGCAGTGCCAGGAGAGTTTTAGCTTGAGTTCCATGGCAGATTTAGGCTTATTAATTGAATATGAATATGTGCTTGAAAGAAAAAGAAAACTACTCTTTTACTTTTGTCTTAACAACAGTATATTTTTGCAACAGACAACTAGACGTCTCTAGCTGTGACCTCCTGGCTTAAGGACATGGTGAGATACGCTGAAGACCAGATCACCATGGAAACAAAGAAAGAGCACAGCATGAACAATGGAGAACGTCTTGCTGTTACCATAGTTACATGCCAGAGAGGTAAGAGAAAACACTACTAGCATATATTTCAGGTTTATTCATTTTTCCTAAATTTTTATGGTTCCCTGAGGTGTTTTCTGCCTCACTTTTGTTCTGTCACTTTGCCTGCTAACCCGACAGCAGAATGTAATCACCTAAAATTTGAATAACTCATTCCAATTACTTTGGTCTGTCTTTCTATCAGTAAAGGAAAGTAGCTGCATAAGGAAAAAACGTCCCTATATAACTCCAGTTATATCTACAAAAAGTTCTTTTGCTAGTATAGGTCACTCAGTTTTGTGAACTAGCTTCATTTAAGTGATAAATTAATGTGAATGGTTGAAAGGGCACAGCTTTATACTATAGGGAGCCCTCTGTTCTCCCTCTCAAGATATATTTGTAGGTGTGTGTTCCAAAATTACTTCCCTCTTTATCTGTAGTGGATGCAAGAGGCAGTCAGCTGAGCAGAATGAAATGCTGTCGCAGTCCTTACCTGGGGTCTGCATGCCGCTGCAAATGTTGTTTGATGTACCAGAGGAAGTGATGTTGAGGTAGGAATAGAGGAGCACATAAAGCCAGGAGCTGCCAGCACTGCAGACACAAAATTCGACATCACTCTCGTTCTGTACTTCTTACCTGCTGTCTTTCATAGAATACTACAGCCAAAATAATGACGGGAACTAGTGCTTTTTGGAGTGACTCTTTCAAGACGTGTAGTTCAAGATGTTTCAGAGGGAAGTGATTGTCAGACAGACTGCTGTTCAGTATCTCAACCTGGACCCTCTGAGAAGAGTTCTAAGTGATTGGTTACTTCTGACAATTTTGCCTAGTGTAACCACAACTGAGTGAACAATTAAGACTTAAATTAATACCATGTAACTGAAAATCATAACCAAAAAAGCACAGGGGAATTTTATTTCGAATTAGAGCCATTATTATTCAACTTGATTGCCAGCTCAAATGTCTCATTTGAGCTGGCAATATTGTAATCATGTATGTACATTCATGCTGTAACTTACTAATTTTATTTACCCAATAATTACAGTGCAAATTCAGATTTCATGCCTAAGAGTAATTTTCATGACTTATATGCTGTTGATTATCTAAAATGCAAAACAAAATTAATACCGTGTGACAGTTATAGCACAACAACACAAGCTAAGAACTTTGATTCTGACTATGGTCTGAATAGACTATTTGCAACTAGTAAACAGTTACACTTAAATTAAAATTTATTTTTCAAGTAGGTATATTCTTAGTGTTTTTCTTTGCACATCAGTGCTGAGATTCTCTTTCCCCCAGCACACTTTTAGCATAAGCACTATTTTATGAGAACTAGTCCCATAGCTAATTATTAAAACCATGGAATTAAATGGAAAGTATTTGCAGAATGGCAGTGACTAAAGAGGAACTGACCTGAATGACTGAGTGGTTCTGGGGTTGTCGGCAGCTGGTCTGTTTAACAAGCTGACAGTAAATTTCATTCTGCAGCTCAGTATGTGTCAAGCAGACCTGCAGTGCTGTCTGGGCAAGTGACACATGGTAATCAACAGAGGATGCCTCCACAGGAACATTGATGAACAGCTGACAGGACTGTGAAAGGGTAGAAGTTAGTCAATGCCACGAATCCAGCAACTCTTCTCTGGTACTTTCCAGGCCATGTTCCCCAGATATATTTATTAACTTACAGACAGTTAATAAATAACCTTGAGAGGAGGGAGGAGAGTCAATACTTAATTCCTATTCCTCCCTTCTTAGTTATGGCAACTAGAAAATTCACTCAACCTCCCCCACTCTAAAGAACTTCCAAGTCAGCAAGAGAATTGAGGGGAAAATGTGCTTCCTGCCTTCCATGCCTCTGTTTTAGCTTGTTCACACTGTCCAGTCTCATTGTTGATCTTACACTTGGAGAGTGCAAAAATGCAATCTCCAGCGGCTTCCCCACTAGTCTTACTGACACAACTGAGTTTGCCAGTGAATTGTTTCTGTTTCCTTCAATCCCACTATTGGAGAGGAAAGAGGAAGATAAAGCTAACTTTAAAGCATAAAGTTTCTGGGGGAACATTACTCCTAAACCCAGATTCTGCAAAAGAAAAGTTAAACCTCCAAAGAATGAATGACACCTAATATCCAACAGTCCTCTTGTAATTAAATGAACCAGCAGGCCTGCTAAAGCAACCCATAGTGACAGTAAATGTTGTACAACATGACCAAACAACATTGTTGCCTCAGCAACAGAGGAAAATAACTGAAAACCATGCCATGTCCCTTTAAATACCTTGAAAAGTTTCAGAGCTTCAGTCTGTAGAGCCTCTGATGGCAGAGTTGTGAGGGATGTGTGCAGCCCATCTTTACTGTAGCACAACATAGGATGCTTCCACAGAGGAGAATCTGAGGTAGCAGATGGGCAAAGACATGCAGTGTCAGAAACAGCAGAGAGAGAACAGTGTCCATGTTGATGAGGTGCCTTGCTGAGATGGCAAAGCACCCAAGGGAGCAGCACTGCACTAGGCCACATTATCTTTGGTGACACTTCACTGATTTCAGCAAGGCCCACCATGGATAAGGAGTCACCAGCAGCGTTAGCCATCAGCAGAAAGTATTGGCATCCTCAATCTCGCTACACCAGAGCTTCTCATCAGCTGGATTCTGGTGAGAGGCTGCTCAGGTGTGTGTTCAAGCCAGAGACACAAATCCTGCCAGGAAAGCTGCCTGTCTTTGTTAGTGCATGTCACTATCCACCAGGAAGTAAGGTTCACATAGAGGTCCAGAATATGTGAGTGTGCAACAAAAGAGTTTTAAGTATGAAAAGATATGTTCATACATATTTGAGAACGGTGCATAAACATAGATGCATGAGCAGGTACCAAAGAAGAAGAGAAACAGATAAGCATGGTTGTATGTGTAAGGGTTTATATGTGCAGACAGAGAAACAGAGGTGAAGGCAAGTGTGTTTGAGTGTATTTAGAGGAAAGAGCACATGTTTGTACGGTCAAGATTTCCTGGAAAGGAAAATCAAGACCAACAAAGACAGGAAAAAATTAAAGCTCCAGTTCTTTATTTTAATTTGAATTACTGTTACAGACATTTCAGAGGCTTTGATAAATGATGTGACAATGCGATGGACTTGTCTGAGAACAAGGGGAGAAGGACACTATACCCTATAATGTACTACTGAGAATCTCTTGACTGGATTAAACTGGGAATTGAAATTATTCTTCCTTATGCTTTCCTACCATGGAAGAGTCTGTGGTTTTTACTTACTAGGGTCTCCCTCTGCATCCAATAGTTTTCCAATGAGTTGTTCGTATGATGTGCCCACTGTGGCATTACTGCTACCAGCTGCAACAGTCAGATGGTACAGCCACGTATTCTAGGCATAAGGATGAGAATAGTACATGTCAATTCAGACCTGTTCTCTACAAACAGGTTAAGCCTTTATGACCCCTTTTTTCATTTTTGTCAAAAGACTCTTGCTCTCCAAAAAAAGACTGCCTTTTATACCTTTTCCTGTTTGGTGCGGATAAGTAAATACGTGGGACTCTGGTCCTGTGGGTGAATCACCAATGTACAGTGGGATGAAAGAAGCCCTCCACCAGTGGCTTCATAATCTTCATCAGAGTCACAGGAACGGTCTACTTCTTCCACTTTGGATTCACGCAGAGGCAGATGCCCCAAAGGACACTACAAGGAGCAGAAGCACATTAGGTAAATGTAGCTCATCTCCCAGTAGGGACAGGGAACACTGGGAAAGGGAAGCCAGATAAAAATGTTGACAGGTCTGTAAAATGTAAGGAATAAATACAATATAAATAATTCAATGTTTAGCTAATTTAATCTTCCATTTCTAGAGAATCTCTTTGCTTTCATCAAGTACTTACAAAGTGTGCCACTACTTTTATTTTTCTTGGGAGACCATCTACAAGTCAGAATGAGAATATGCAAATAAAAGGATGTTTTTTCCTATAAGGTACTGCTTTATTCCCATTACACTTGAGGGCCAGTTGCTCAATATCTTGAGCCACTGTTTTCTGACCCTGGTCAGACTTTCTGCTTGCTACTGGAAAAGCAGTTCTTTTAAAATTTTGTAAGTAGCCAGATTCAAACAAAACAGAGGATTATCTGGTGTGTTAACTCTGGAGGTCAATCTCAAATATGAGTCACAGTATTTCTTGATATTCAAAAACTCGGGGTTTGACATGACCAAGACAATGTAATGGACTATTGGGCCAAGTGTCCAGAAATGGAAGCACATTACACTGATTACCTCCCTCTTCCCCAAATGTTGTTGCTATCTTATTTTCATGATGATATGCAGAATCTATCAGCTGCTGTTTAAAAGTCTGCTCAGAAGGCTGCACAAGATCAAATGGACAAAGCGAGCTGAGAAAGAGCAACCACTTGCCTTTTAAGTCTGCTGTCATTTAATCTTAAAAAAAATTAAGTCAAATACTGATTCCCTTTGAGGAACAGGTGCTGTTTGAAGAGAAGTACAACCAAGAAAGAGACATGAGACACAGAAATAGTAACAGTAAAGAAAGCTTAATAAGAAATGGGAAAGGAGGGTCCAGGAATAAAAGGAGAAAAAGCAATTACCTTATCTTCATGATTTCGATAGTAGTAGAAAGTTTTTCCAATCAGTGCACACCAGACCAGCTTAGAGTGACCATGCTTGACCTGTAAGGAGGACAAACACATCCATGGTTTTTGTATCAGCAGTATTGCCGGAATGACTTTCTAGGATTTCAATTTCCAATTCAACTCTCCTTAAAAATTTGCATATACTGTTTGTTTTATGCTAATATAAACTTCCCTCAAAACATACAGGGCACCACTTCCAAAACCAGGCAAGTATATCCCACCCAAGTACACGGGACACAGGTACTTATGGGAATGAGTCTAAGATTTTGTAAAGTATTTTACTCATTCATAATAACTTATCATTTCTGTATACTGAAATACAATATTAAAGAAAACCTTTTAAAGATTATAAAAATAAATCAGTTCTCCTCAGCAGGAAAAGACCAGTCAACCTAGAGTCTTGAGAGCTGTTTCCTAGTGCAGATGAACAACTTTCAGATGCAGGTTGTCTTTAGCCATCTTATAAGCTTACCAGAATCATATTAAAATCTCCATAGTCACTTGCAATGCAAAACTAATCTATGGAAATGGTATAAAGAATAAGAATTTTCAACCATTGTACTTTATACTAATGCAGCACCTGCAGTCTGTTATGACAGAATTAAATGCTAACCTGGAACCATGCAAGCCATTTCTTTGAAACTCTCCTATATGACCAAGTTAAAGGCCAATTAAATGTGACATTTAGCAGTGTTGATTTTTTTACTATGACATGGTGTGAATTCTGCTGAAGAAAAGCATACCAAAGTTAGATATTTGTTATTACTTACTATTTGACAGTCAGTATCTTTCAGTAGCCTTGTTTCTCCCATTTCTTATCATTTATATAAATGTTTCACTCTGAAATACAGAAATCTACAGACATTTTTCCTTCTTTCCCCACTCTTACAGAGAGTATTAAAATACTAATTTCTTGCTCACATTTACTGTGGAAACCAAGAACTTGACACACTGTCAATTCTGAGCTAAACTGAAAAAAAAATGAAATATTATTTTACCTTGGTGAGCCAGCCTTTCACTGTAGGCTTAGCATCATTATGAGGAACACCAACAGGACCGCTCACTTGCACTCTTAGAATACTCTGTAGGACGTGAATCCATTCCTCCAGGATGTTGGGAGAGTCTGCTGTCAGGAAGTAGGTTCTCTTTTCTGTCACAAGCTGGAAGGAAAAGGAGTGAGAAAATATAAATCTGCACACCTACAATCTTTTCTTCAGCTGCTGAGTTTCATTATCCCAAGCAGATTTTATTTTTTTGGTCATTCAGGAGAAATTTTTTGAGGGTAAGAAAAAAGGTGCTAATGCTCAAAGTCCAAGTGAAAGAAATGAAACTCAGATAAATCAAATTCTCATAAGCTCTCTTGCTGCTTCTGTTGGATAATGTGGCTTTGTGTCCTTTCTCATCCTTTCTTGTTTCTCAGTGCTGCTTCTAGTTTTTAATTTTAAAGGTGGCTACATAAATGTGGGGGGTTTGTTGCCTTTACTTTGTATTGCATTTTGCCCTCATTACCTTGTGACTCTAAAAGATGCTATGAATTTAATAGTACTAGTCCTTAGCAACTTCAGTTCCATAGGGGCAGAAGGCAGCTCACAAGTCAGGCCAGGTATCTTTCAGAGCATGAAAAAAACTTTAATGCTGCCTTTCTAATTAAGTCAATAATGACTTAAAAGTGAACCCAGTGATTGGCTAACTTCTAATATTTTAAAAATCAAATTCTAATAGGAATCCAACTCTTGAGATGTTTCTTCAGATCCTCCAGGCATGTAAAGTCAGGCTAGAGATCTTGTGAGAGGAGTCTCTCAGAAAGATCCTAGGTACCAGCTGGTTTTAAGAATCACTTATTGTTGTAAGAATCACTTTTCCCCACGGATTTCAAGCTCTAACTCCTAACTGCAAAAAAAAAAAAAAAAAACCAAACCAACAAAAAGTGTTAAGGTCTAAAACAGGACAAAACCAGATAGGAAGGTCTTTCAATTTCAAAAAGGTGCATTTGGGTTACAGTTTAGCTCTTTCCTCATTATTTATTACACTAACTGCCTGTTTTGTGCCAGGAAACACAAAGACCAGATAAAGACTCATATCGATTGAGACACACAGTACATTCAGTCTGAATGAAGTGCTCCCTCACCCAGCCACTGAGAGTATGGTCATCTGCAGGATAAAAAAACAACACCTGCCTGGAATGTTTGGGACCCTTCACCTCTGACAATTTGGCATGAGGAATTCAGCTCCATCTGCCCTTGTGGTTTGCGGATAACATCACTCTGAGGGAAAGAAAAGCAAACAATTTTTTAAGTAGGAAACCTCAGATGGGCCATAGAGTACTTAAATGCAGCATAAAATGTACGTGCAGGTTGGAGTCTGAATTCATGAGCTGAAAAGGACAGCCTAAGATTGCCATGTGAAATATGAGACAGCGTGATCCCTTTGCAATGATGAAGCAAAAGTCTCAGTACCGGCAGACAATATAAAAAGGGCAATGATAATAAATACTGCCTTACGGAGTATAGATTGGACTTTAGGATTAAAAAAACACATACCCAAACAAACACCAACAAACCAAACCCTTTACAACCAGGAAAGCAATACAACACACAATACATGCCAAGATAGTGGCTGAATTACCACCTTCGGAAGTTTTCAAGGTTCAGCTAGACACTTCTTAAGTGCTGAGTTTATGAATAATAATTCCGTTCTTCATCTGATGTGTACAGTGAATCTTTCTAATGTTCATAATGCGTTTCAAAACAGTGATATTCTAAACATAAGTGATTTTTAGTATATTAAATTTCTCTGTGCCTCTAGAGGGGAGGAAATGTAATCTCAATGACTTACCGGAGACTTATAGTACATGATTTGTCTGTTTCTGAGAACAAACCATCTTCTCTTCCACATCTTTACCTGGCTGCCCATTTTCAGCAAGTAACCCGATTTCTCCACGGGTTCCTGGGAGGACAGAGCAAAGGGGAGAGGAGGTTATCTTGCACCTCTCAAAATACAAATGTGAAAGTGTGCTGAGATCAAGCCCAGACATTTGCTGCATCTCCCATTATTTTCTGCTTTGTTTAGTAGTAGTCATCGAAGAGTGGCTGATTGATGCACTGTAAACTTATTTCTCTTCCCAACAAAGACTGATTTTCCAAATAAATTGAAGGTTGTCTCTACAGCATGATTAGACTCCTGTTCCTTGTCTGTTTGATCTCTTTCATTAAAGAGTATAGACTTCATTACTGCCTGTTTTGAGGTTTCTTTCCTTTCTCCTTCCTTCCTCTGAATTCCCAAATTTATTTTGTCCCAGAAGTGTAAAGCCATCATTAAAGTAGAATACAACTACAGGAAACCAATATAGGTCATCAGGAAAAACACAGCCCTTGATGCTTATACCTTTATCTAACCATGGGACAGAAATTGCACCTTCTTCTGAAGCATCAGATAGTGCCTTTTGACACTGATCAGCTGGACCAATAGCCCAGTCTGTTAGAGCATCACTTTGCAGGGGGATTACTCAATATATTGTAGTTACACTTTCCTCTTTAAGGCCAAGACTCTGTTTGCATCCCTTTAGAAGTGTAACATAGGAGTTACAGTGCAAGGCTTACAGTGCAGATTCCACCATCAGTGGAATAGGAAGATGTCCGCTGCAGCTTATGTTCTGGCTCTGAATAGTCACCATCCAAGGAGTAGGCATCAGGAGGGATGGCATAGTCACTCTCTGAGCTCAGTGAGGACATAGATACACCTGTTTAAAATAAAGGAAGGAATAAGAGTCATGGCTAGAAAGAAGCATGCACTGAATACTGCACACTCCAAAAATGTTTCTGCATTCACCACTAGAGCTTTTTTTTGGTTCAAGAAGGACAAATCAGATCAGGCTTTGGAATCTGAAACCCCATTAGCCTGACTTCTGAAACTTCTTTTTTTTCCCCTAGGAAGGCAATTAGTGAAATATAAGTTTTGCATACTGACAGTCAAATAAATTTATTGCTGGATAAAAACAGATTTAAAAAAATATATAAAAAAATAAAAATCACCAGACGTGCTATCTGAGGAAAAGACAGCCTTGCTCTCATCTGGAAACATCCATTATAAAGACTCAAACTCCTCTGATTTCAACTAAGAAAAAGGCTTCCTCACTAGCAATGGGGCTTTGCTTTCTATGAATCTTCCACCACTGGTTCATGGCAATGCATAGGCACATCTGCCAATGCATCACAACAAAAGTTAAGACTACAGGAAATATGATTCTATCTTAATGACAACAAACTGTAATGAAAATTCCATTCAAGGCTCTAATTTAGCCATCCCAGCAGGCAAGAAAAATCATCCTAGTCAGGACTCAAAGTACCTGATGCCTGTCAAAGATAGGAGAGATGTGCTTACTGGTCAAGAAATTACCAGCCAGTGACAAAGACAAAATATGTTTTCTCTATTGTGTCAGTACTAGCTTGTTTCCAAGCAGAAGTCACAGAAAAGGTATAAATGACTGGGTATGTGATGAATTTGGGAGATCAAGCCTTCCCATAATCTTAGTTTAGCAAATGCCTGAATGGAAATATATCAGCAGTAAAAACCATCTATGAGAACAGGTTTCTCCTGTTTCTACTGTTGATGTCTACACACATTCTCGGAGAACTCCTTGTTAGCATCACCCTGGCTGAGCATTTGCCTGTCACCGATGATGCTGTTCAGGGCATCCTGCCTCTGATGACAGAGTTCATCCTGCTCAGTTGCAATGCTCCCGCTTTACCTCTCTTCACAGCACGCGGGCTGCCTGGCATGCTGGCTTTCCTGTTCTCAGATCCAGCAGTAGAAGTCCTGAAGCTGGCATGGGAGCCACAGTCATCGTCAGAGCCTGAAGACTCATCTAAGAAAGGCACGTTGCTGATCTGTGTGGCTTTCTGGAAAACAGACCTGTGTGGTTAGGGTTTGAGAGCAGAGTTTCCCCAGGACAATCCCTCCTCAAAAAGGAGACAGCGCAACACTTGCCCTTCATTTTCACACTGCCTTGCCCACTTCTGCCCCAAGGTTCCTCAGTTCCTCCCCTTCAAGTCTGAGAACTTCCAAGCTGGACTCTCTAGTCTGATCTGTTTGGGTCTCCTCTGGTTACACCCTCCTACTCTTCCATGAGCCTTATGTTCCATTTCATTCCTTAGGGTACACCCACTGTCACCTCTAGGTTTCACAATGCACACTTCAACTTCCTAGACCAAAACTTGTTGCAATGTTCTGTGTTCTTAAATATATTTTTAATTTGCTACTCTTTCTGCATTCTTTTGATGTCCAGTACTTCCTGACATCCTCTAATTTCCTTTTCTTCTCTGCACAGCTTCATCTTGTTTGTCCCAAATTACTAGCAGCCCTGGACCATACTTTCCACAACAGGAAAAGCGAGGTAACTCCTTACCCCCTTCAGCGTAGTGTAGACTGGCACTGTGACATTTCTGTAGATGAGATAGGTAAATGGCCCAGAAGTTGAACACGAGAAATTGGAAACTGGGAAAATTCAGAGAGAAAGCAAGAGAGCAAATAATACAAACTGGTGAAAATGAGGAGGTTTTAATGGAGAAGCGCATGGAGGACTGCCATCCTGAACAGTCTGCTTCAGAAAGGCCAGGGCACGTGTTATTAATTTCACACAACTCCCAGAGAGAGCTGCAATGTTGCCTCCCTTTAGCCTGTAAGACACCTTACCCACCCTGTGCTCCCCAAGGTACAGTGGCAATCTGGTGTACCCTGTCCAAATAGAAAAAAGCCCTAACAGGTGAAGGTGATGGTGAATCAGAACACTAAAAACAGGCCACAGACACACAGAGGAAGAAGAGTGGCTGCAAAATTGATGGAAGGGATCATGACATCCCTGAAGATGTCCCTGAATGTAGAGGCATGAACAGGCCAGCACCAACCACCCCTAAAATCAGATATATACTCCTCCCTTCCTTTATCGACGCTATCTACGAGGTCAGATTTACTTTGAAAACAGGCAAGGAAATGAAGAAATGTGAACAGCCAGGAGCTCAGGTCCCACACTGTCACCATAAACTCCCTCTAATGATGGATCTAGTCTAGAAACTTACAGCAGCTGGAAGTATTCACCATGGCCACTTCAGACAACCTCATGCCAGACTTGGCCACAGCATAGATTCGGCTTTCCTGAAATAATAATAATACCATGAACAACAATGATCAGGCACAAATTAAATTCTTACAGACAGAAATGCCCAAGTCACAGAATCACACCACAGTCACACCTTTGGGCAGGAAGGAGGGGCTCTCTAAGAAGGATTGCTGAATTCCATCGTATGTTGTGTGAATGACCATTAGTGGAAGTGTGTTACTCTGCAAATTCCCAGCTACAGAGGTGACATCCATCCACTGGAACACCTACACGCAATTATCAATAAATTACTATATCACAGCTTGGAAAAAGATGGGGTTTTTTCCAAATTATAAACAATGCCTTAAAATAAAACAAGAACAGCCCTAAACCAGGACAATTTATTGAGTCACCAGCTGCAAAGGATGCCTATTTTGTAATAAGGGAATGAAAGAAATGCTTGGAATGATCTCAATAAGCCTGTGTTTCAGTTACATCAATATACATAGCTTTCAGTTCAAAGGATCTCCAAATGTTTAATGAATTGATAAAAATTCTAGAGGGGGAACCCAACTCTATATCTAGATGCAGAGTTATGTCTAAGACATCAACCAGTGCAAAATGGATAAACCCCAAAGCTAGGAAACCTCTTGGTGCTCCTTAAAGCATACAACCAAAATTCACTATGAAATAGCACACATAATACGTATACATGAAAGTACCTAAGCCTGCAAAGTCAAGTACACCAGAAAATTTATAAGACCTAAGAATTAACAATGAGTGCTTTACTTTGCAGCTTCAATAAATCACTTGTTTGCCTATGCCTTTAAAAAAGCAAATGAAAACAGAATCATCTCTTTTGATACTACATTGATTTCCACCAGGTTTGTCAGTTAGCCTGACACAGGTTTCGGCCTGTTTAGGAACCTGGTTGATGGACTCCCTTGGGAGTCAGTCCTGATGGACAAAGGAGTCCAGAAAGACTGAACATTCTTTAAGAAGGCAATCTTTAAGGTGCAGGAGCAGGTCATCCCCGTGTATTGAAAGATGAGACAGTGAGGAAGACCAGCCTGCCTAACAAAGAGCTTTGGCTGAACTCAGTTAAAAAAAAAAAAAAAGAAAAAAAGAAAGAGAGGTTGTGACCTTTGGAAGAAGGGACAGGTGACTCAGGAGGGCTACAAGGACATCATGAAGCAATGCAAAACTTTCTTTATGGGAAAAAATTAGGAGGACCAAAGCCCAACTAGACCTTCACCTGGCTACTGCAGTAAAAGACCACAAAAGATTTCTATAAATACATGAGAAACAAAAAGAGAATCTCCATCCTTCATTGGATGTGAGTGGGAAACATAGTGACAAAGGATGAGGGAAAGGCAGAGATACTCAATGCCTTCTTTGCCTCAGTCTTTGATGGTAAAACCAGTTGTTCTCCAAGTACCCAGCCCTCTGCGCTGAAACACATGGACGGGGAGCAGAATGACACCCCCATAACCCAAGGGGAAATGCCCAGTGACCTGCTTTGTCACTTGGACACACACAAGTCTATGGGGCCAGGTGGAATCCACCCAAGAGTACTGAGGGAGCTGTCAGAAGAGCTCACTGAGACACTGCCCATCAGTTACCTGCAGTCCTGGCCAACCAGGGAGGTCCCAGGTGACTGGAACCTGGTAAATGTGACACCCATCTACAAGGACCAGAGAAGGATCTGGGAGCTACACACTTGCCATCCTGACCTCGGTGCTGGGGAGGGTCATGGAGCAGATCATCCTGTGTGCTATCACACAACACATAAAGGATAACCAGGGGATCAGACCCAGACAGCATGGGTTTGTAAAGGGCAGGTCCTGCTTGACCAAGCTAATCTCTATGACAAGTGACCTGCTCAGTGGATAAGGGGGAGGCTGCTTTTTCCAGCCTAAACAATTCTAGGACTAACAAACAATTCATGTATGTGATCTCACAAGTAACTGGAAGCAAAACCAACAGGATATATATATTCACTTCACCAAAAAGTTTTCACAAAATTTTCATAATAGCAGAAGCATACCATGAGATAGGAATGCTGAAATCTAATCCATGTATCTATTCTAGTACTCAGCTTTTTCTCACTCTGGAGCTAACTGGTCTGGTCCACTGCATTTATGACTCATTTTTCTATCTTAAACACATGACAACAGAACTAAGGATTAACTTTTGATGACCCATATAATGATAAATAACAGTGCAGCACATTCTGACTTTCATTTTTATTCCTGTGATTCCTGAGTACTGTTTTTTTTCAATGGATTTTTTTCCCCTTATAAAGAGAAAAAAAAAATTAAAAAAAATTGTCAGTGGAACCAGCATGCCCCACGATCTGGAACTGTCAGACTTGGTGGCTCAGGAATGTAACCTGTGATGCCCATAAATAACAATTCTTGAGACCAAGAGGCGTTGTAGCCTAACTACTGGGCACAAAGATAAGCAGCACTTCTCATACTGTTGTCCTTGCATTTCTTACCCATGATGGGAATCGGTGCAGTGGTGGTGTGGGAGGTTTACCTCCTGGGTCAACTGCGCCAGTCTCAGAACTCACAGCTTCTCTTTGCTCTGCAGGTAAGTGGTACATTCCCTCACACATTCCAGCTTCTCCCCTCAGCAGGCCACATTCTGTCTCCATCTTCTCCAGTCCTCCATCATCATCAATGTCTGTCTCCTCCACATGCCCACAGCAGACTGGAGGGTCTGCTATGGGCTGGAAAGTGCTGGTCTCTAAGTGCATTACACGTTGGAAAGAATTAGCCCCTGACTGTGGCTGGCTGTGATGTCTCTTGGCTAGTTGGATACTGTCTCTTGGTGTATTGGGTGTTCGTATTTTTGGAAAGGTCATACTACTCCCAAGGCTGCATTCCCTCCCTGGACAGAAGGAATGAGCTGTAACAGCTGATGTTGACACAACCAGGGGTGGCTCAGCAGTTTGGAGATGGCCCTCAAGCATGCTCATTATTTCTCCTGAGGGAGAGGAGTCCAGCCGGTGGGAGTGGAATCTGGCACTCAAATCATCAGAGAAGCGGGTGCCATCCAAATCCACTTGTTGCAAGGTGCTCACAGCACTACAGTTTCCTTCCAAAGATGACTGGAAGGTCAAAGCCTCAAGAATTCTTGTGGTCTCAGCTGGAGCGTCCAGTGATATGGGATCAGAGCACCCTAAACTGTGTTCAGAACTTATGGCTGGAAATATATTTTTCTCTGTGGAGAGATTCCAGCTTGATGGGTCAGACATAAGCTTCAGCATACTCTGGGAAAGCACAGATTTATCCTCTCCATTCTCAGTAAAGGTGTCATTTGGAAGGACTATGTTTGCTGAAGAGAGGATGTGTTTGGCAGGTCCTGTCTGACACACCTCTCTGAAACCAGGTGCAAGGAGCACAGATTTCTGGTCTATCTTCTCAGCAAAAGAGGCCTGTGATGCTCGGGACTTCAGGGAATCACAGCTCCAAAGAGATTCAAAGGGAGGAATGCTGGTCATATCTACAAGGGAGGAGAACACATGGTTAAGGCATTCAAGTACTCTAATGTCTCCAACATTGCTTCCTAGTGCACATTCAGCTGTATTTCATAGCATCCTGGCCTGTTTAGGACTATACAGAATGGAAAGGAGATGGCTGGGCACAGTTATAACAAAAGTACTATACATTTATAATTGGGAATAGCAAAGAAGAGATGAATAGCAAATGATTAATTACTGTTTCTGACAAAAGTGAAATTAAGGTGTGCCTAATGAAATTATTAGGCAGCGTATTTGAAATTTACAGAAGGAAGGTTTTTTTCCCCAGACAAAAAGGGAAATAGAAGGCTTCAGACAGGCCAGAAAAAGTAATGGATCAGTAGTACAGGAGTTTTGGCCTAGGAACTTCCTAAACTGGTGAGAGCAGAAGCTGGAAGGATATATGGAGAGAAGGATGGCTTTACTTGCAATATTTTGTATGGTTTTCTCAGGAATGTGAACAGCCAGCCAGGAGATGGAATACTGGCCTAGGCAAGTTTTCAGTCTAATGCAATATAGGAGTTTTTACTCTTACCTATATACTATTATGCCTCCTCTCTTAAAACATGAGAAGAAAGTGCACCTATCCACACAACACTTCCTCAGAAACACCCACGTGGCCAGAACACTGCTTAGCATGGCTTTTGGCTTTAGTGGACCTACAGGTGATCTAAGTCATCAAATAAGCTGGTATGATTCCATCCATTCCCAGGGGCTAGATGAAGCCTCCAGGAAAGGTATGGAGACCTTCTTAACCACCACATCAATCAGTAAGTTTACATTCTTTTTAAGAATTTCCCTAGAGTTTTTTGTTATCATTTTGTGCTATATGACCCACACAGTGCTTTATGTCACAAAGTTTTATAATAGTTACTTATATGATTTTGCTATAAAATCTTCCTTTTTTCAGTTCTTTCCCTGGCCTTTTAGCTGCTATGTTAGAAGATGACAGAAAGTATAGATCCTAGATTGCCTCCATTGTCCTTTGTCTACTTAGTACCTACACTTTATAATTCTTATACTTTCTTCCTTTCAATAATTAATAGATTTAAATATTATCTCAGTTCTACAATTTCCACCAAATAGCAGCTTTAGAATATGAAAAAGTGGAGTTAAAACCTGGAGTGACAGAGGATATTTGATTGACCTTGGCATTTATATTTATTTCAGTCTGACTGAAAAAGAACCAAATCATTAGATGCTTTGGAAACTGCAAAATATAGGTGAGTGTGACTCTGCAGTTATTGCTGGAAATGCTGCCTGAACATCAAGTTCTATGGGCATTGCTTAACCACCCATGGGATTTACAAGGAAGTAGAAACAAATTGAAGACACAAAGTTACAGAGGGAAGAGCAAACAGCAGAATAAATTACTGTTGACAGGGGAGAGGATGAAACCTGCTCTTGGAAATACCTAAGAAAAAGACAATCATGAGAGCATGACCTTGGCACTTGAGTCACAAGGAACTCAATGTTAACAAACCTAACACATAATGCTAGCACACACAAATTCTGGCACACATTTTCTGCTGACCCTAAGGTAAATTACTGGTGTAGACTGAAAAGAGGCCATTCATTTTAAATATTACTGGTATTTTTGCAGCTTCCTAGATGTGACAGGACATTAAGAAGAAGAAGCTGTTACTATTAATATAGCAAGCAAGAAGAGATTTATCTCTCTGCAGAGGCCTCTGACTCCAGACTGGCATAGTGAGACTAGTGAGGGATAAGAGGAGAGGGCAGTGCTGTTTACTGCCCAGAGAGCTGGGATCCAGGGAACACTTAATACCAGATTATTAACGCAGCTTACCAGGCATTCTCTTTTTGTGAACAGTCAGAGCCAGAGGGGATGAGAAAAACCCAGTCATAAAGCATTTCACTAGAAATGTGGTGGGATTTAGAAGGAATTTTGCTCTATTCCCTTCCTGTGGAGTAATAGGAATGCCAGAAAGACTTCTGCAGGACAGAAATGTCCCCTGCCCACATGCCCAGTGAAGTTCTGGAAACCAGCTCATCTTACTGTGACCAAACCAAGCTCATTAAAAAATCCAAAGGAAAAAAAAAATGTTAAGAGAGAATTTCCTGTTGAAAGTATGTTTCAACTAAAGGTGCTGAATTCAAGCCTGGAGACCAAAGTTTTCCATCCAGCCACCAAAGAACTGCAAAAACCCAAAACACCATAAGCAGCTTTCTCCAATCTAACCTGATAGCACAGAGGAACCCATCTCCTACAGGCAGACTGCTGCCTTGGCTCATTCAGTTACTCAGATCACATGCCAGCAGAGGGTTCTGAGGGAATGAAAATAATTCACATGTGGAGGTACACTTAAATATGACAGGGACTTCTTCCCTGCAGCACTGAAGTGGAGAGTTCTACTATGTATTTCAATTAATGCTTCTGACTCAGGAGTTCAGTGGCTTTTTTAATGTCAAATGCATATTCTAAAAAATAGGTGTCTGTACTCAATTTTTGGTGGGAAAACAATTAAAAGTTAAGGCAGGTAAGCATGTTATTCCCATCTTAAAAATGGACCCATTAAAGAGAAGAGCAACTCTACTGCTTGCTGTCACAAGTGTTAATTTCTGACAAAGTTAAGAATACAACCCAGGAATGCCGACTTCCATTCTTGTGGTGGTTACTAGACTACAGTGCCAGTTGAACACATTTACCTTGCAACGTATCCTGAAGGGCTTCAATTTGCTCCATCAGTCTCTGATTACAGTTTTTCAGGTGGTAATTTTCTAGCTCAAGCTATGAAACAATAATAATAAAAACTGAAAAATAACGCAAAACTGTGTGCATATGTGATCCACTACACAGAACATGCTTTCATCTTTATTACTTTCAAGTATCTTAACAAGGAAAAAAAAGATGGGTAAGTCTACCACTCACCTCGAAATCCTTCTACTCAGCAGCATTGCTAGACAACCCACTTAAAACATTTTGCTGAGCTTTCTCAAACAGTCTCTATATAAACTATTGGCACTTCTCTAAGATGTGTTTAAATTTACTTCCCTGCTATGGTTTTTCATTTACTCCTGTTGCAGAAATAATGCTCATGAAAGAGACAATAAAAAATATCATTACTCAGAAGGAGCATTTTTTCCATCTCACCCTGTATGTAGTAAAAGAAAACCCCATGGATCCAGAAGACCAAAGAAAAAAAGCAAAAAGCAAACAAACATTAAGGGTGCATTTACATTTCTAGGCAGGGCATGAGAGATTCTTTGCAAATTTGCCTTATGCCTTTACTTGAGGGTCTCACCATCCATTTTTAAACACAGCAGTGGTACACCCAGACAGACTTCCCTCTTGATGGAATCACCTGTGGTGCTGTCTCAAGTAATCCACTGGCAACACAGATGCCAACTACATCAACTGGCAGTGGTCCACTTGTGCATGCCATGCACCTAGAATCAGCATCTGGCACAAATTTCATTGCCAGTAAAGACACAGTATGAGTGCATGGTCCTGGTTTCACAGCAGGTCACACCAAACCAAGCCCTCTGCTTCCTCCTTTGTGCTGCACCAGCCAGTAACATAAATGCACCTTAAGTTATCTCATACAGGGGAAAGAAGCAGCACAGCAGCTCAGAGGATTATCTAGGCAATTTAATGACATTACAAAGCCACATCATAATCAGTGCCCACCAAGACTGCTTCTCCCAACTCCAATAAATTCCCTTTCTATCATAAACTTGGGAATACATGTCTTTAACTTGGAATAAAAGATCAGATAGTCCACTCCCAGTTGAAAACTACTACATCTTTCAAACTGCACACTGACCTGCTGCTATCTTTGTTTTTCTAGAGGGTAGGCCCAGATACAGGCACGAATCCACAGGATGGACTGGACAGAGAGGTCAGATATGAGAAAATACTGGGCAGCAGGAAAACAGCATTAGTCAGAGACGGCAAATTATAGAAGAGCAAAGGACATGTTTGTATTACAGATTCTCTGTCAGAAAGGAACAGAAACTGCATCCAGAGAAAAGAGGGAGGGGTAAAAGAAAGTTAGGTGAAAGCCACATGTGACTAGCCAATCTTCAGAAACTGCTTTTGGGCACTGGTGACTTCACAGTCATTTACAGTTTGCCCAATAAAGTAAATAGCCCTCGGTATGAATGATGACCCCAGCTCTACAACTGGGTATGTGTAGGGCCAAACAGAGAGCCTCTGTGGCAGATTGACTGTCCCCAGACTGTCGTCCTATGTAGGAACCCCCTTGCAGTGCAGCCACTGTACTTACTCACAGGCCTCGAAACATGGCAGCAAGCTAGAGACTTACCTCCCTGAGCTTAAATGTAACCCACTCTTTGATCTTGCCAGCTTTCTCTTGAACAATTTTGGCTTCCTCAGTCCTTAGCTGTTTCTGTGCCAAAAAACCAAAAAAAAACATTAGAAGCATTAGGAGAGTACAACTAATTGTTCTCAGTGAGTTACTGCATCAGGAGTGACTGAAACACTGAAGCTCCCATTCCAGACATAAGATTTAAGACTGCTACTTGGATATTATTATTCAGCTGGCCTCTGGCAAAAATCAAGCTCTAAGTTGTCTTACATGGTCCCTAGAGTCAAATTCAGAGGCTTGTTTCAAGAGTTTGTTGTGGAATAGCAAAATCCAGGTCAGGTAACGATTGCCCACCTACCACAGTTTGAGTACAGTCTGCAACTTTTTCTGCTTCAGATGGTTTTGCAATGTTGCTGTTTGCTGTTGAGCACCTGTAGTGCTCCCCCAGCCTACACACACATTACTGGCCAAAGGTAGTAAGAATTAAGCAGTGCCTGTAACTGATTGATAAAACATTAATCATTCCAAGCAAAAAGGACTCAGTTCCAGCAAGCACAAGTGTAAGGCACAAACTTTCAAGGTTCACGATACAAACTAATACCAACAACATATTTAACATACACACACACACACAATATGCTCATTGAGAAAGTAAATTTAAAAAAAAAAAGCTCCACAATTTGACCTTGAAAGACACTAAGACTAGCTAGGAGGATTTCAGATGCTATAAGTGGATATATGTTTACATATCCATTAGAAGAGGTTCTAATCCACACAAAGGTGTTATGGCAATACTGTTGATATGGACAATGCCCATTTCCCCCTCCAAGTATCTGCTTGGGTAATATTGCTACATCATTTTTGCAGCTGTGTTTTCTCAGCTGTGTTTTTAACTCTTCTGGAAATTTCCTTTATAAGATGCTGAATGAACACTACGATCACCTGAAGCTTTCTGTTTTATTTCCTGTGTGGCTTCATCAGAAGCAACATCACTGCAAACTGTATCTACATAATGATTTAAACAACTGAAAGAAAAAAAGAGTTCCAGGAGCAAGACAGGGAGGGAGAGAGGAGGAATATATGCTGCATGGCACATCAGCCCTGGTTTCTCCAATTAAGGAGCAAAGATAATACCTTCTGGTAGCAGTTGGTGGTTTCCCTGCTAGACTGTTTTTTCTGAAGTAAACAAATACCAGTAACTATGATTTAAAAAATGTCAGTCCTTCCTCCCTCTTTAGATTTTTCACACGGATAACTACCATATAAATGCACAGCAGACTGCACATAGTTCCCCACATTTGCACATCACTTTTAATCACCACATGCTATTTATCACTACAACTCTAGATTTAAAGGCTCTTATCCAAGTATGTTTGCTGACTTTAAAAAAGACCTTAGCAACATTATAGGCAGCAGTAACATTTGTAGTTGAGCATAATGAAATAAAAGCAATCAAATCAGATGCTTCAAGGGGAAGATTTATTTAGCTTTTTTTTTTTCCCCATTTATATAACTCTGTGTGTTCCTAATCATCTGGTCTCAACCTTTGCAGGAGTTAGAATACTAGATGTGCCTACAGGTTTGAAGTGATCTGGCACAGATAGTAGATCTACCATCTCTGAATATCTATCACATGGAAACCGGCTTTGAATCCCTAACAACCTGGACTTGTCTTGGAACAGGGTCCAAGAGGTAAAAGATTCAGATTACTATGATATATGGTGAAGTGCAATGCCAAGATTTCATTTAGGGTTCTAAAGTAGAATAGTGACATGATGACAGCATTGTCACCAAGCTTAGCAAGCCCTGCCTCTAAGCAGAACCAATTCACTCAGGCACAGCAGCCATAGATGCAGTTATTGTGTTCTAAGATCCAAAAGCAGTTAGAGATTCTTTGTGTCCCACACCATTGTGTGGTCCAGACATGACCTCAGTGTTCTCTTAATAATGCTCTGAACTCCATGGCTCTTCCCATCCCAGTGAAAACAAATAGGATGCCTTACAGAGACCCTTAGTAATGTTCTAGCCCTGCCACCACTCATCCCATTCTGAAACTAAACCAGTGACTCTGATTAACAGTGTTTCTTGCCTGGAATTGTCAATCTTTGGCTTTCATTTCTGGAAACTCATTTTGCCTCTTGCTGTTGGAACAAAAAGACTTACAGTCCTTGAAACAGGTGACAATTAGTTCAATGTAACTCAAATGGCCAAGCAATTTTTTTTGGTACAATTCTACTTCTATTTAAAAGAAATTTACTTAGAAACACATAAGAATACATCATTCCTCATGTTATAAAAACCACAGGGCAAGGCCTTTATGAGAACTGAAATGCAAGCCCTGCTGTACATGAAGCACCATCCTCCCACCAACTGAAAAGATTAAGAACTATCCATACTGGGAAACAGCTCCTCTTTTACAATGAGGACATCTGACAAGAGATGGACTATCCTAAAGGACTGTTGAAGACTGGGAAAAGATCGTTCCCAAGAAGCAGCATGAACAGAGTTAGAGATGGGCTAAATAATGACTTTGCAAAGCAATCTATATGCCAAAAAGCCAGGGAAACACTGTGACCAGACTTTAGCATTACAATGTAGGGTTTCAACACTAACATATGGAAGCCCTTTAAACACATTGACTGATCTCAAATAATGAAGAGATATGGGCTACCAAGCTGAGTGGATTTCAGTTTTGTCTGAAAAGCAGAGAGAGTATCTTGTACTGAGCTGGGCATCATCTTACAGCAACTGAGAGACTAACATGTAATGAGACATAATCCATATATTTGAACTATACGTTACAGAATCCCTCTAACTCATGAAAGCTACAGGCCTCCCTATAGAAATATCCCTACCTGTTTTGCTAGTTGTGTCTCCAATTTGTTGATCAGATCCTCCTTTCCTTGCATTGTGCACACCAGTTCCTGGTATTTCCTGTGCAGGGTGCTGTCAGATTCACCAGTCTTTGCACTGGCTAGTTTTATCTTCTCTTCCATAACTCTGACCTGTAATGGTAATCAGAAGGAAACTGAAAAAAACAAAAATCACCAAAACAAACCAATGCAAATTAAGGCGATGCCTGTGTAGCGATAAGAGAATGCAAATAAATCAGAATATTTGTGGGTTTCTTATTTTTGAAGTCAGGACAAAAAATGCAACACCCTTCAGGTCACACTTAGTTTAAATCCACATTTGTGAAAGGAACATTGTCCATTCATTTGTAATGCTGAAGCAGTAACAGATGCAAACTGAACCATGAACAGATAAACACATTGTAGACTGTGAGATATTACAATCAAATTATTAATCACAGAGGCCATAAAGGAACCGTAGTCTCCACACACACATGGACAAGATACATCACATTTTCCTCCTTTGCAATATCACAGTGTTTTTTACCTCATTCAGTACCAAGGTATATACCACAAACCTCTGGCCATTTGCTCCAGATTAAGATTTCTATACGGAAAATGTACTATGGAGTTCCTTCTTCCTCCTATCCACAGCTTAGACAGTGTTTTGGCAACTCCTGTCTTACTGCCAAATCTTTTCTCCAGACCTGCTGAGGAGTTACAATGCTAGATATTTCAGGTTTGCCTGTCTTTCAGCTCTTGCCAGTGCCAACACTTCTTCATCTCAGCAAGAGAAAGATCACTGCAGTGCTCCTTCATGACAGACAAAGTTTCAGTGCACTAAAAATCTAGCAGCTGCTGAAGCATTTCAGGTTTTTAGCAAGTTTTTAAAACTTCTTTGCTTTCTTCAAAACCTTTGTCTCTCAGTAATGCCACTCCGTTTTACCATTACCTCATTGTATTACAATAGATTATAAGACTTCATTTCTAAGGATGAATGAAATCTCCTCAGTTTAACTCAAATGTACTAACTGCAGCATTTGATCATGAAAATCTCTGGTTCCAACACATCCCAAAGAAACTAAATCTGCAAAGAAACCAACTCCAAACACCATTAATTTAGCACTAATTTAGAACCAGACAGAATGCAGGCATCAATCTGAGCTCTTCACAGAGTCTGTGCAAGAGTGTTAGTCATGCTCTGTTGAGCAGCCTACACTTCATACTTGTAGAAGCTGTGTTTTGTCCTCCTGTCTGCCTGTATTAGGCAGAGAAGCAAACTGCCTCTTCCTCATACCGAATCAGAAAGGTAAGCGCCCAACATCCGAGCCAGAAAACTAAGCCTGCTGAGTCGGATGTGTTTTCATTAGAGTTTAGGGTGATTATAGTAAAAAGAAATGGCCCCTCCTTTCTGTCTGATGCCCAAATGCTGACTCTGTATTAGAGGCTCAGCGAGGGGACTGCAAACATGTGATTTCCTTAATTGAGGTTGGCAGCTACAGGGAGTCCATTGAATTAACAAATCCAACCCCCCAGACTCCTGGAGAGAAACATAACAAGGGATTTTGCACTTGATGGGGCAACCTCTCATTTGTTGGCTGTCTCTCATTCATGGTGAATGTACTCATTAGTGGAAGGGAACAGTCCTACTCTTATGCTGTCTCTTCTTCAGGCTGTCAGGCAGCAATGTAGCATTCTTCTATGAACATTTATTTCTGCATGTGGATAAGGCTGCTGGAAAGGCAAACATTGAGGGTTGCTAGTCTTTAGGACCTGCCAACATATGGCTTAAGAACTGCTGGTGGCAGGTGAGTGAAGGCAACTCTCATTTCTGCTGGTAGCAGGTGAGTGAAGGTAATCCTCATTTCTGCTACACCTTCCCAGCCAAGTTCTCCCTTTCTTGCCCATTCTTGGACCTAGATTTGACTTGCTCTCCATCTTGTCCCTTGCTGTCATTGCATCTTACCATATCCTGGGCACTCTACTCCTGTCATTGAGGTGTCTGCTAGTATGAAACCTTCTTCACTGGCCAGTGGCAACAACTGTACTTCCTGCTGGTGCTGTCACGGCTCTTGCTCTTGCCTGTATTGTGTTACCTTTGCCTGTCTTGGTTGGGTGTGGACCTTACTGATACTGTCACAAACCACTCTTGTTCTTCGTTGGTAGTTGCTGGTCTAGCATAGAAGGCAACAGCATGGTGTCAAGACATAGCATCTTTCCTAGAGTTAAGCTGGTCAGTAAAAAATCTTGATGTTGATGTCAAACTGGTGTGGAATAGTATATTCTGCAGACAGAATATCTTTCTGGGTACTTCAAGTTCTTGATTCCCAGGCAATGTGTTTCCCAGTGCTTATAACACTGCCTAATCAGTCCTTCATTTCTGAAATCATCTTTGACAGTCATTCTTGGCAGTTAGGCTTTTATTTCCGCCCTTCAACCTTTGACTTAGTGCTCAGTCCTGCAGCTCTTGTCCAGCTGAAGGGAGCAGATTCATTTCAAGCCTTCCCTTCAGCACTGGTCTGCAGTGATGCAGGAGTTCAGACCACCTGGCCCTTCTTGGCTCTTTTGTTGCTATAATACTCCTCAGAGTACAGAATGTCTGCTTCCCAAAGGTCCATGATCCTCTATAGCCTGTTCACAAACTGAAGTCTGCCTCTCTCCCCTTCCCTATTATTAAAGAAGCACAGAAGGACTAGTTTAGACAATATGCCTAATTTTTAGATGATTACAGTAAAAGACAATGAATCCAGCTCTTACTGTTTTTCTCCATGGGCTCCTGAGCCAGAGCAGTAATTACTAAAAAGTCCAAAACAAGTGATAAGGGTGTGTCTGCAAAACATACTTCTTTCATAGAACCTTCTGTACTCATAGACAAGTTCTCACCAGTACTCTTAAGTATTTGTTTCCTGAGGACCTGCCAGGCAGCCCTATCCTTGTGCTTTAATCCTGAGGTACAACATCCCCTTTCTTTTCCACAATTAACCATGCCTACCATGGATGAGGGAGGTAAAGGCTGTGAAGCTGAGAGGAAGATATAAGGCACTGGTTTTCACTTAGGGTTCAACATATTCAGGCACCTGCTCATGCCTAAGGCTCAAAGACTAGGAAGTAGACCAGAAAATCCATTCACCACTGTAAATCAATGCTTCTCTAGCAGGGCATAGCACTGCAGAGTCCTGTCTGTATGCTAGACTGGAAGGAATTTAGAGTGAGTAACTGCTGGACTTGTACAAGAGCCACCACAAAAGAAGCTCTTACCTGTTTCTCTGCATCCTCAGCTCTTTGCTCTGCTTCTATCACTCTCTGTTCCAATTCCTGCATCTTCAGAGCCAGAAAAGAAAGAAGAGGGAGAAAGAAGGAAAGAAAATAAATTAACATCACCTAGAAATTAACATTTTACTCAAGTCTTGTGCAAGCCTATAGATCTTTGGCATATTTTGAGTTAACTGGACAGCTTTGACTAGGAAAAAAAAAGCCTTTGACCTTTTTCAGTCTTCTGCCCTACTTTGAGTATACCGGAACCATTTTCTCATTAGTGAGCTTCATCATTCATTACATGGGTCAAAGGAACAGTGCCAAAGTCTTGACCTCATCTCTACAATTTACACACCATGGGCTGTCCCTGAAAGGCCTGTCTACAGTGCACCATTCATGCCTGATCTTATTTCAGCTAGGATTCATTCACAATGGTAAATAAAAATAAATATATCTTGGAAAGCCCACTGCAGGTCCTCTGTGATGCCACATTATAACAACTGAATATTTTGCTTTGGCTTCAAAAGCATAATAGACTCATAACTGACAAGATTAACAATGCTCTTAATTTTCCTATGTTTCTTTCATTTTAAAGAGCTTTGTAAACTGACAATTCTGTGATTCAACATCTGAGCATTGCTGCTATCGAAGTCAAAGGACACTGACTAGAATTTTATCCTAAATGTTTATAAATCGCTTCATTCTCATGAAATGTATATGTACCTGGGGTTCCTCTAATAATGTACCACTAGATCCCATTTTTTTTTTGGGGGGGGGGGGGTTGGTTTCAGGGGGGGGTGTTTGTGGGAATTTTTGTTTGGTTGGTTTTGTTTTTAATTTTTCTTTAAATAGCGACCTAGTATCTCATTCAATGTTCGCCAAGGTCATCTTCCACCTGCCCTGCTTCAATGGGTCTCAGATTTAAGCCCAGTAATATTAAGTCAGTGACACTAAGTTTCACCCACCAAGTTGCAAAATTTGAGGAATGCTTCATGTAGTTTCCAGCACTTACTTATGTTTTACTATGGAAAGAATGCCATAGAAGAATCTTCAGAAGATTAAAAGAATCATGCTTAAAGAAGCAAAATTATAAAGGGAACTGAGCTCATTTTTTCTCTAAAGTGCATTTTGTGTTTCTTGATAAAGCTCTGGAGCCAAGTATTCAGGCTGGTCACTAACAGGGCCAAACCAGTATTTCTGAAAATGGGACTTATTCTTCTTGGGTTGATCACCAAGAATGGATGTGGCAACGTTCCCGTTTCCATTTCCCTTCCTTGATATGGCTACTAGACAACTCTTCTTTCTATACATGCTCACTGATGTAAGAGCAGACTGACACCTATCAACAAACATATTGAAAGGTACATACATGTAGACACCCCAGTAGTCGTGTAACTAAAAACGCAATTACATAAATTCAAACCACGAAGATCAAAATCTGCTACATTTAGCATGATACCTCTCAGATTTGCTTTTTCAGTGGAACAATCAAGGACATCAGTCTCTGTAGTTTAATATCCAAATCAAGGATGCTTCTTTGGCAGAGGAACAGAGAGATGCCACAGAAGACTGCAGCCAGACAAAGCTGCTCTGACCAAAGAGTCTTAGAGGAGACTGAGCTCAAGGCAATCTAACATGGACAGTGGTGGTCTGTGTCCCATGAGTATGTGTCCCTTTGGAACAATGATGTACTCATGCATTTATCTATTAGTCTCTGGACAGTCGTCACCACAGACAGGTAGCAACAAAACATATTGGCAAAAGAGAGATGCTAAACATAACTATTGTGGAGACATGATATGCATTGTGAAACAAAGACTGTTTAAGACAGAATCAATGGTCTCTCCTAGTTTTCTGATTAACTGACAGGGTCTACATTCACAGCACAGATGGAATTCTGGGCTTTTTTACCAAGCTATCCACTTAAACTAATAATTCAAACCGCCACAAGGCAATCACTATGAAAGACTCGGGTTATTTTAAGACTGTTCTGACTGAAAAACTCCTTGTCCCAGCAGTTGCTTTGCATAGAAGTTATGGATCCTGATCAGGCCAGAGAATGTATGTTGGGACCATTCCTGATCACTAAAATATTATGAAACATGTGCAAGCAGGATGACCCGGCTAAGTTCCAGTCAAAGCAACTACTTTCGTCACTCTAATTCCCTCCACAGCCTTAAATGAACTTGTACTTTTTAAAATTTCCTGTACTACATTGTTGGGTTGTCCTACTATGAACTGTTAAATAACTGCTGTGTTTCTCATGTACATGAAATTATTACTTCACTCATCCCCAGTGTCAGCATTCTCACTGGAGCACATTCAGATTTAATACATCCATGCTTGTAATGCTCTTTCAAGTCCCTCAATGAATTAATAATAATTCTTGGTATTTACATGGGTCCTTTCATTCAAAATGCTTTATAATTTGGTAAGCGCTACTAAGCAATGTGACCCAGGTCACACAAAAAACACAGTAACCAAGCCAAATGCATGGAACTCTTCTTTCAAACAGTAGCTCAGACAGCTTGTATGGGAGAAAGGGGACTGGTTGAATAGTCATTCTTGCATGAGACAAAAGAGCCTTTTTTCAAATGTTCATTGTTTATTGAAGTAAGACAGAAGCAGGTTAAGTTACCCAGATGGCCCTTCCAAAAGCTGCAAAATATCCTCCCTCCAACCATTCATAGCGGTTTTCCATCTCCTCATGACTCAGAAGAGGCTACATAAAATTCAAAAGAAGTTCCCAACACCTCTTAGCTTAATTTTCTTCCTGCTGTTCTGTTCCAGAGCTCACTCCTAACCAGGTCAACTTGCTGCCAAGGAAACGGCCCGCTATGCCAGTCATCAGGAGAGGAGTATCCCTTTTCCTTCTATATGTACAAGAAAGTCAGAGTGAAAATAACTGGCTGTTTCCAAAGAGATCCCTGTTAATGTCCACAAGGTAGGACTCCGGGATCTCACACTCCATGGGGTCCAGCAGGATGGCAGAGCTTTGTCTGGGAGACCAGGGGCTAAGGCTCCTCCGCCAACCCCCAGCCAGGCTCTCTGCAGCATGGCAGCTCTGTTCAATAGCTGAGACGGGGGCTATCAACTTGGAAGCTCACATCATGTGAACTAGGGCATTGGCAGTGAAACCACTGGGTTTTAAATTCCTCATGTTCTGAACAGCAATCTAGATTATTCAATCTAAGCGGATTTTAAAAATCTCAAGTATTTAAACTGTTAGAGCACATTGTACTACCAATGCCAGGCATGAGTGGTTGGGGTTTTTTTGTGAATTAAGATAGTTAAACCTGTCTACAAACCATAGAATTAGTAACAAAGAATAATTTAAGATGTGGGGGATCAGGTTTTCAAGCCTTTCAATTAGTCACCTTCAGTCCTGAGACAACCTAGCTGGAGAGCGAGTATCACACCCTTGTTAACATTGCTATTCCCTTTCACCATCTAAAACCACTTTTTAAAAAATAATTTTCCTGTTGCTGCAAACCATATTGGGAGGATCTCAGGACAATGCTTACCACAGGCTGGCACACAGCTTCAAACTATGCAGACTTTACATTTTTCCGAGATCATCCCCTCTCACCACCCCAAAAAACCTTTTCTGAAATGCAGCACTCTCCAGTAAGTCTGAATCTCTTCATTCTCATAATGAGGAAAAAAAACTTGAAAATCACAGTTGCTATAAAATATATGACGAAAATCCATGAAGCTGCTGTCACTAGACACAAACCAAGCATTTCCTTCAGTTCTGCATCACTGCCCACCTGAGGGCAAGAAGGATGCAGCACAGACAGGAGACCCCGTTGCTGTGACTGCTGGGATGTCCTGTGGTGAGCGACGAGGGGGGAAGGAGGGTCTCTGAGCAAGTTGTTACAGCCTAGTTGGGAACCTGAGGCCCAGCACACTTCCCAAGAGGAGTGTTCAGCATGAGCACTGTGTGCCTGAGTCCATCTGCAGCAGCAGAGCCTGCTGGAACTGCCTGCCCCAGTTCACACCAAGGCTCTCCCCTTCCCACATGACACTCAGAGTTGGGAATTGCAAGCCTGTTAGTGCTTTGACCCTTCAAGAAAGACTACAACAGCACTGTACAAGTAGTTACAGAATAATCTGACCACTGAATCAAGCTACTCCTTAATCTTACCAAAGTGAACATTGCTTTGACTAAACGGCTGGATAAATGGCAGCCAGGCCCCTGAAGCAGATGAAAACTTCACTGTCTGCCATGGCCCACAAACTTCCCTAAAGAGATAGTCAAAATATATTCAAAATCATGTCATTCAAAATATATGTTCTCCAGTAAGAAGTCTGGCAGGTGGGTTTGTCTCATGTGTGGGTAGTCAGGAAGTTTTTCAAAGCAGAAATTAATAAAGCACAACGACACAGATTTCATGCAGCAAACTTAGAAATATTGCATATGACAACTGGTTGTCTTTACCAGACCTGTTCCACATCTATATATGATTTTTTTAATGTGCCTTTATCTAAATGGACTTTACAACCACTTTCAATGTTTTTCCAGGTAAATAATCACTAAGGTCCATCTCAGAAGCTTCTTTGAAAAGATGAAGAAGCTCCTTAGAATTGCACAATTTCTTAAAATATGAAGTGTGGAAAAAATGTCTCATGCAGTACATGGCATTAGTGAAAATGTAATTACAGTGAAAGCAAGAATGAAAATTACTCCACTCTCAAATAGTTGTCATCTGAATGTTTTTACATCCAAAATCAACAAACAAGAATATACACATAGAAGTTACATAATACAAAATGGAGCAAAAGTGAGTTTAGAACATATCTGTTGTCAGATATAATAAACTGCAGTCAGCTGTATAGATTTCAACTTCATTAGTAAAAGTGTGACAGAAAGAAATTGTTCTCACTTTCCAATAGTAATTGAATATCTCAGTAATCTTGGACAGGACTGTGATAATGTAAGCCACATTTTGAAAAAAAGAAGGAACCCCACAGCAACTTACAAACTTGGACTTTATACAAATTTAATGAAAAAGGTTTAATCTGAATTGAAAAACAACTCCATTTAAGGTAAAGAAAAATCACAAAAAATTTAAAAACAAGCAAAAAATCCTAAAACTACAAGAAAACCCTCAAATCTTTGCCAGTCCTCTCCTCTAGGATATAAACAAATTCACTGAGGGCACTTGAAAGAGATTAGTAGAAGATGTCTCTAAAACCACAGATGCCATGTAAGTTTTTAACATCCAGATCTCAAAATATCTGGCCCTGCTTCAGTATCCCCAGAATGTTTTGACTGGATATGAAGTGTTATTCTAACACTATGGCAATACATGTATCCCTGTCTGGTCTTATAACATTACAGAATAATTTACACTCCTGTAAACTTTTCTGTTGCCAGCCAAGTCCTGATCCTGTTGTTCTTATCCAAAACATCCATCTTTGCTCTGCAGCTGTCTGAGTCACTTTAGATACCCAGAATCTTGCTCGTACAATGTTTTCCACTAGAGTCCAAATACTTGGTGATTTTGCAGTAAACAGGCTAATTCTTATTTATGCCACTTTACACCACTCCGACAGGCGCATCTCTGCATCTCAACTGATAAGCAGGGAGCAAAGATGTAGTGTAATCAAGGAAGAAATCCTCCCTGCAAGTAACAGATTTATTGGATAGCTCAGCTTTTACAGACTTTTGCTTTCATGTCATAATTCATTGCAAAGAAGAAGTCACCACTGCCTCACCTTCTCAGCTAACAGCTCTCGGATCTTGCTTGCCTGCAAGCGGAATTTGAAGAGCTGGGACTCCAACACAAGGCATCGCTTCTGCCAGTCCATACAGCTGCCATTCTCCACTGTGAGTTCTGCCATTGTGAAGTTAATCATCCATTTAGGATGTCGTCTGAGGTGCTCTAAAAATCCTACAGAATCGAAGGGGGGAAAAAAAAAATGTATTTTAGAAGGACAAACCTATCACCCCTGTGCCTAGTTTTCCTTACAGAACTCATAAGGAAGGCCACTTGTTCTCCAAGCAGAAGATGAAGTGGTACTACCCTGAGTTACTGTTATTATCCTATGCCAGAGGTCACTCTTAATGGATAAACGTTTACCTTTATAGTGTGTAAATAATTTACTAATGCATTATACGGTATATTCCAGACACAACTTTACTGCCACCCTTACAGTCTTGCTCAGTCTCTACCCAGAGATTAGGAGTATTTTTTACTCCTGTCTCCTTTGTTCCAGTAGGGCTGTGAACTCTGAAGTCACTAAAACCTCCCACCACAGGTATCATACACACATTTTCAACTTGGGTCACCAGTGCCTTATCTCATACAGACTGTGTTAAGATGATGTGATGTATTAAGCAACACTGCTCCCAGTCCCTAACTACTTGACACAGTCAGTCGACAGTAAGAGCGGAAGTGCCCCATTTTCTACCAATTGCTCTTTAAAACAAAGATAACCATCCAGGAATAAGTTAGGGCTAAAGACAAAACATGCTTCTCCTACTGAAGTCTCTGTAGACATCAAGAGTTATACACAACTCCAGAAACTGTAAAAAGCTGTAGTTTTTGAAGATGTTTTATTTTCCTACTCAGTAACTGTTTAGACATTTCAGATACTTCGTGCTTATTGTAAAAGACATGAAAAATGTAGGTAATAAGTGTTAACCAAATTCAGGTATTTGCGAACAAAAACGTCAACTCTGTGTAGTCCAGCAGCCAGCTGTATCATCAAACAATAACAAATGTTTACAAAGCCAGAACAGCTATTAGCTCAGCTTCATAAGAGCAATTAAATCCTTACTTGTTAAAGGAACTTCTCACCAGCTTACAGGCAAACTCACAAGTCCAAAACAGTGACAGACCAAGGAACAGTCCAGGACTTGGGAATGAGCAAAAAAGTCACTCAGCCTCATTGCCATTACACCTGCCTTTCTCTGCAGAGAGAAGTTTAAGATGTCCCTCTAGTTGTACCCACTTGTCAGGATACCTGGTTCATGTTTTGCACGTAAGACTTGAGATTCAAATTATCGTGAGTATACATAACACAACAAGCCACTCTATCCAGCTATATGTCTGATGTTCCAAGTCAAGGACAATACATTTTATACCCTTTGGCAACAAACATTACCTGTGAGTTATTTTATGTTCAGGTTGCTTTGTTCAGTAATAGAAAGTTTCCCAGAGAGCAAGTTGCCTACTTTTCCCATGACTTGTGAAATACTATTCAAGAAGGTAGGTTTAAGTAAAACCAGGCAAAGGTATACTCACGTCCAATACAGGATCACTGAAAACACTGCACAGTAGGAAAGAAGACCACTCTTCTACAAGCAGCACACTCAATGCTTTACAGAAATAGATGTCATCCTTTTCCACAGTCCATCCAGCACACTGCTCTATCCTCCAGCCCTAGCAACTTGCCAGGCATTTAACCAGGTTACCTTTGGCACACTTCTCAACACTGCGGTGTTTCCCTGTAAGGTAATGCTATCAATCCTTCCCAAGCCAAAAGAGTGCACGAAGTCATGGAAGGATCCTACAACACTGTTAAGTTTGTTTACAGCTAACTCTGTTTTGGACATAAGTAATAATTCAGCTCTCAAAGGAAATTCTATTCTCTTTCATGCAGGTGTAAGGAGCTTTTAGTCTTTATTCATAAACTTTAAGTCCAAAGAGGACATAGAAATGAATGGGATAGACTCTAATGACACAAAGCAAAGTGAAACTGATGTACCAAACAACTTACACCAAAGCAAAAGTAATTTTCCCACACCATAACTTCTGGTTGAACTAAAATACCCTGTTTTGAACAGGGGGTCTAAGACGGGATAGGTGTCCTGAATCATTACGTCTTGTTCTTTATCACTACAAACAACTGCATTTTATAATCCCTTTCATAAATGAACAGTGCCCTTCCCTAGAACTATGTGGACAGTTTTGCTCCCACTATTCCTATTGTTCTAGAACCTAACCCCTCTAATGAGCCACCTTCCAATTACCAGCATAAATACAATCATAACCAGTTTGTATCTGTTAATTCTTGTAATAATCATTGCCTTTCACTTTAACTAGGTTTTTTCCCTCCCTTATATTTACCCTCAATACGTTTGTAGATACCAAAAACTTCTCCTTAAAGACCTCATTTTGCAAGGCTAGAGATAAGGGGCTCCTTTAGTCTCATAAGAAAAGTTCCCTGCTCTCCCTCTCCACCTGTTCCAGCTTCAGTGCATAACATGTAAAAGAGCTGGTTCTTCTCTTCTTGCACCCCTTCATAGTCATGGGTGACCACAACTGCATCTGAAAGGCAGCACGCACCCACAACAATGCCTTGTGTAAAGGCATTTAGCACTTTCTCCTCTCCTAGGGAATACCTCATTTAATTGTGTTTGCCTTTTTTACAACCATATTGTACTGGTGGTCGACATTCACAGACAAGCTGACACAACTGGAGCAGAAGAATCTCAGCTGACTTTTCCTTCATAAATGCCAGATGTGGGAAAGCAGGAAGGTAATTATAATTGGACTGGAACAGATTAACAAAGCTCAGATCTGTGCCAGATCTTCAAAAGATCAAGATTGTCCGTCCTACAGGCCACACAATAAGACAAAGGCAATGGGCAGAAACTGATGCACAGGAAGTTTCATTTGAACGTGAGGAAGAACTTTTTTATTGAGCAGGTGACTGAACACTGGAACAGTTGCCCAGAGAAGTTCTGGAGTCTCCCTCAATGGAGATATTCAAGAACCATCTGGATGCAATCCTGTGCAATGTGCTCTAGGATGGTCCTGTTTGAGCACGGATGTTGGACCAGGTGGCCCATTGTGGTCCCTTCTAACTTGACCCATTCTGTGACTGCAAAATTCAACAGGCCCATGGTTACCCTGTGACTAATACAACCATATGTTATATTTTTAATTACAGCCAGTATTTTTCTAGATCACTAATATTTAAAAGGCACAGTTTATTTCTGGGTATCTAGAAGAAGTCTTACTGTTTATGCAACTGAATCTTTTCCTCCTCTGCTGATTTTAAATCGTGCTCTTCCTGGATTTGTGCCCACTTTATTACTACTTCTAATGTGCTTTTTGTTTTGTGTCATTAGATTAATCCCCTGTGTCAGTTGTCAATTCTACCAGTAAAATACCTACCATCTAACAGCCCCCTCTTCAGCACTGTGTTGTCACATTCTCTTTTGTCATTTGCCTATTTTACCATTCTTCTATTAATCTCCATCTCCTCCACTTAAGCTAATAACTTCTCCATGTGTAATCATGCCAAATGATTAAATGATTTCTGAAGGCTAGAGATTAGAAATACAGCTTTTCCCCCTAGCAAAAACCTTACACTTTTTCAGAGAAAGATACTATATCACAATGTCTAATATTTACATCCAGATTACAACTTTATTTACAAAATTTATTCTGCATTTTCATTTACTATTAAAATGGATTGTTCCTTCTCCCCTGTTCTCCTGAACATAAGCAGTTCATCTGCACTCTGTGAATTACAGTATCAACTTCATTTTGACACACTGACTTTAAATCCCTTCTGTTGGATCTGCCATTTCACTTGCCCTTTTTTATGTTTTAACCATGTTTTTCACCACATTCTTTGATTCCCCTTCCTCTCCCAGATATTGCACCTCTTCATATCAGATAAAGAATTTCTATGGATACATTTATACAAAACTGGCTCTTTTTTCCCTTATGCATATGAAGAAGTTGAGAGTCAGATATTTTCAGAGGCAGTACTCTTATTTTAAGGACTTGGAAAATAGGAGACGGCGACTCTATTCAAACAAGCTGAGATTTTCAAAACTTCATTCTTAAATGCATACAGCCACTTCTTAAAGAACAGCTTGATTTTCAGTATTAAGTATCCAAAATGATGATAACGGAAGATAAAAAGTCCTTAAAACTCAGTGGGGGAAAAAATGACTGAACCACCTGCTAAATG
Source organism: Dasyornis broadbenti (assembly GCA_013397935.1). Lineage (NCBI taxonomy): Eukaryota > Metazoa > Chordata > Aves > Passeriformes > Dasyornithidae > Dasyornis > Dasyornis broadbenti. The sequence continues at coordinate 2,144,390 of VZRN01003663.1, read as the reverse complement.
CAAAATTAGAAGCCTCATGCATATAAGTTTTAACCAATATCAGAGACAGTTCTGACCCTAAATGCCATATCCAAAATAAATATATTCGTATTTACTTGCAATGACCATATTCAGTTGTAATTCTAATGAAGTTGAAATTTAAATCAAGATGTCATGTGTTTGGGGTTTGTTTGTGTGTGTGTTTAGGCTACAATCAGCTGATGCTGCAGATGTAGGTGGGTCCAGAACCAGAATTCAAAACACTTCAGAGACTTTGTACACTTCCACCTGAAAAGCTGAAACAAGTAATCATCGTGAAGACTTTCAGGTGCAGATACAAAACGCAAGTAAAGTGTTTGCAGCTTTCTTCATGCAGTGCACACAATGAAGATAAGTGAAGCACTATTTCCTTTTTTCAGATGCAAGTGCCTCCTCAGCTCAGCAACAGGTTTACACAGGCTGTCATAGGGGATTCACAGCACAGGGGGACCGCAGTTCCTAGCATCTGCCAATAAAAAGCACTGAACTCTGGCTGAACATCGGAGCTAAATACCAGTCTAACTTTCAGCTACCATCTTACTACAAAAGGAATCAGCAGAAATGTGATAAATGTAACATACAAAAGAGGAGAGATTTTTTCCCATGTCACCGAACCAGCATCAAGGAGGTCAGCAGTACAGGCGATAGGCAAAAGTAAGTGGGGAAATCCTATACTATTAATCAACTCCCTGTCCCCAGCCACCTCACTTTCCACTTTATAATCGTCTTACCCCCCAGATTTTTAGCCCTGAGGCCATTGGAATTGTTCAGCCACACAGTCATTTCCCGTTCAGGAGTATGGCCTGAGATGTGCAGAGCATGAGCGGGGAGGGGCGTGGAGGGGAGAAAATAACACAAAAAGTTGTGGAAACGGTAAGGAAAAGACTTTGTCGCGGGCCAGGGTGGGAGGGAGTGGGGAATAATTTCCCCTCTACATCAGAGCAGGTGGCTTAGCTAGTAAAAGTGGTTGGAGGCAGGAAGAAAGGCTCCCAGTTGTGCCATTCTACCTGCGGAGGTCTTGCCCCGCACACCGAGGCATAACAGGAAGGCAGAAGAGACCGCAGAGCTCACACGCATTTATTTCTTGGACTGCATTTTCCCCTTCGTGTGGCCATTCCTCTCCCTACTTCTTCCATGCTTCTTCAGGGCCAAAGTTCCAGACCCGAAAGCAAACCGCAG
>VZRN01003663.1:2119890-2143123 GCA_013397935.1 Dasyornis broadbenti | reverse complement strand
CGGAGAAAGACAAGAAGGGGGAAAAAGGCTGTGCCGGCCAGCCCCACACAGACCAGCCCTCCAGAGCCCCTGGCCGCCCTCTCGCCCCCCGGGGCCCGGGGCGCCTCCTCGCCCGCGCTCACCTTGGCCGGCGCTGGTGTCTCTGCCCGGCGGGGCAGGGCGGGGGCGGGTGCAGCCGGCGGCGTCCCGAGGCTCCCGGCCCGCGGCGCGGCGGGGCCAGCCGTGGCCGCGGGCGGTTGCGCGGTGCCGGGCGGCAGGCAGGTGCCCGGCACGGCTCCTGTCTCATTCAGCACTTTGCCATTCCCTCCCCGGTTTCCTCCGGGCGGGAGAGCCCGGCTCAAATATCAGAGCCGGCCCTCCCGAGGAGCGCAGGAACTGACATCAGCCGCCCCCGGCTTTTAACCCCTTCCCGGGCTTGGCGGCGAGGCAGGTGGCGCGGGCAGCGCCGGGTGCCGGGGTGGCCCGGGGCATAGGGGTGGCAACCGCACTCGGCCGCAGGCGGAGATATCTTCTTCTCCGCCCATCCTGCACCCTCAGACACTGCCATCGAGTTTCCTGAGAGCTCACTTGCAGTCATCTCCGAGCCCTGAGAGCCGGTCCCCAGCCCACCAGGGCAGTGGCGATTTCTGTGGAGCAGCCGGGCAAGGAGCTGGTACATAGAGAAGTACGCTGCCCTTGCCACCACCGCAGCCCTGAGGGGCTGGTGGTTCGTCTGAGGCTCCAGACGGAGCACCCTTCACTGGTTGTAGGCAGCCCCAGGGCATGAGGTTGGTGCCAGGACAGAGATGAAAACCAAACTAGTGTAATGGTCTCCTGACCACAGGTCACCAACCTGCCCCATGTACTTTGGCCATTTCTCACATAAAATGGCTTAAACAAACAGGTCCGGGGCCTCAAGCTTTTCTAATGAGAGCTGCCAGCACACAAAATTTGTTTTTCAGGCATCAGGCCACCACTTACTGAGCTACTTTACATGCAGCAATGCCTTATATTAATATATGGTGACGTATAGGAATATATTGCCTGTGTGATACAAAGAGCTGGTGGTATTTCAGTGCCTCGGGAGGCTGGGCACTGACAGCGAATGTGCACACACATCGTGTGCTGCGAGCTGCTGCCCTCTACCCCGGCCACTCCCGGACACCGCAGGCTGGCTGAGCCCTCACTCTGTCTCTTTGTGTTGAGCAGACCTCAGGAAGTGAAAGGGGCTGGAGACAGATGAGGGTGGTAGGATGAAATGCCCCATGAGATTTGGGCTTCAGACCAGTGTTTTTCAAAGCAAAAGGCCCTTTGTTCTGGTTCAGGTTTAGCAACTACTTGTTACCTACTCCATTATCAGGCACATTACTTCCATCAGAGACATTTTAAAAATGTCTATATGAGGTTCCCCTCAGTAGAGATAACAACAGTCATGCTGCCATGTATCTTTCCAGCTGTTTTCCATGGACCTTTCACGTGGTCTGCTTTGCTGCCATGAAAGTTGGTCTCATCTCAAGAAAGTCATACTGGCTTGTTGGGGAAGGGCTGCACCAGAATGATGATGACTGATTATGAGAGATCCATGAACACTCTGAAACTATACTTTGGCTCCTGTTGAGACTACTCACACAAAGCAGGGCAGTCTGAAGGCTTCAACAATCTATGAAGGAAGCACACAGGAGAGCTGAACTAAATTATCTCCTAGTACCATAAGCAACACTCTTCACTCGACATGGTTAAACAAGATCTTAAGAGTGGTTATCTGGCTCACAGACACTGTCTGGTTCAAGATCTGCTGTTTATTAAACTTTCATTGTAAACTCTTTCGTCACATTGATAGTGTGCTTTCACTGATGCCTTGGCAGAGAAACATGGGGTACCAAATCACTTACTATGCAAAAATGAAAAGACTGATGTGATTAAGTGGTTAAAATACAAAAATTTAACTAAAAACATAAGGTCAAGATTTGGACACTGGAGTGAATAAAGGCAGACTCTGAAATCCACACCTCATTATCCAAATAAGTAGTCAGATTTCCAAACACTCTGAGGACCCCGCAGTTCCCTAAAGACAATTTCGCTTTAGATTTCTCATCTGTTTCCAGTTCCATGGGAATTTGGTTGAATGAAGCTGCCTATTCCTAGCTAGGAGACAAAGCATGCATTACAGAGCTGGTTCAGGCAGAGAGTAGGATAGCACTACACAGGAATGGCTGGAGAGCCAAGTGGAAGCAGGCAAAGAACTGAAAAGGAACAGGTATCTGATGAGGAGCTCTCCCATTTGGCCAGCTGAGCAGGGACAGGCAGGAATACAGGCAGAGATCAAGCTGGCTGTTGGGACAGGATCACCCGAAGAGATTTCTCCAGCAATTCCTAGTGGAACAGACTCCAGTTGCCTACAGTCTGTATGCTGTGTGTGACTCTGTATTAATCATTATGCCCAGTGATCAAGGAATTGTAATAAGTAACCAGAAACAGTACAATTTGTGCCTCCCTATAGGTATTCCAGGGGGCAAAAGGTAGCTTCATGCTTTACAGAGTCCACTCCTGAACTGAGGCTGGCCAAAGACAAAGTGGGAAAAGGAGCTATTCCCTTCATGCTCCCATCCTATTCTTGCTCCTTTCAACCACAGCATGCAACCACAATATTTCTTAATCTGAATTTTATAAGGTATTTTTATTCTTCACTTAAAGGCACTGGTCAAGTTCTCTCATTTGCACCAGCAAAGCCAACTGGATCATATCACTCACTGAAATGTCAATCTGGCCTTGTGTTTTTCCCAGGCAATGAAGCTTGACTGCCAGGACATTCCTCAGCCACTGAACTTTATACAAAGTACCTCCCTAAGAATTGCTTGTGCACACCTTGCTTTAACCCATGGATGCCCAGAACCATATCAGCACTCACATAACAATGTGCTGTCAGGTATTTAATGCAATCATTCTTCAAAGCTGTGCCTCCTTATGTCTTCTGTCACTTCTGTTAAAGTATTTAGCAAAATTATTATTAAAAAAAAAAAATCATGGTTTCCCTTAAATGATACAAATAGAAAAATAGTTTTGACTTCAGAAGGAGAAGGTTGTAAGGACAACCAGTATTATCTCATCATTCCCAAATTACTTCCCTTGGCAGTTGTCTTTAATATGGCTGCTTAAGCACTGTATGTTAGGTCTTTCCAATTTGCAGACAAATCATTTGGCAAAAAGTAAAATTTACTATAAACAGCAAATATCTTATTGACAAAACAAACTCTCTGGCTGATCTAAGAGAACTAGCTTGTTCTCTTGGCACTGTTAGACTATACTGTTAGACTGTCATTATCACAACACAAGCACAGGCTGCTTTGTTAAGAGGATCATATCCAAGATACCTAAATAGAAGGACAAAGAGATAAAGGAGAGCGAGATGTCAGGAGAGCAGAATAAACTGTTTCTCTTAGTAAGCAAAGTTATCATAGTTCTGCAAGTGGGAGACAGCATTGCATTCCATACACAGTGCCACTGAAAACTTACCAAAGGGGCAAAGACACCAGCCAAAAGTCCACGTGTCAGAGCCCCACTGAAGGCTCAATCCTATGTGGGAAAAAACTTGCACAAAAACAAAACAGTACCTTGAAACACCTGTTTGAGATACTTGTCCCTCTCCACAAGCAGATTAGGCTTCATATTGTAGTTCTCTAAATTCCACCTGTGTTAGAGGCTTAAAAATGTTGAAAATGGCCTTTGTGCCTAGCTGCCTTACTCTCTTTCTCCTGGGTTTGCAGTGTGCCAACAGACACAACACAGAGTTGCAACCCCCTGCCTTGCTTCTCTTGTAAACAGCAATGACAAGTTCATGCAGCATTAAAATAAGAGACTGGCAGCTGTGGATCACCTTGCTGCATAAACCAGTTGCTTGTGGGAGGACCCGTGGGAGGGCCAGGAAACCATTGCCCTCCATTACTTTGTCAGCTGTTTTTGATCATGTTGTGGTCATCTCATCACACTTCACACACACACAGACACTCGTGTGTACTTTTCAAGACAGAACTTGAGCAAGAGCATATGTTTTATATATACAGTCTTGACTGGCACAGAGCAAAACAATGGAGAATTCCCATTTTCCTTGGAGAGTCATCTCAGGGGCAACTTGAGTGTTATCCTCAGTATTAATAGCTCTTGCCTTGTTTCATCTCTGATTTCTCCAGTTTCAGCTTCTAAGTACCAGATTTCACTATGTCTTTTTATGATAGATTAAGATGTCATCAACTATCATTAAAATAGCCTGTTACAAAAAACTTCAACTTCTTTATCTTCTATAAAAATACACAGATATAACATCCCTCACAATAATTAATATTTTCTAATGCTTCTATTCCCATAACTTTATTTAGATCATAGATTAGACACCTGGAGCTTAAGAAGTCAGTTTGGGATTGTTATCAGCATGCTGGTGTGTGCCTGTGCCACTGCTTCAGAGCAGGGAAGAAAGGAGGATCGCATGTGGGAGTCTTCAAGCTGAGGAGAAGGAAAACAGTCCTTGTAAGTGTATTTGTTTTGTGTGGTCTTTTTGTGCCTGGCATTGGCTGGTATGCAGCCCATAAGGTTCCCACGTACCATAGCACACTTTGAATCTGAGTCCACAGGCTACAGCTGTAACTGCTGTGCAAGGGGTGCTGCATATGATGCATGTCACAGGTAAACTGTGTCAAGCCAGATGCTGCAAGTACACAGACGGAGCTGGCTCAACAGCACTTGCAAAACTGAACGTTGCTGCCCTTAGGATGAGAGGCCTGGCTGCTCCTGCCAAAGAGAAGGAGGTATAGATAGAGGGTGGTGGAGCTGTGAGAAGGTGCTGGAAAGAATCAGGAAGAGTCCTGGAGAGTTGGACCTGCTGCTCTGGCAGCCCCAGTAGTGTGAGAGAGGGCCACATCTGCTGCTGTGAGGGACACTCCATATCCATCACATCTTCCTTGAATGGCAGGAACAGGTTTTATCTCCCAGGGGGAGGGAAGCTCAGGTAAAGTAGGCAACAGCCTATGGTAATTTTGCTTCCCCAGCTACCCTGTGAAATGCTAGGAAAATATCTACAGAGCTGTCTCTGGAGGCACAATGCAAAAAGCTGCACCAGAGAAAGACATCCAAACAACATGGGGAGCAGGGAACCAATTCAATTATAGATTACTGGTTTGAATTCAAGCCAAGTAAAAGAAATACCTTCTGGTCAGCTATCCTCTGACAAGCAGCAGCAGTGACAGCTGTATAGACAGACTGATCACTTCAACCCAATTCTTAAATATTATTTGCTGAGGGGCATGCTTTTTAGGGGTGAGTGCTGAGGAGGCAATAGTGTGTGCTGCAGGTCGCCAGAGGAGCTCCATGGAGGATAGACCCCTATTACTGCTGTTGTTCATTACAGTTCTGCATCTACCCATCACTGAAAATAGCTTCTTAGCACAAAAACTCAGACCACAAGAGATCATGGGGAGGGAACTCCTGTCCAATCCTTGCTAGACTTCTGAAAAGAGCTGCTGGTTGGGAGAGGTTTGGGTAGGCTAGGAGAAGGGCTTGTCCTTTTCCATGGCAGAGCTGGGGGAAAATACTATTTCCAGACTTGCTACATCAATACTTCTAGTAAAGAGCAAAGTAGGTCCCAGCTTGCCCTTTGTTTGGGTGCTGATCTAAGAACTTTGGCATGGGCACCTGGGGCAGCTCTGTGGTCAAAGCAGGAGAGGCTGCACAAGACAGCCTCTGATGGAGGATCCCTGCCCTTCCTCAATCAGTAGGGTGGCCTGTACTGGCTGGCAGTGGGAGAGAGAAGACACTAGTAAGAGATGGGGCTAGTCTGTGTGAAGGGTTTTGGCTGTCTTCCCAGTATGCACTGAAGTTATGCCTACAGCTGCCAGATGTCAGGATGGGGTGTGGAGATGAACACGGTTCCCTGCCATAGGACACCTACTTGAAGAGCCTTTGTTGCTGAAACCAGTGTGCAGGCTGTCCTCCACGAGAGTGCAGGAGGGGTTAGCTGGAGAGGTTTTTGGCTCTGTTCCTGGTCTCACACCAGAGCCAGGCACACAGCTCCCAGATGTTTGTGATCTTTGCTCTGGGATCTTTCAGACTTGTCAAGGCATTGCATAAAGGGAGGAATTATTTCACTTCCACATGGGGGGTGGAAATGTCAAGAGTCCCTGCAGAGATCCCTCTACCTGCTTTGCACAGGAGGGGTCATCTCTAGGTGAGCAGCCTTGGAGAGGGCTCCGTCTCTACATAGATGAGATCCCCAGACAATGCATTCTCAGAACAGTGATTGTTGAGTTTCCCTGGCATATGACTCTGTTTCTGGCAGTTTCCATGGTGATCCACAAAACCAGCACAGATCTCTTTTGGAAGGCAAATAATACAACATGATAGTGCATGTGCCTGGGGAGGGGGAGATAACCCCACTTTTACACTGTCAGCTGAGTTCTAGGGTCAGTCCTGGGGCTTGCCCCCTCCCTTCCCAAGTTGTGAAGGGAAGCATTGCTGTACCCTCCCACAAAGGGCTCAAAGCAGTTGCTCCCACTTGTAGGTGTTACAAGCTGCCATAAGCAGGTTCAAATGGTGTTGCAGATTGGTTTTTATGGACAACACTGGCAAGTGATGTCACCAGGCAGCCCAAGCAAGCAGTGTTTGATAGTACTTTGCCTGCTTGGGATTAGTGCGAAGCGCTGATGAGGAGCCCAGGATGTATCACAACATGGCCCAGCATGCAAGCACATACACAGGTATGACATACCTGTCATTGTAAAGAGAAAACCTGCACTCTGCCCTCTCTCCTATTATGTCTGAAAGCACATGGACAAAATCTCAAACTTTTATCCTTGATCATAGATGAAAACTATTCATGTGTGAGGAACAAACTCACAATATTACCACTGCAGTACCATGCCACCAAGACTTCACCCTCTGCTCTCAAGGTCTCACCCTGCCCTCCTCTTCATTACAGAAGTGGCAAGTGTTACTGAGCACACTCTTCCCCATGCAATTTGGAGGTGCCTGCCTGCCTGATACCCACCTACCCCTTTGAATGCAGCAACAATTGCCAAACAGCACAGCTGCCAGGATGAAACGACATGGAGGGAATGGGTGGATGGATAGCTTTTCTGATCTGCGTCATTTTTGTGATGCAGCTTAAGATTTCCAGAAAATTCTGGAGGGGGGGTAAAAATTATGAAGGATAATATGGCTTTCAAACACAGCCAACATGCATGTTTAAAAGGAAACCTAATTTTGTGTGCCTCCACCTCTGGGCAGAATATTCTTGGCTTGGTTTCAAAGGTGCCAGGAAATTCAAGGGTTGGGTACCTTTGAAAACCAGCCCAGGGTGCCTGCAACAGGGTGACCTGGAAAAGGTGCCAAAATGTTATCTTNNTTTTTTTTTTTTTGTAATCTCCTATCAATGAGCACTCCCTGGGAGGCTCAGAGATTGAGCTAGAACTTGTCTTTCACTCTATGCACTGCCTGAGGCAGGAATCCTTGTAAGAGAAGTGGCACCTTAACTGTAGATTTAGATGGTGCTTGGCTTTTATTACACTGACTGCTGCGATGTAAGAGACTCTCACCCATTTCCTTATGCTGTGCTCCCTTGCCCAGAGCCTTGTGGGTCTGCAAGGGAGCTTCTGAAGCTGAGGTCATGGTCCAGCCTCTCGGTCTGTTCATGATTGCCTCCCCTGCTCTGGTGCAGCCCTGTAACCTCAGTCTTGGTGTGGAGGTGTAACCTCAGTGCTGGTGTAGCGGTGTTCTGTGTCTCCTTGCTCTCTCAGAAGCTCATGCCAGGATGCAGCACTAGACAGATAGCCAATTAAAACAGCTCCAGCAGCTCCAATACAAAACTGAGTTGGGGCCTTCTGCAAAGGATGTCAAGAGTAATTTTTACTTATTTGTTTAATTAGTGTTAATTGCACACAGTAGGAGGTCAGAACTCGGCCTGCAAATGCTCAGTTGGCTGTGAAGTGCGAGTTCTCCAGCCATTCTAGAAACTCCAGTTGAGGAGCAGGAGAAGGAGGGGACTTGCATTTGGTGTCACAATGTCAGTTTAATTCAGCAGATTAATGAAACTCTGGGAATTTTTTTCTGGAGCAGAAGGAGGAAGAGAACAAGTATAGGAAGGCCATCCAGAGAGGTACCACAAGGGTTAATGGGCACCTTGGACCCCTTCTGCACCAGAGACCTTGGCACACCTTCCTGGCTGCACTGCCACCCTCTCGAGGCAGACATAGGCGCCCCTGTCCCACATACAAGGACTTGCTCTCGGTATCTAAATTGAGGGGGTGTTTAATTTAACCTTTTCCTTTTGGCATTTTCTTTTGGTCAGAAGTGTCTTTCCATTTGCAGGTATTATAACATACACTGTTAATATTACATATCCGCGTTTGCCTTTCTGTGTAATGATGTGGCCAGCTCGCACACCAGTTCCTGCTCTGTGCTAAACGATCACGGCCAGTCAGTCCCGGCTCCAATGTCCCGCACAGCCCCGCAGTGCCCGGGAGCCGCTGCCGCTGTGCTCCGCCGCCGCCTGGTGGCGGGAGGCGGCGCAGCGGGCGGCGCTCCGCCTGCGAGCTTGGATGCCAGGCTTTGGTCTACGCAGGGGACCCCCAAAATGAGTGTCCTGAGAGTGGGCAACGCTTTTGGCTGGTTTCTGTCTTACCAGGGAAACAAACTTCCCAGCGGGAAAGTCAGGCATCGCCCTCTGACAGACATGAACACAACCTCTGCTAATTACAACTGACAGAGGTCTTTCTTCATCTGGATTAAGTAGAAACCTTGGGTCACACAAACACCCAGGCCGTTCCTAGGGACAATTATGGGGGTACAGCTCTGGGAAGAAAGGGAGTATGAATGGACATAATTTGTTACGGGCTCCTGTTGGAGGGGTGCTAAGACTTAGCCCAAACCATGTCTCTGAGACATTGGATGCACATGCTAACATATAATCCTGACTCAATGGGCACTTGGGTAATTATTCCTAAAAAGCAGATAAGCATTGGGTTGTTTTACCAGATAAACATATGGGACTGTGTAGGGGAGTAGCAAAAAGTGTTCCCAAGTCAATGATTGCTCAGTTCATCCATTAGTTGAAAGAACTATTTTCTCTTTGGTCCAAATTCACAAATCACCTTAAGACGCCTTTTTTCCCCCTAATATTCGTTAAAGTTGGACCCACTTCCACTCTTAAAGCAGGTCAAAATTCAAGCCTTATGTTTCTGTAGAAACCACTTGTCTCCTCTCAGCCTTGACTTTTTTCTCATAGGGCAAATTGACATGAGTCATTACCATTTACATTTGCCCAAAGATTATTTAGCTTCTCCGAAGACATCACAGAAACAAAAAGCCATATGTTAAACCTTTAATAAATTAAGAATTTTAGCAAAATATTTTTGTGCTGGATCAAAATTATAACATCATTCTTCTAAATGAGCAAAAGTAATGCCACTATTACTGCAAGGTAGGGTTGCTTTTGCTTTTAAATCTAGGAGAGCTTCAGAGCCTGTACTGCTGGCTTTACATTACCTCTGCAAAGCAGCGTGCAGCCATACCGAAATGCAGGGTACTGACTCCAGATTTCTATAGTCTTGTCTGAAATCAGTGCCCACAGTGTTCTGTCTGGGCTTAGATTTATGTTTAAGGCAAGCCTGCTGCCATAGAAAGTATTCTGTGAATTGTAGCTTTATAGGCATAAAAGAAGAGAAGATTCAGGACCTCTTCCACCAGTTTTCCTGCACAGGTTCAGGAAACATCCCCCTACTTGCAAGAAGTTATGCTCACATAGATTTGTGACTAGTCACTCCTTAAACACCTCTGCAGAAGAAACAGCATGTTTTGTATAGCAGCAGCTGTGTTACTCCTGAAAGCTCATAGTTGGTCCTCCCAGAAACCAAAATCCCTGGGAAGTGCCCTGAATTTCCAGTAGCTGCTTACACCATTATCACCAAATCAATCACAGATGGTGCTTTTGATGGTGCCAGGTTGGAAAAAATAATTTCTTGGCATATATCCTGAGCACATTTGATCTGGACTGACTGGGTGGGATCGTGGCAGCCCATCATCTTGTCATTGGAACAGAAAACACTTTCCTGACTGCAACAAACATTTGGGCAAGGATGAACACTTTCCTTTAAATAGCAAACTTCAGCCTTAAATAGTTACACTTTGCCCTTGCTGTTTGGCTCCGTTGCATACCAAAGACTTAGCTCTTAGCAACATGAAATCCCATCCTAATGAGCTGCTGTTTAACAATACCACTTTGTACCACTCTCAGAATGCCAAGCTCCTTCTGTTCTGGGGATAGAGAGGAGGGGAGCATTTAATATCAAGCTCAATGTAGTTGAAGACTCTCTCTGTGGAATTTGATTTTTAATTTTTTTTTTAACGTGGAAAGTAGCCCTGTATGTTAAACCTGAGCCACTCTGTATGAGTAAAAGTGACACTCAAGAAATTAAACCAAACACGGACCAGAGAATCACTTGCAGAAAGCATCAAGAGACCCATGTACCTCCCTAGAATAAAAAATATACCAGATAACACATGCAGCTCTGCCCACCATAAATGCCAATGGCTAATGATCATTCAAACATGTGGGTTTGCATTTGGTCCTTTTTTATGCTATTATAAATACTTTCCTCACCTTACAGCATGGTCCCTGGATTCAAATCTCTTTCCTGGAGCCGTCTCACGATACACAGAATGACAAGGCAAAGCTATTTTTCTTTTCAGCCTTTCAAGAAAGCTTGTTACAATCTGTTTCACTCACTATCCTTGAAACTTTGACCTAATTTCCATCTCACAAATTTACTCCCAATGACAACATTTGTCACAATAATGAAGACTGTATGATGACCCTAAATAGAACCATTTGCTTTGAATTCTAGTATTTTGTGGTTATGTAGAATTCTGTCATTTTCTGTACATTGTGAAGTTGTGCAACCAATGTGTTCACATTGTTTAAAGAAAGTCTTTTTATCTTTTAAATTGAACAAAAGAACCCCTTCTTGAAATGGCTTTGGTGACTATTTTAAAAGAAAAACTCCATTATCATATGGCACACTCCAAAACCTGCAGGTAAATACAAAACAACCTGGCAAAAAAAAACTTTCCTCAAAAAGCTTTGTTGAGATAAACCTAAGGCTGCAGGTCTGAGTCATTGTAAATTGGATTGGTCTTGGTCCTGTAATATAATACCCAGCAAAGCTTCATTTTTCAGATCCCAGTGCCCATAAAGCCTTGGAGTCAGGGACTGAAATTTGTTGAGGTAATTCCAGCATGTTTTGGCTTTTCAAAATCCATGGGTGACCCTGTGAAGCATACATCAGTACATCCTTGATCTCCTCTAAATGGGGATGCAGACAGCTCTGCAGAACTATTATGTTTTCCTCAGATGACAGTGCTAAAAGACCATATGCTTAGCCAGCTATGGAGTCTGAATAAGGGCTAGTTGCTGGAGATTGTTTCCAGGTAAGATTGTTTTAAATTATTAAGTGTCATGGAGAAATCTGTATTAGTTCCTGACAATGACAGAGTTTGTGTTTGTTACTTGGGCTGGTAGCAAGTACATTTAAAAAAAAAAAATTACCTTTGGATACCCAGATATCACCATGGACAAAAACCATGGAGAATTGCTCAGACACTGTAAAAACAATTTCTGCAGACAATTTTCTCTTCTTCTGTCATCCAGCAGGTGGGAGGAGATCAACACAAACGGTGAAATACAGGGTTACTGGGTGTATTGTTCCCCGAGGACACCTGATATTCTTGTGTACAGTGCAGGGTGTATCCAGTTGCTCTAATTTTCATACAACTATCCACCAGCCTCAGGGAACATGACAGCATCATATTTTACTCTCTTGGAAAGAAAGGAGTTGGATGTCACAGTGTTGATATTCATGGGTCACAACAAAGGGACACAGGAAACCCAGCAGTGCCTGCTGCACCTTAGGGTTGCCAGCTGGGGTTACAGGCCTGCTGTCAGCAGGTGGGGGCAGCTTGGACATTGACTTGTCTACCTGCATCTTTTCAGTCATGTGCACATCAGTTTTAGACATTTCTAAGGTTAACTCTAAACACAGCTTCTCTCAGGAATTCCAGAAGATATTGTTCTGTATGCCAAAAATCCCCTACAAAAAGATAATCAGCACAAGTCTAGTGAAGTTGCTCTGCCAGAAGTGTTACATTAACAGCTGAGATACCCATCTGGTAATGAGCTTTGATCTTTTTTCCTTATCCTGATCACGGGGCAAGGGCAGTGAGAATACAGGAACTGTTAAAATTGGGGGAAAGGTTGTAGAGACCTTTTGTAGTGTAAGGGAAAAATTAAGAACTCCATAGTCTGACTGTGGAAGTGGGGCTTGTGCTTTCCTAGTTTATCCAAGTTTTAATTGTGGGGCAGTGATGTTTGCAAGTAAGTAACAGCTGAATGTTCACAGAATTATGGGCACATAAATGTTTTATACTCAGTGCAATACAGTTAGTAGTGTTGGCTCATGCGTGGGATTATGCTAGAGAAACAGCTTACTTGGGGAAGATGTACTATTTCTTTGTCCTCTGGTCTTACTAGGGGGGTTGAGAAGAACATCAATTGATGGTCAAATCTGTACCTCTGAGACTGGCTAATAAGGAACCCTTAATTGCTTGTATTAGGATAGACATCCCTTAAGAAAAAAAGCCTACTGCAAATGTAGCTGACTCCAAATGGATTTTATAAACTGATATCATCTTTGGCTGTGTTAAAGTATAATAGAATATTTCTCCTTAATAGCATGCCCAATGTTACAACAAATTTTAAAATGGCTTTGAACCAAAAAGCAACTATGGATTTTTTTTTTTTTTCTGAAGAAGTGAAATTCAGTCCTGACACTTTCACTCTCAAATTCTCCTTCTATTAGCTTGTATTTTTCCTTTGGAAGGATATTAAAGAGGTCATTTAGTTCCCATTTGCAAAGACAACTATGAAAAACTTTTGAAAGCATTTGGTGGTACAGGTGTGATAGAGGTCAAATTATGAAAGTGAGATTTACTTATGCATCAGAGCCTCATTTGGGCTTCTTTCTGACTCTCATTAGAACAATTTAGAATCTGTCTCGTGGTTAGTTAGGATGTTATGAAACAGAATGTACCTAGTTTGACCATAAGTCTGGGATTATTTTAGCCTGACTTCAGCTACCCAGGAGTCAGGAAATGGGCCTGAACTACTCACATGGCTCCATCTATCATCAGTGAAGACAGGGAAACTTGTTTAATCTCCTTAGGATGGAGTGCATCATCATGCAGAAGTGTCCAGTTCTCATGACTGAATAAATAGGAAATTACAGCTGTACTTTTAAGAACTGGGTCAGTCCATAGATGAAGAATCACAACTAATTGTGCAGAGGACTTTCCACAGCTGACCTCAGAGGTGCAGCAGGACCTTTACTCATGTTCAGCTCACTTGATCTGGTTCTGAGGTTCTTTTATTTCTGAGGTCGATTTCTCACGACCAGCATCAGTTATACGAGTTGTAACTGGGAGCTTTGCAGAATGACTGGCATTATTTGGTATTTGGAACATAATTTCTTGTCTCTTCTGGAATAGAAAATCCTATAAATTATGGGTTTAAAGATATCTGGAGTGAATATTGTTAAGCTGGCATTCACAATCAGTGTAAAATACTCAATAATTGTAGATTACAATATGACAGAAAATCTGATTTCTTTTGAACATATAATGAACTAAACATTCTACAGGACTATGTATTTACGTAATCTCATTAAATTCTTCATGAAAATGTCCTTAATAGGTTTCCAAAATGAAGATTTACTCTTTAGACAATATTATGGCCATCCCTATGCAGTCTATGCTGGGGTAATACCTATTGATGGGGAGCTTTGCTGTGTAAGATATAGATGAATATTTGATGTAGTAGTTATTTATTTAGCATATCTGTAGAGAGAAACAGTCTTTTTCATCTGACTCTTCTTAGTCATCAAAAAGATTTGGGACCATTTAGCTCCTACCCCACCTAATCTGCTGACATTTGCTGGGATCATGTGTTTACTGTGGGACTGCTACCAGGATAGCAGCAAGACCTGAAAACAGAGGACAGAAAGGAAAAACCTGCTTTTCAAAATAGTGCAGTAACCTCCCTGTGCATCACTTTATTGTGTTCTTCATCATATGCATGTATATGGCATCTGAAAGAGATGATGAGATTAGGTGGCTGCTCGTCCAGGCTTCTGGATATTGTTCAGTCCTGTGTGATGAACTTCAAACTTCTCTAGGCCTGAGGCTATACCATTGAATGGGGAAAATATTCCTATGTAATGCATGCTGAAAGTGACATAACAAAAATAAGGTAACAGTGAAATATCAGCTGATGTATTCAGTGAAGACTGCAAAAGGACTGCTAGTGAAACTGTTGTGTAACTCATATATTCATTGTTAAGAATAATGTTAATTGATGGTTATTCCTAAGAAATTCCTGTATTCATTCCTGCATTCATTGCTAAGAAGAAAATTAACTGAACCAGCATACTGAAAACTGCTGCAATAATTTATACAGTAAAATTTCTTGGTTTAGTTTGTCTCCAGTGAAAAAGTGAGTTAAAAAAATGAGTGCGAGAAGGAGAGTGCAAAAAGAGGGTATGCTCTCTCTTAGGTACAACCTCCCACTATTTTGGAATTATTAGTAACTCAGACCCACAGGTGCTTTAATGCATAATGGCTTAATGTACTTAATAATAACAAAACAAAAGGTACCATTGCAGAAGAAGAGTCTCTCAGAGACCACTGAATCAGATTAGAGAACAGGACAAAACACATTAAAGATGAGGAACAGAAACTCAGGCAGAAAAATATGGCAGATAACTGAAAGCTGTTTAAGAGTCACCGGATTTTTAAAAAGTCCCAACTTCATAAGCATAATAGAGAACAACGTTGTTTAAAAAGCCATCCTGAATCAATGTATGAAGTGAAGGCATAGTTAGAAAATAAAAAGCCTACAAAGCAAATGGATAAAATGGGCAATATTTAGCAATCAATATAAACTGGAAGTTATAGAATATAAAAATAGACAAAATAAAAAGACTAAAACAGAGGAAAATCATTGGCTGGCAGGCCTTAAGACAATAAAATGAGTTAGGAGTATATTAAGAACAACAGAAGTCTTCAGAAGGGTACATGCTGCTGCTTGATGCAGATGGGGAAATGGTAAGGTTGCAGAAGAGGCAAATACTCCAGACATATTTCTGTTCTGCATTTAAAAAGAAGAAAGATGATGCACTTATATCACATGGGCTGACGAAAAATTTTCCATTCTATTAGTGACCAGGAGGAATGCAAAGTATGTACTGGAGGTAAATATTTTAAAATCAGCAGGCCTAGATGGCTTAAAAGGGAATACTAATAGAACTTATTTAACTGATCTCTAGCCTGCTGATATTGATATTTCATAAATCCTCTAACAGCAAGGAAATAGCAGAATACTAAAGGAGTGTCTGTTCCATGGCAATGTTAAAAAATATGGTGAAGTCAATAATCACGATAGATATGCGCTAGCAAGGCTAACAGCAGTTTGTGGAAAAAAATATTAACTGATTGAGAATTCTTTGACAAAGAATAAGAGAATCTAGGGATGTATTTTCCAGCATCACAATAATCGTAATTAAAAATAATAATAATAAAAAAAAAAAAAAGCAAGAATAATTTAAGCACCCCTGCCATGAGCCAGAAGATGACTAGAGACGTTCTCCAAGTTCTTTTTACCTCTGCCTTCTGTAGTTCTATGAAGACATAATACAGTAACTAACAGAGAAGCCTGACTGGACAAGAGTGAACACATGTATGGGTTGGGTTGAGAATTCTGCTTGATTTTATTTCTTACATTGTTTTGTCACCGAATCAGGATAAGGAGCAACAATGGACAATTGAAGCTGGACAGAGGACACTGGATGGTTAAAGCATAAGGAAAACAGGCCAGCCAAGTTTGTCTGTTGGACGTATAAAAAATAAAGCTATGTCACCTGTGCTTTGCAAAATCCATGGAAGTAGCATTAGGATGAATTTTATGTTCAGTACTATTCAGTATTTCTATCATTGCCCTAGAAGTAAATAGAAACTCACTGCTGATAAAATATGCCGGTATTAGGAAGCCTGGTAGAACGGCAATGATGAGGGGAAAGCATTTATATAGGGCAGACTGGATCACCTTCATGTTCAAGCAAAAAGCCTTTTACTACAGCCAAATGCAAAGTTATGCATGTGGGAACCAGATAGGAGATTAGGAGATGTGTAATCAGAAAATCTACCCTGGAAAAAACAGCACTCTGAAAAAGATCAAGACCATCAGAGAGTATGGAGCAGTTTCACTACAGTGAGATACTGTGGCAAAAAGGGTGAAATCAATCCTTGAATGCATAAACATGGGAATAGTGAGTACCAGTAGCAGGTTGCTTTTTTTCCCTTTGTGGCAGTCATCAGACTAATCACATGCAGGATATTTATCTTCAAAGGTTGCTGAAAAGCTGGGGAAGGTGCAAAGGGAGCTTGGTAACTATTCAAGATCTAAAGAAAATGCCTTATTGTAGAAATCTTTCACTGCTCAACCTGTCTGGCTTACTGAAAAGGAGATGATTTATGGCTTGATTAATGAATTGGTACTGTTGGAGGCATAAAATACTAGCAGGAAAGGGCTCTGAGCAGACTAAGTTGTACTGAGGACTGAGTGGAGCAACTATTAAGCCAGACAAATTCAAGTGAAGAATGAGACACAGAAAATTATTAACCACTAGAACAAGCTAATGTGGTGAATTCACCTCCTTATGTCTTCATCAAAATTAGACATTTTTTTATTGGCCTACAGCCAACTGCAAATTGTCAAGCATGAGTTGTAGCTTTTAATACTGGAATATAGCCATGAAAATTAATGGTCTATGATATCTAAGAGGTCATTATACGTGATAGTAATCCCTGAGATCCATTATGTTGTAGGAGATATATATATTTATTAATTATTATGATTATATCAACAAGCAGTAGATAAATATGCAACTTTCTCTCTGTTTGGACCTTTAAGTACTACAATTTAATGATAATGATAAGATGAATTAAAGTTGCCAAGATAACTAATGAAGGAAACTGGAGGACTGTAAAAGCCCATGATTGATTCTCTCTTTAGATATTCTAGTATATTGTCACTTTACCAAGTGAAGTAGCATAATACAAAGGAAATACAGTTTGCTGGGTGACTTCCTTTCTCTTTCTTTGTTCCTCTGTCTAGAGACTTTGGCTGTGACATGCACCTATGACAACTAAGTAACCTGGCCTCATCTCAAATGTTTTGTTATTCAAAAAAACTCCTGGCCTGTGGAATGTTCTTGACCAGCTCATTGTGGATATTTGAAACATGAAAGTACAGAGTCAAACCACGATTTTTATCTCTGAATCACTTTTATGTATTCCTTTGACACATTCTCTCTCCACATCATTTCAAATCTGAGAGGAACACTTTTTCAATTTCATTCCTATTATGTATTTTCTCTCAACAGTCTTCATTTACCTTTGTTTTTATATTGTAACCCTTGTCTTTTCCATCCCTTCCCCTTATCCATTCCCCTCTCTTCCCTGGTTTATTATCACTACTTGACTGATGTTTGAGTAATGTATTGTAAGTGACTTGGAGCAGATACTTGTCATTTTACTGTTGATCAGAGCACTTTGCACATGTCGCATTGTATAAATAAAAACTACTGTTCCAGAAATATTTAGTCTCTCTTATATTTTGCAATATAATATATAACAGAGACACTTTATGAAATAGAATTATTTATTATAATTATCCTATCTCTGGCACTGACATTCAAAAGCATTTTAGGTAAATCATGTGTGATCTCTCTTCTCTGTCTCCGTTTCTTTGCTAGCTCAGAGTTACAAGATGTGTCAGTGAAGTGCTAGCATTGGGTTGTTTGCCACTCTAGAAATTCTTCAAATGAAACACCTCTTCGCTTATCCTGTTTTTTATTGGCTTGTCTCAAAGCCTTCTAGCAAAGGAAATGTGTTCCCTCTTTTACAGCTGGGGAAACAGAGAGGTGAATTTGAGGGCATTGGGAAGGCCTGAAGCATGTTTGTGAGTACAACCCAAGCCTCCAAGCTTACAGTGGCCTGCCATTTTTAATGGGAAACACATCTCCCCAAAACAGAATATTGGACTAAGTTGGACTGGCCATGTGCAGGTTTGTAAAATGGCTTGCCTCTCCCCAAAACTATGTTTGCATTTTGCTGAACCTGGCAAAAGAACAGAAAACAGAGTTGCCTCCAAACCCTTCAGGATCTGTAATATTCATGTATATAGTATTTGCTTTTCTTCTGCCCTTGAATCCAGAATAGAAACGCTGAGGGATTCTTTATTATTTTCATTAAAATTTCAAGCAAATACAGCCTGACTTAGTCAGACATCAGTCACACCTCAGGAAAATCTTGCCTGCTGCTTATTCTAGAAGTCTCAAGCTGCTCTGTTCTGAAAGACCTGTATGGCATCTAATCTGCATGAAGGCAAAGGTGGCAGAAGGTAGTGGAGGACACTAGTGCTCTGTTGAGAAATTTTTCTGTCAGTCCAAAGAGATGATCCCTGAACATCCCAAAGGAAACTCACAAGCTTTGACAGTCTCTATGAAATGATGTCTTACTAACATCTTTTCCCATAGATACCTTGAACAGGAACACCCATGGAGAGGGCTTTTCTAAACAGGGAGATGCTTTGCTGCATGGCACTTCAGTCACATGTCTTAGGAGTAAAAGTTTCCTATTTGCAGTGTTTACTTTCAGAGCCAAGCTCTTACCAAGCCATAAGACATGGCAGGTATCTATTACAGGAAAATGCCTTGAAGGAATGAAAAGCTAAATACTGATGCATGCTTTACTATTGCAATCTATATCTAGATGAAAGAAAATGTTCTGAGTAAGGAAATTATTCCAGCAGTCCCAGAGAGAAAGGCTAGAGTTTTCAAAAACAGCTCTGGCCTCCTTGGGGATTGTTGCCTAGCCTTTAATGTTTTGAAGCTGATCCCAAGGACAGCGCCTTACTGACAGAGACTGGGACATGCACCGTTAGAAGGATGAATGTTTAAATGGCTCCAATTTTAGGCAGAGATATGGACTTAACTCCTGTCTCTCTCCCTTTATGAATCAAGTACTTTTTCAGGAGTGATGAATATGGCGCTGGTGTCTGAGCCATACAGAAAACCCAAGTCCCTAATACAAGAAAAAGAAAGAGAGGAGCCATCACACCATGGAATCTCCTCCAGCTTGAAGGAATCATGTTTGAAAATTTCCTTCATGTTGTCTTCAAAAAACTCACCGAATGAGCGAAGGCAGTGCAAATCCATGACTTTTATTTCTTCTACCTGCACCAAAAGGAAAAAGACACAAAGGAAGCAATTTCCATGGTATTGCATGAAGACCTATGCAAGCTGATCTGAGACAGTACATGACTTGTGGTATTCTTTAAAATCTGCTTCCTACTTCAGGGATTTGAATACCATTTGCCACCACAGTGGCTGATGTCCCCTCAGGGGAAAAAAAAATGAGTTCCTTCTTTAATTTCCTTGCAAGCCTAAAGATTGCTCTGTGTTCCTCAGTTTTCTGTCAGAGAAGCCCATGTTTTGGATGTGCATCCACAGGGGGTTATTAAAAAAAAATACAGAGCATCTCCTCTTTATTCTATACATCCAAGGAGATTACATTCCCAATTTCCAATTGTGGGACCTCCTCAGGAAAATAGGAGAGAAAGAGCCAAACTTCCCCAAGAAGGGAAAAACTCTGACTCCAGCTTGAGAGTTTTTAAACAATTGTGATGAAGTTTTGATGATAAGTGTTTCTTTCAATGCACTGGTTGGGCTGTGTAGAAAATGGGAGTGTTAAAAGGTGAAATTCTCATTTCATTTGCTGCAGAACTCATTAGCATGTAGAAAGTGACTCAGGAAATGAGGCTAAGGATGATTTAATAAGCCTGGCGGTTAAACCCTGCTCTGGAAAGATGAATCCCATTCCTCATTAGTTCCTAAGCAATGTCAGACAACTCACTTGGACTAAACTGGTAAAACTAATATTCAGGTGCTCCTTTTTCAAGACCAGGACTGGATTTACAGAAGGGATGAGCATCCACAACTGGAATTTAAATATATGGAGCCATATAAAACTAAATTCTTTGGGGAAAGACAGATGCTATGAATCTCAAATTTAGGATTCCTTTTAACTGAAACATGTCTGAACTTCAAAGCCCAGTCTGCAGAGCGAGATTTTACCTCACTGGGAATGACTATGGTAGCAGTGATATTTGTGATGTGCTCAGATGCCAGTGTAATGACCACATTAAAGTGTTCCCGAAGACATAAGTAATTCTTCTTTTTTCTTTTTCTTTTTTTCAGTGTAACGATAAACACAAGTGCAAATAAAACACAAATTACACTGAGGGACTAAGCTCTGTCACAGAATGGATGAGTGAGGAACCAGCTTGGGTATTGCTGCACTGCACTCCTTAGTGTGCCCAGATACAGAACTATAGCAGCAAATAAATGATTATGCTATTTTCCAAGATGTTTCCATACAGTCAGCTGTTATGCTAGACCCAAACGAAGAAACCCTTCCAGAACCAGACAGGCTGGTGCAGAGACATCTGAACTGGTTTTGGGCACACATAAAGAGGAACTAGATCAGATATTCTATATGATCTACGCTATTTCAGAAAAAGGAAACACGCACATGAAGGTATTATGAGACCATTAATGGGATCAGCTGCATTCCCTGTGCCTGTTTATGAGTGGCAGCAGAGAGACTAGAGAACCTCTATGTCACCACAAACTCTTTTCATCTTGGAACAAGCTTATTGTGCACAGGCCTGGATGCTCTGCAGAAAATGGTGCTTGCTTCCAGCACCAGGCCTTGGAGAGCTCAAGTTTCCTCGTGAATGACTGACAAAAGGGCAATTCTAGAAAGTGTCTCGCCTTTGTCCCCAATCTTCATCCTACTCCCACTTTCACTGTACTATAATCTTGTCTTTTTTTCTCTTCCATTTCTAGCTCAGGCTGAAAGAAACAAGGCTGGACAGAATCATAACAGCTCTTCTGGACCAGCTAATGCAGCTGGGGAGAGCTGAACAAGCTCTCAGGTGTACAGCACCACCATCAGGTGCTTGCTTTCACATTTCCCCCTCCTGCCAGTCCCCTCAACACAGTACAGTGTTTTCATTCCCCTCACCCTGCTTCAGTGCCTCCTCCTTCTTTTCTTCTCATTCTGGGAGCCTTCTCCTTTATCCTTACCTCCTCCTTCCTCTCTCTGTATGGTGTGACTAGACAGGAGAATACAAATTTATGTATTCCCTACACGTGCTTCTCATTTTTTCCGGTCCATCTTTAGCTGTTGATTTCTCCTTCTCGTAGGTATCTCTCAACTCTCTTCTTCCTCTTTCTTTGACCCTTCCTCTGCTCCTTGTAAGGCATTCTCTCCTCTCATGCTGTGAAACATTCATGCCGTCTCATACTGTGAAATGATCTCTCTCACGCTCTCTCGACTATATCTCTAGCATGGTCCTCAGTGCTTTCTAAAGGATGTTATTTCACAATAAATACATAAGCACTGCTTCAGGCTGCTGTCTTCTCTAACTGCCTAATTGGATATGGTATTTTAAAGGTACTTCTTAGAACATCAAAGATGCCTTAGCTAACTTACCATTTTCCTTCTCAGTTCCATTGAAATTTATATAAAGCAATTGTGGGTTTTTTCATCCAGCTTGAGGTCACCAGCACATGCAGTGCTGCCCTAGCTTGCACAGCTCGGTTGCTGAGGTAGGGATAGCTGTGCATTATTCTCCATTTCCCCTTTAAAATACTCCATCTTTCTGCATCTCCAGCTCTCACAGTGAGATTGTGCAGTCAGGTGACTCGGTGACTGTCTGGTTTGCTGCATTGTGGCATCCTCGGAGCAGCTACAGAGGTTTGTACACAGAGCTCCCCGGGCAAGCACAGAGGGAACGCCAGCCAGCAGCCCGGGCACTCCTGAGTTACACAGAGCTATGCACGGCCGTGGCGGCTTTGGAGTGTGCAGTGTCTGCTGGCCCTGCAGCTTTGGGGCTGAAGGAGCAGCCTCTCAAGAGAATACCTGCCTTTAACAGAGTCACTGCAGCCAGACATCTTGAGAATCCTTCATTATAATTGCTTCGGGGCCTGCACAGATCTGATGTTGCCTCATTATTGGGACCATTTATTATTGAAACCAGAAATGCTGAGTCATTAAACAGAGGTCATAAAAACATCTATATTCTGCTAAAAACATTAGGTCATAATTTCTGGTACTACAGAAGGTAGGCGAGACCAGGAATCCTTGTGCCTGTGAAAAAGAAAATGTGGACTGCATCAGAGGCCTGGGAAGATCAGACAAGAGCCCTAAGTCAGTAACTCATTAGGAAAAGCAGGATGCTGGTTAAAGACATGTGTCTGGGCTCAAGATCAATTGCCATTTCTACATTTGTGTCACTTCAGGTTACCATTTTATCCCGGAATATGTTAATGTCTCTCTCTAGAAAGGAACAGAACTAAAAACCTCGCTCACTTTTGTGTGAAGACTATAAGGCACTTCAGAGGCACTAGCAAGCTACATCTAACTGCAGAGAGCTGTTGTTACCTCCATTTTTTCAGAAGGAAGCCAGAGGTATAGAGCTTTTAAGCCCTGGTTTGGGACTGCACTCTCCTAATTTTAAATGCCAAAGAAAGACAATTTTTTCCTTGTTTTCATGTGCATCCAAAGAGTTAATGTAGCCAGAGAAAGGATTTTAATTTATTTTTAATACCTATGCTTTAAATTTATTTTCTTACTTCTCTTCCTAGGGCAGTTTTCTGAATTTGGGGAGATCCTTCTGGGTGGAAAAACACATTTTGCAGAGATTATGTTTCCCTATTTTAATATTGAAGCTGCAGACAAATACTTCCTTTGATAGCTCTGTTTGATTTCCTGCACTGCAGGGATGTCCTGTCAGCGTCCAGATCCAACAACAGGCGCAAGGGGGTTACATCCTTCAGCTGATGGGGTGTGTGTTTGTTTTTGTTACGGATATCTTTGCAGGAGTAAATACGAAGAACTCGTACTGCAGGCTCGCCAGCCAAGGCGCGCTGTGCCACATCGTGTTCCCGGCCGGGAACTCCAGGCGTTTGAGGAGCTTTTCGGACAGGGTGTTCCCGCCACTCACTTGAGCACACACCGGCCCGCACAGGCAGGGTCC
>VZRN01003663.1:1978077-2119273 GCA_013397935.1 Dasyornis broadbenti | reverse complement strand
CCTACCGGGCGGCAGCGCTGTAGATGTCGAGTGGGTTTTGCTCGGGAACTCCCCGGCCCCGGATGCGAAGTTTTCCGGGGGCTCTGGGGGAGCAGGGTAGAAGGGTTGTTGAAATCGGAGCTGATTTTCACTGGAAGGCGCCGTCTTTTTTTTTTTTTTTTTTAAATTGATTTGGGTAAAACTTTATTCCAGGCAAGGGGAAATAGCTCTGAATGAGCCCAGCGTTTGCAGAGCAGAACTGGGAGGTGGGGGTTGGCTCTGGTCCGTTCAGTGACTTCTCTGCAACCTTGTGAATTACTCCTGTGTGTAAAGCCAGGAGGTCAAGGATACAGATAGTACAGTACCCTGAAAATTAGAGTTTTTTCTTTTCCATTAAAAAAAAAAAAAAAAATCTCAAGATGTTTGCTCTTGTTCCATTTTTGGTATGGAAAAATATTCAGAATAGCTAAATTTTTGCAAAATGGAAAATCTCATTCCTTCTGTCCCCCATTTACTTATTTACTCTAGGGTTTTGAAATTTGTCTCTAGGATGCTTAGGAGCAGGGATGCTGGGATGGCTGCCCTGTCCTCATCTTAAGCTGGACACTGGGACTTCCTAGAAAGCATTTCACATTGCTGGTCCAAAACTACTGGGGATGTACAAACTTGTTAAGCCTCATAATTACACAGAAGATGCAGTAAAACTCTGTAACATGAAATACTTTGTATTGTTCCATGGTGTCATTTATTTGACAGGTTTGTCCTGTGTACCTCTTATTTCTGAGGAAAAAGCAGTCTCTGCAGGAACTGATTTTTTTCACAGGCAAGGTGGTAACAGCTCCGTGACTGCCAGAGCTGTGTGCATTGGGGATTTGCAAGAAGAACAGATTGCCCAAAGAGCTCCATTCTGTGGTTTCCAGGAACACAAATTGATTAATATATGTACAACATCAGTTACAGATGGGGCTAGTTATTGTTTGGTGGTAAATAGGAAGTCATGAAAACAAAATTTACCATAAGTTATTAGAAAACAGAAAGATTTATTGACATGGAATTCATAATGCCTGTAGCCATTTTCAGCCAGCACTGAGGAAAACTGTGTAGGGAGTCTGTAAGGTACTTTTGTATCCATGTCACATTCCGAAGGTCCTTCCTGCATCCCAGTGCCTTGTCCCAGTGAGAAGGTATGACTTCTTCCATGAAGAAATGTCAATTTTCCTGTGTTACATGACAGCAGCTCGCTACTGTGGATAAATTAAGATTTTTCACTAAATTTGAAAGTAGGTATTTTCTACCTGAGAAATATATGCTCTCTGTGCATATATCTGAGAATTTCATAGTTCTCTGTTGAGGCTGCCACTGAAGAACATGGCTGTCTCCCTGTTTATAGCAGGGGAAACTCAGGTACGGGAAAATGGCATTTCATAGGTAGCTGTCAAATTGAAACACAAGACTTAACTCCAGATTGTTTGGTTTAACTAGTAGCTACAGCAGCTTTCTAAACAAAGGTTAGCAAAAGTGTTAAAACCAATATGAGACGTTTCTGAGATCCTCTGATCACAGGCATATTGAGAAAGCACATAGTATAGTCTAGTGGAAAGGAAGTGGAGAGACAAGCAGGAGTTGAGGTAGTACTGCTTGTGACTGCATAACTTCTTGCTGAGGCTTTGGCAGCATGTCCACAGCCTTGGTCAGTATTGCTGTTCCCACTCTACTGCAGGCTGATGGTGGAGGCAGAAAACAAGCTACTTCCTGGGAGAGTTCAGGCCTTGGAATTCCTATGGCAAGATCGCATGGCAGTTTACAGAAATGGTAAAGGGGATCTAAAGCAAGAGGTATGGATAGCACAGACGTGAGGATTGAGGGTAAACTGGATCTCTGCATCCATATAGAAATGGTACCTGGTTGTGGGGACTCTGCAGTTTTGCAGACAGTGTCATAATGTGATGTGGTGCCAAGCAGTGAAAGACAAATTTAACCTTGAAGGGAGATGCAGGTTTCTGGCTTAGAGTGTAAGGCAGGAAGAGGTTTTTGGATAAGGCAATGAACTTGACAGCATGTGGAGTCTTTAAGGTAACTTTTTACAATCTATACTTTAATTCAGCACCTTGGAGATGTTTTAGGGAGTGGAGATGTAGGGATCCCTTTGGCCTGCTAATTTGTAAATGTCTTATTCCTGCACATCAAGAAATGGGGAGAGGAGTTGTTTTCCAGCATTGTAAATGTTCTTTTAATACCTGTCCACTTAGTTAAGACAATGACTGTCCTCAGATTGGGTGTTTCAGGGCTGCTGGCAGGCACTGCATTGTGTTCAGGAACGGTGTTTCTTCTCATGGCCTAATTAGTCAGATGAATTTAATTTTTACCTTCCTCCAAAGTGTTAGAAATGAACTGCAATTGGAGACTGAGCATGGCAGGAAGAAGGTCTGGAGGGGGAATGAGGGGAAGGGAGAGACAACTGTGTACTCTTCCTGCAGTGGGGGGAAACCCCCAACTTTTTTTTATCATCACATGCTTTGATGGCAAGTCTTGTTTGTACACTCTACTATATATACTATATACTATATATGTTTGTAGAATTGTACTTATCGCAGAGTCTGGGGCCTGGCTTTGTAGGTTTTCTCTTTTTTCTGCAGCATAGGATCAGTCACTAAGGGTCATCTGTGTGAGACTCATTTGAACAGTCCTTCGCAAGTTTTGGAGTTGCCTCACTGGCTGTGGTGTGCTTTCTTGTGCTCTTTGTTCGTGGTATACACATCTGCTTTCCTTAGACTAAAGAACTTCTGTCCTTATCCAAATTGCTGAGCTGTGTTGCTGGAAATTTTAATAAAATTATCTGCATGAGATTTGACTAGGTTTTAGGCAAAAGAGTCCTTTCTGTTATTAAACTGTACAGCAGAAAGAAGTTTTTCCTCATGGAAGATGATTGGAAAGCATCCTGGGAAAGCTTCTAAAAATGAGAAAATATATTGAGGAGGCTTAAAGAGTGGTGGCATGGAGGAGACCTTCTTGTTCTGATGGTGAAATCATAGAAGTAATGAAAAATTTTATTGTTGAAAGTTGTACCTTAGGATTCTTTGTTTCTGAATTCCCTTCAACAAATACCATGTTTAAGAAAATGAAATTAAATTGTTGTGTTGTTTTATTTCTTTTTTCAGTCTCAGACAGCCTTCTATTACATGGTAAGAAGAGAGGTAACAACATGGCTAATTAAAGGGCAGCAGTGCTTCATTCCTTAGGGCTAATTATTCTGTAGAAAATGGGTCAATTACTTAAAGAAATTGTTTGCCAGCAGGAGGTAGGAAAAGCCTGCTCCTCATCATTCTTTTGTGGGAAACACTTCCTACTTCCATAGCAGTTGCAGTACCTTGTTAAGCTTTCAGATGCCAGAGCCAAGTCCTGCAGATGGGGAAATGGCACCCAAGCAAACTTATATGTGGTCCCTTCTGTCCTGCATGTTCCTGTATAGCTGCAGATGAGGCAGTGTCCAGTGGTGTTCCTGGGTTGTTTCTGGAGTGAAAGAAAGGAAGTTGAACAATACAAGTGGGAGTTCTGTTTCAAAACAAAATTTTCTTGATGTGAAAGGTGAAGTATGGTATATTTCCTTGCTTCTTTTGAAAGAGGTTTGATCATCTAGTTAGCTAACGTTTTCCAACGTGAACGGTATTATCTGTTTATGGCTTGCTTGGTACAGGTTTGTACAGAGCTGTACTTCTCAGATCTGCTTCCTGTATGTGTTTTAGTATTCTCTAGTGGCCTTATCATCTGACCATGCTGCTTGCTTTAGTTCTATAGATGCAGTACAGACTGGGTGAGGGAGCAGAGGGCTGGTTAGCCATGTTTGTCAGAAATAAACTGATCTGCTTTTCACATTTCTGTGATGATATGTGAGGCAGGAGTATCCAAATGGTTCCTGAGCTCCTAGGTAAGGTGGCTGTGCAGGCGACTACAAAGAGTCTTGAAAGAAAGCCAGACTGGGCAAAGGCTTTGGCTCTGCAGGAGCAGATTACCAACATCTGTGCCAATTCAGAACAACGCTCTCTTTCTGGTTAGTCAGAGCACAACATTCCTGGTTGTAAATGATACACCCAATAATGTCTGCTGTGAGCCAGAGCTTATGCACCTTGCAGTGTAGCTAAAATGAGTGTAAAAGGCTTTGCAGGTGCGTGCTGCTCGTTATCATGTCCTCAGAGGCGAAATAAAAGCTTTAGAGATTTGTTCGTAGACATATCTGAATAAGCATACCTATCAGTTACTATGTCAGAGGTGTCTAATCATTGCATAAAAGGGGGAAGTGTTTTATGTTACCCTTTCTTTTGTTCTGGATTTTTATGGGTGTCAGTGCACTAGAGTTTACCACAACCTTATTTCCAAATTCCCCCGCCCTCACATGCTTCTGTCAAAGCTGGATTAAATGACCGAGGGAATCTTCCCTACCACAAATGCTGCTGTCTTGCTTTCATTGCATAAGATCCAAGCATTAGTAGTCACTAGGTGAGTGTTGATAGCCTACCCTGGTGAAGCTGCTGTTTGACTTCTTCCTTGCTGGATCTTTGCTTTCAGATATGCCATTTATTGGACACAGCCTATATGAAGAACTTCTGTGGAGCACCTCTCTGTCCTGTTTTCATGATTCTGCTGGGAGCATGATGAAGTACTTCTGAAGGGGGAAGCTCTCTCTTTAGTATGGGTAGCTGTGGCATAGGGCTATGTGTACTGCCAAGTGCCTTCTGGGGATGGGCAGTCTGTTTTGTTTTTATTTCTTTCATCCAGAGTACATGCACAGAAGATGATCCAACTCATTTGGCTCCACCAGCCTAATCTGGACTGAGAAATCTTGGCTGGGGCTGCTGTGTCTATGCAGAGCTCTAGGCAGAGTCATTCCTCTCTGCTTGCAGCAGGGTGTTCCTGATGGTAGTGGTATATTTGGCTGTTTCCTCTCCTGCTAACCAACCTAACAAAGCTGGACTTACTTAAGCCCTGGGACTCTTTGAGCCACGTATTTTCTTTGTATTTTGTGTCAGCAGAGGCTTATGGTAAGGATGCTTCCACTAATTTCTAGAGGAAGAGTTATTTATTTTTGTGATTTCTGGTGTTTTCAAGATGTGTAGAGTTTTCCCTAGTGGTATGATAGATACCATGTGATTTGGTTTGTTTTGATCTAGCAGATCCTTCCAAGGCAGATCTCACAATTCAGCTTTTAATTGGAAGTGGACTTGCACAAGAGCTGCAGGATATAGGGTGCAGTTTATAAAAGTGCTTGAATGTCTTACTAGGAAGAGAAGGAGCTGCTGTGAAGGTAATGTGAAGGTGATTCCTTAGCAGTATTGAGCTTGGCTGTTGTTGCTTTCAGTTTTCCTTGCTCCTTACTACTTTACCATGGAGATGAGATATTTTCCAAGCCATCAGCCTCAGCCACTTGAGCTGACAGAGGTTAGTATGGTATGAGGAGCACCCTGAGCAGCTAAGCTATTTCCTGTGCAGTGGAATACTAAGGTGCATATAGAAAGAAGGCAATTAATGATGTTATATTATATCATTTTATAACCTGTCGATGTACACAAGGTCAACTGCTAGAATCCATGTCCTCCTGTTACATAGTTATAGCCTTTTGGAAACAATGCCTCACTTCGGTATTTGCATTATAGGGCATTACTGCTCACCATAAAGACAACTCTTAATTCTTTCATAGATTAACTAGAGTGTGATTAGTTTTTCAAAGATCAGATCAATAAATAGAGCATGTTGATTTATAAAAATGTCATGCATACACATTTTCTGATTTCCCTGTGATTTTCATGGTATAAACTCCAAGAGCTGTGATAATGCTTAGTACTGCAGCTCCAGGTTGGGGTATGCTGCCTTGTGTATGGGGCGGTAGGAGTAGGCTTTTTTTTTTTTTTCCCCCCATTCCCCAGCTACGTATGAGACATAGAAAGTGGGAAAGTGTCCCATTCTGATGCGAGAAATGTGATTTCCTTGGTTTGAGAAACGAGAACTGGACAATGTCATGACAATGATGAACATTTGCTATGCTTAAGGACCGGGGCTTAGCAGTGTTTGGAGTATTAAAAAGCTGTAAGTGCTAACACCAGCACTTCCACTGCATCTTTCATTTGAGAATCTCTCTATTCTTAATGAATTTTCAGTGTATCTCTTTGAGGCTGGTATTATTAGTGTCATTTTGCAGACAAGTAGATAAAATAAAATGCTTGTATAAGCACATTCAGCAAGCCAGAAAAGCAGGAATAAAATTCAGGAATACTAATGTTTCAACCTTGTTTTGAGCTACTATCTTGTACTTTTTTGCCAGAAAAGAAAGACATTAATTTTGGTAGCTTTCCTACCCCCATCCCCCTCTTTTTTTTTTTCCCATTGGGTTAGGCTGCGTAAGAGCGAGACATTATTATGCAACATATCTAAGTGTGCATGTGATACTTGAAAAAATGGTAATCAGATAAGTTGCCAGGCAACAGTACCCTGCCTTCAATTACCAAAAAGCCAGTGAGTGTGCTTTCATGATGTAACATGTGTTCTGTACTTCTTCATAAAGAAAGTGTAGGTGGAGTTTTGTAAGAGTTGCTCCTTTTAAACTCATCTCCTGCTTAATCTGCCATATTGTGAGGTCAGATTTGACCTCAGTTTTAGAGAAAACTATTCACAGAACCTGATATCAACAACAACCACAAAGTTAAATGAGCTCTCAAAGATGAAGAATGGTATGTGAGCATATATGAGTAAATAACCATTCCCTGCCATGGGTCTGTGAGTCTGATGGTTCAACTGCTTACAGCAAGTAGTTCAGAGCTCATTCTTGGGACCATGAAAATTAAGAAAATGGGTGAGAGATTTATATTAAAAGGTAGATGGCAGGAATATGTGGCAAACTGTGAGGAGTCTTAAAACACTCATGGTGGCCCATTGGCCCAAAAATGTTGAGAGCCATGGTAAAGCATGAAAACATGAATGTAAATCCAGCTGGTTCATTTTCTTTGCCTTGGCAGAAGCAGAATGGAAGGAACATAAGCAGAGTTGAGTGTACACTGAGGAAAAAGTGAGAGTCTTATAATATAAGACAGCATGAGGGAATTTTATTGTGTGTTTGTTTGAAACCTGAGTTTAATTTTTTTTTTCAAAGATCCTGCAAGATAACAACAGTAAAAAATAAAGACTCTTGGAATTTATTCTAAATGCGTTTTTGCTTTTGGCAATAAATAGCCACAGAAGTGTTTGAAGAGACTGTAGTTGTGTGGGGTTGCAGACATCTGCCCAAGCCTCTTCAGCTATTGGGTGGTGGTGGCATGGCTGTT
This sequence comes from Dasyornis broadbenti, assembly GCA_013397935.1. Taxonomy (NCBI): domain Eukaryota; kingdom Metazoa; phylum Chordata; class Aves; order Passeriformes; family Dasyornithidae; genus Dasyornis; species Dasyornis broadbenti. Next base: position 2,111,984 of record VZRN01003663.1, on the reverse strand, counting down.
AGAAGAAATCTGAAACTCCAGAGATCTAATGTGCTTCTCAGGGCTTTGACATAAGTTTTCAGTAGAGATAGGGGACTCACCGGGATGTATCTGGGAAAGGATGCACATAACCTTGAAATCACTTGTTTTCCTAGGGTAATTGCAAGTTGTTGCTTTACAGAATTGGTTTTCCAATTATTTGGTTGGTGTTCCAGAAGGAGCAAAAGGCATTTGTATTTCAGGAGTTGGGGGACTGTGTCCTACGTATCCATCTGCAGTATTTCAATCCAGTGTAGGAACAGGTTCAAAAGTCCTTATCAAGAGGCATGGTGGGACTTCAGTTGAAAGGGAAATCTGCATCATCTTCTGTGTAAGTCCTGCCAGAACAGGGGGAGTTTCTGAGAAGACACATGCTCACTTCTGTTTCCAAATCTGGCACCTTCTTCCCAGGAGAATCCCAGATAAGTCACAGAGCAATGTTGTGACTTGATTTTTCTGTTGCACAACTTATCACTGGGTAGTTGCATGGACCTGAGCTTTTTTTGTAGAGAACTGTGGAAATAATGAAGGAGTGTAAATACTAAAATAGACAGTTGAAGGAACACACAGCTAACCACTTTCCAGTTAGGAATTTGCTTTCTTTTTTTGTGTGCTTTTCTTTGTATTCTCATATGATGAACAGTACTGCTAGATTATGCTCATGTGCCGTCCCCAACGTGCTGACACCAGGAATGTTGGTGTCTGTGTCAGAGGAATAGTCAGAGCAGGAAGTGCTGTTTTGGGAAGTCTGTGATTTTAGTTTATAACTATTTTTGTATATGCAATTGATTGTTCACACTACTCTTATCAGTTTTTTGTTTGATTTTCCCTTACTACAAACACTACACATTTTTAATCATTAGTATCTTGACACAGAAAGTCCATTTATATAGAAAAGAAAAAACAAATCCCCTTTTCTGAACAGCTTAAGCTTTGTATTAATCATGTGAGCGTTAAGGTCAAACCTTTCTCTTCAGCTCTACTGCTCTCCTCATGTGTATTATGACATAGTCTTTAACTAATGAAGATTTTCTTCAATGAGTGTTTTTTTTTCAAGTGTAGATACATTTGTAACCAAAGGTATGGTTTCTCCAGCAGTTTGAGTTCAAAGTAATGAAGTATTTTGAGAAAATAGAAGTCCTTCCTGCTGGGCTGTGTGCTGTGAGCCAAATCTGAGAGATGATGATGATGACAGAGCTGAAAACTAGCAGGCTTTAGGGTAGCATGGGGTAGCATTCAGATGGCTGATGAGTTGCTTGGTCTGGCTCCAGGTGAAACCCCTTGGGTGGCCTGAGTGCTGGTGCCAGGGAAGGGGATGGATTGAGCAGGACCATGTTGCCCTAAAGTTAGGTTAGCATGAAACCTTTTGTAATGTTTGTATTTCTGTGTTGAAGGAGTTGGGAGTGTGTTGCAGTTGCTTATTTTGTATGATTTTGTTTCTCAGTCTTTTACATATCAAATTATAGACAAGTAGGTCTATGTAAAAAGCATTCTCAGTATTCTTGTGATTCTAGGAAAATGCCTTTTGAAATTTTGTTTGCATATGTCTGATAAATAGTTCAGTAGAAACCTGTGGCAAATATCCAACTGTGGCAAACTGCATATAAGGAAAATAGATTACGTGCAAATAATTTTTAGGAACATTGATGTGACAACAATTTATACCACAGCTAGACAACAAACAAGCTCTTTTCCAGTCTGATATACAAATACGCAGCTGGTAAAATAGCAACTATTTCTCATTGTAAGACATACTCCAAAGTAGACACAAGCTTCAGTGCATAGGCAGAAGGTGCTAGATGTGCCTCAATAATACCCATATTACGCTGATTTAATTAGTGGGTTTATGCTATTCATTGCTCCATTAATCTTGTTTGGAAGATTTTTTTGGGGGAGGATTAGTTATTTAATCTGCATTTTTAATTGGAGTGGTTTTGTAGTTCAGTGTCATCTAAATAAAAACAGTGTAGGTTTGTTTTTTAAGGAAAACGTGTCTCGAATTCCTCTTGGGTTTTTGTGCTCAGAAATGCTGAGATGCATTAGGATAACATGAAGAACTCTTTTGTTACACAGCGTGACACATAAATGTCCTTGCTTTAACTTCTTCATATGCAATTAATCCAGAAAAATGCTGTGTATAGACAAGACCTTGGATTGTAAGATCTGTGAGGCTGATGTAAGTAAAGTGTTAGATACTTGTGTTTTAAAGTTGTCACCTCGAGGCATGACTTCTGTGAAAATCAGGAATGTGGCATCCTAAAGGAATGGAGACATCCTAAAGAACGAGAGCCCCAGCTCATGGGTTCCACTTGCCTGGATCATGCAGCTGTGCTGCCTGAGCCCAACATGGAGGTGAAAGGCGGTTGGGTTATTGCAGTGAGGACAAGAGTCAGTGCCAGTGTCCCCAGTACCAGGTTCGGGTGCTGGGTGGGTGGCAGTGGCAAGGGCCTGCTTACATAAAGTCCACACTGTCCTGGAATGAGGAAGAGAGAAGAAAAGTGTGATGATTGAAGAAGTGAGGACGAGAGGAGGTTGGGGAAGAGGCAGTGTTGGGAGAGATAGGATGGAGGTGAAAAGGTGTCAGCAGTGAAGCTTACTTAAGAAACGGAGACATTGATGGGGAAAATAGAGGTAAAGCAATTTCTGGCAGACCCTTCAAGGGTTAACTGAGACCTCAGCTGAGATGGTAGCAGTGAACCTTTGGTCGCTGACTCCGGTGAAGTTGCTCCGTGTGTTTGCTGTGGCTGAGATCCAGGACAGTGGAGAGCAGAAAGGCTCTGCCTCACCAGAGGAGAGGCAGCTGTCAGGGTGCCGCCCTGGGCAAGGGGCAGGTACAGGTGCCATCTGGGGGCTCTGAAGAAGTCAGGTCTTTCACGGCCCAATGTACTGGAGCTAAGCTATCCGTACACACAGCTCATTCAGTGTTTAAAGCCTCTCTTGTGTTGTGCTGTATCAAGATTAAACTTTACTTCTTTGGTTTAGGAAGGCTGGCTGGTTGCTGTATTAGCTGTTGGTCACACGCACCTGGGCTGAAAACGACTGGCATCTGAAACGGCTTGGACTTGCTGGAGGCAGCCTGGTCTACTTGTGGATGCAGTGAACTAGGAGCTGGCCAAAAACTGGGAGAGCTCCAGGATCCCTTCCCGGAAAAGGTAAGGTCTGGAGGGCAAAACTGGTGGGACTGCATTTCTAGACCAGAAAAACAGAGCAGTGCTGTGAGTACAGAGCTGACTGCATTGTAGATGGGACCTTTGAAATTTAAAAATGTAGACTGCAATGTTACTTCCATCAGTTTAAACTTCAAGTTGTTTTCTGGAGGCGTAAGATCGTCCTTTGCGCACATCACCCTTTATTTCTGTCTGCTGTGAGTCACATCATTCTGATTGCTTGTAATTTATACAGCCAAACTTTTCAGTCTTACTGTCTCTTTAAAACCTCACACTCTGATAGCCTTAGGCAGTTAAAACAATCAGGACAGTGGAGCAGTATCTCTGAGCTAAACCAGAGCAGTAGGTAAAGAGCAGAGGGTTGCTCACTCCTGTGAAAGCACAGGTGTGAGCTGGATGATGAGGAATCTATTCCTGGCCCTAACAAGCAGTGCAGTCTCTGTACCTGATTCACCAGTGCATTACTCTGCTAATCTTTTCTAGCCTTGTCTTGCTACTCTGCTGTATGCTGTGGCAATCAGTTACACTTCCACAGAGTGCTTGTAAAATGCTATCAATTTGGAAGGGTGATTTATATTCCAGAGCAAAACTTTATATTGATTCTGGTCAGTGGGGTGGACATTGTGGGACCAGAACAATTTCCAGACCCTACAGCATTTTTGACAGGCTCTGTGTGTCTGCAGTATGTGGTGTGGTTCAGGCTACAATATTGTTTTCCCTATTATGGATGAGCTTTCATGGGAAGGTTGTGCACCATACTTTATTTCTAACTGGGAACTCACTTTGAATGTGTAGATGCTACATGTATAAACTTCAGATACCTGTAGCACCTTCATCCCTCAGTCTGTCCTGTCTCAGGTGTCTCATTACCTTCTCCTACCTGTAGTGCCCAAGAGATCTGTTTTGGGCTATTCTGCTGTCCCACTCCTCTGAGTGTTCTTGCTGATAGACCCTCTCTGACACTGGTGAACAGACCCAGTCAGCTGCTGAAGGAAAGCAGTAGACTTAATTGTGGCAGTGCTAACAGTGTGGACAAGCAGAGTCTGCTGCTGCCCAGAGCTCCAGCTGTGATTTTGCTGCCCATTGCATAGCTGATTACAGGGCTTCAGCTGGTCAACAAGTGTTATCTGTTGAGTGGCAAAGTCCAGACCAGTGCTGCAACATTATGACAAAGCGTCAGCAGTTTCCTGAGAAGGCAGCTGGTGATGGACTGAGCTTTGTATGAGTCCAGCTGTTATGTCAGTGATGCAGCCATGAGTATTTCTGAAGAAAGCTGTGTCTGGCAAGTGCTCTGGTGTATTGTACTGTTGCTGTGAGTAGAGCACATGCTTCTTCTTGCCTATCCTCAAGAACCATTGAAGGAAGCATAGAAGTCTCCTATTACTGTTAAAACAAGTGCCATATGGGCACAAGAAAACATAGATCCATTGGCAGCAGAACAAGACTATGAATTATTAATTCCTCCAATGCCTCCTGTATGTTTCATCCTCTCAGGCTGTTCAGGATGCTGTCTGCTGGAGATGCAGGCAGATCTGCTTTCAAAGCCATGGGGACACCACCCTGCAGACTGTGATCACCATTCTGTTGAGCTTGTTCTTCATTAAATTGGCTTGGGCATTGTTGTGACATGCTTGAGGACACAGAATAACCTCTGATCATCCCATGGACTGTTGGCAGGAATACTTGTAACACCAATGAACCTGGGACAAATCTGGTTATGCCAGCCTGGAATTGTCTGTGAAGGGAGGGCAATGAGTTAGGAGCAAGATGGAAGCCCTGGCTTGTCTGGCCCACTTTGCAGAAGGGAGGTGGGGAGCCACACTTTTTGTATAGCATTGCTTTGGTTTTTCTTTAAGAGAACTTACACTACGTCAGTTTGTTCCTAGCTCTGTCTTGCTGAGAAGCCAAAGTGTCCTCTGCTAAAAGTTCCCTGAGAACAGGCAGAATTTTTCTTCATGCAAAGTGCTTTAGTGGAGATGAGTGTATTTAAATGGCTCTTTGGGAACATCTGTAACACGTAGTTTTTCTCAACTAATTTACTATCAGGCATTTGTCTATGTAATGGTTGTCAATTGGCAGTTGAATTTGAGAGGCACTGAAGACTTATGGAGCTGCAGAGACTCAGTTCTCCTCCAACTCTTCCATGAACTGCTGTGAGCTCAGGTAAGAGGTGCCCAGTGTGAGAGAAGGTGTTGCTGAAGGTTTGTTCAGAGGCTGTTCTTCAGCATAAAATGCACATACTTAGATGCAGAGGGGTTTTAACTATTTTTTTTTGCTTTTTTATTCCCACTGGTTGGTATAAAGATTCCTTCAGCCATTTTGCATACCGAAGCTGCACCATGCATGCCATATTGCAGTTTTTTGAGCATTTTTCCCCATTTTCCTCTGCATCTCTCAGAGTTGCTCTTGGCTATTAGGCTTTTACTGAGAGTTATTCTGATTTTTAGTGTGGGAAAATCTACCTGTGTCTTGGTTTGGAAGACAGGCGTTTGCTAAGGCAGGTGGAAAACTGCCTTAGAGGATATGACCCTCCTTCCGAATTGTTGTAAGGTCGAAATCAAAGGCTCTCAGGCAGAGATATGGGAAAAGGAATAACAGTTTTTACTCGTATCTATAACGAGGGAACAAGCAACAATAACAGTAGCAACAACAAATAAACCAACCAGATACCCGGTGGCAGCTTCCTCTAAGCAGCCAGACACCGCCCCTCCCCTTTGGTACAGTTACGGTCACGGCTGGCAGGGGTGCTGTGACGTGAGCTCAGCTCCTCGGTGATGGCAGACGGAGCAGAGGGCGAGGCGGCCGCACGGCGAGCGGAGCTGCAGCAGGGAATCCCAGGGCAGCAAACTGGGCGGCAGAGCCCGTCCACTCGAGCCGGCGAACAAAAAGGCAGCAGAGACTTCAGCAAGGAAGGAAAAACCCAGCAGCGCTGAGCTCCCGCGGCAGCAGCGAAGGGAAAAGAAGAAAACAGCAGCTGTCTCCTCCAAATCCCAGGGACAAGTGTGTCTCTGCCCACGGCCAGCCACCTTTTTCTTCTCTCGCCACACCTGGCTATGTTTTTAGTCTCTTAAGTGTGTCTTTGTCCCTTAGGTACTCAGTCGTTATCTCTTAGGTACCCAATCGTTGTCTCTTAAGTACCGTCGTTAAGGCTCGTTAAAGTCTCTCTAGCCACAGGATGGAAAAATTCCCAACCTCCAACAACCTGTAACTAGCAACAGCTGTAGAAATTATGGTCTTCTTAAAACAAAAGTTCAATCTTTGCATTTAAAGCTGTCTTGTAATGTGTCCTACTCCTTCTTGAGAGCACGTAAAGTGTTCTTAAAGAGCTTTTTGGAAAGGAAGAAAATGTTACTTCAGTCAAAACAAGACACTGTAGCTTGTGTTCAGAACAGTTTTCAGCTTCTCATTCAACTAGCTGGATATACCCTAGAGTGAGTCACGTTTGGAGTTGTCCTAGTCCAGAAGCTGAGGGAAGCTGTGGAGGCTTAGATAAAATCCCAGACTGCATTTGAAGAGTCCTCACTAAAAAAAGTGGTGGAAGCATCCTGAGTGGGACAGCTGCCCAGATGGCTTGAGAGGTTGGGTAGGTTTCACAAAGAGAGCTGTCAAGGAAGAAAGGGTTGCTTCTGAAGAAGGTAAAAAGGGTTTGTCATCCTGTGGTCTTGACCGAAGTGAAAAGGTGATAAACTGGAAGCATACATTTTCTTTGTTTGTTTTTCATCAACGAAAGAAGTAGACAAACAGTGCAGGCAATGGATTTGTGGTTTCCATAGTGATGTAGCTATGGAAGCTTTTGTGCAACTGAGCTTTGCCCTCACTGCAATCACACTTTTGAAGGCTGTGAGTGTTCAGTTTTCCTGCCAGGGAAATGTAAGTATGTATCAAATATGGAACTGGCTGAAAATGCAGCTGCATGTTCATGATTTGTTATGTTTGCTATGTTACCTGAATATGTGGATGTTCAGAAGCTCAGCTTATATCTCCTTTTATCTATTGTTCTGCACTGAAACAGTGCATCAAACTATATTGATACCACAGTTATTCCTGCACCAGGCAGTGATATATTGACCTCTGGCCTTTGCTTTCTGTCATCTGTATATACACACACATCCTGCAACACTGGTGCCTGTGATTCTGCAGCCACACTGATTTCAAACATGCACTGGCCAGGAGACATATGTGCAACTCTTTCGGGGCATGCTAACTGATGAAGGACCACCCTGTGAAACTTGACAGTTGTACTTCATGCTATTCATAGCCATCAACTCACTTGTCCCTGTATCTGACATTAAATCAAGCTTTATTTTAATGCGCATTTTGAGATTGTTTTAATAGTCAAAATACATAATCCTTGGGGAATTTTTGCATGTGGAGAGAGCTGTTTGTGACTGTGAATGGTTGATTAATTCTGGCTTTCAAAACAAGTTGGAGGTGGAATTTTTCAGCATCTCAGTGATGAGATTACCAGTGGGTCCTAGAGGCAGGGGGAGGAAAGTACTCAATGCAAATGCTGGATGCACACATCAGGCAGTTATGCACATATCTCATTCTGCACACACACTTGCATTGTTCAGTCTTCATAGTTCACAGGCATTGGCACCTCATCTTCTTTTTTACTTGTACTGCTGCTGGAAACTTTCTTGCTGTCTCCCTGAACAAATCTCCCTTACCTTCAGCATTTGTTTTGCTTGTCTAATGGATGTAATGGGTCATCTGTTCCCTTTATAGAAAGGAATGTTAATTATTTTCAGAAGGCTAATTAGGTTGCTAATGAGAAGCTCTACTGCAGAAATATTTCCTTTAATTACTCACTCTTAAGTGCTGAACAGAGAAGGTTATTGAATATGCTGTTAAATACAAATGCTTGTATCTGGCTTAGAGATGCACCTTCAGGCTCCCTGAAAGAAATATTTTGGTAAACTTGGGAATCCATGTGACACAGATGACTGAGCAAATGAGACTGGTGCTAAGAGCTGCCTAGTTCTGCAGCCTATTTGACTGCACCTCATTTTGGCACTTCTGCAAGTGACTGGATGCAGTTGCTCTTTGTATTTCAGTTTTACCTGATGACTTTTGTCAGTACCTATACTGTGCTACCTGCCAGACCAGTCTATAATTAGATGCAGCCCTCACACCAGATAGTTTAATCTAATCAGCCAGATGGCAGTCAGAGGCACAGAGGGGTGACATGTCCAAGGTCATATTGCAGATCATGACAAGCCTAGTACTAAAGCAGAGGTTTCATCAGTCCTATGTTAGTTCACTACATTATTTGCCCCTTGTGCCTCTCTTGGGGCCAGCATAGCTCACTACAAGACTTCCATCAGTTGCATATTGCTTCATGAGACACCACAGCTGCTCAATAGCCTCATCCATGTAGCCAGCTTGGGCACTGACTTAGGAAGGTCCTTTTGCTTCTCCATCTGAGTCCTGTCTTCTACTTGCTTCACTTGCTTGTTGTAGTGATACCGAAATCAGCCATAAAATAAACTTTCTAACACAATTTGAAATGTTAGAAAGCAGGCATTCTTTATTACAGTGCTGAACACTTTTAGAGAATATCTCCTCTAACTGAATGTGTGTTGTAAAACTTTACAACAGGGTATTTATTCCATCATGATTATACATATTGATTACAATGTGCTTTCTAATACATAAACATCACTTTCCCCTAGAACTAATTTGCTTGCATCTGCCTCCTACTGGAAGTCCTTTTATGGTCCTGGAGGGTAATCTAAAGGGGTCTCTGGTGGTTATACTCACTGGGTACCCCAATAGGACAAGTGACCATTCTTTGAACTTTTCTTTGGGCATGTATGTTGCTTCTTGTTACATAACTTGCCAAACCTCCACTGTATTCCCCATTTTCTGTTTTTCTCCTGATTCCAGCTACATTTATCATCCTGTGTGCATACTTTTGCATTCTTTATCTTTTTTTGCTAGTTAGTCTTTAAGCTTTATCTAACAACTTCAGGGAACTGAAAATTTTTATTCTTTGTATTATCTATCAGTCTCAATGCCTTTTAGAATTGCTTTCAGAGAGCTACTGTAGTCTAGATGATATATTAGTTTTAGTACTCCCAGGATGAAAGTTGGAGTGGATCTCTAATGTCCCCTGCTTTTTGACTGCTGAGCCTTCATGAAGCTATGTAGAAGAGCTTCACTTTTTTTCAACATCCTCTGATGTCCAGTCTGCTCTTAGACAGACTCTTGGAACTTTTTACATGCCGTGGCTCTACAGGGAAAATGGTGAGGGAAGGCTGCTGAAGGGAGGCTGCTTCCATACATAAGAAGATGTTCCTTAATATTTTATATACTGTCATCATAAAGCCAGCAGAAGGAAGGAAGATCTGTCAATGTTGTGGATGCAGTGCAAAACTTTGCATCTTGCATGGTGCTGCCAGTGTCTAAGTGCAGGTGACTCAGAAGAGTGACATGAGAAATACCCAAGAAAACTGTTATATCAGCATGGGATGGCAAACGTCACCCTCCATTTCTTTTCAGGCACACATACGCACTGCTAGAACTTTTATCTGTGTGCCACGCATGCAGCACTGCCTTGGCTGAGGCACATTCATTTAGACGTTCACTTTGCATATGTAATATTTAAATTTGCATATCTTTACAGCTGTGGGAACTCTTAGATACAGTGAAGATACAGTGAAGCAAGTTGCTTAACTGCAATGTAATCTAGATTCTAAGCTAGTACAAGCCTATGCACAACAAGCACACTTGAGAATGTTAACACTTTGAACACCTTGGCATTGCTATAAACTGTTGTGCAGATAGTGCTGTTTGGTCTATGTGTAATGTGATGGGTTTGTTGGTGCATGTATCAAGACTAGATATATTATGGAATGATATTTAGATTGTCTTACCAGGAGACAAAAACTTACATTCTTACTCATTCTACCAGCAGTGTATTGCTTAATACCTAATGATCGTCATAGAAGTCCTTATATGCTACAGGTTTGTGTTGATCTAAAAAGGAGTGGACAGCTGACCAGAGTGTGTGTCTCCAGGGCTGCCAATAGTAGATGCACAATTCAGGCATGCAAATGACAACTCTTAAGCATCTATATGTAAACATGGACAAGGTAACATATGGTGCTTCTCTGGTTCTATTTGCTGTGAGTCACCTGATGGTGTTTGTTGACCAGATTTGAAAGATGCTTTAAAAAGAATTTAAGGTTTGGATTTTTGAAGAGAGTTACTTATGGTGTCCAGTGTGAGCAGTATCAAACCATTTTACTTAAAACTGAGGAATTCTTTTCTACTCTTAACACAAGACAGTTCCCAACACACAAGATGAGAGCTGGCGTCTTTGTTCAACTGGCATTTTGCCCAGAGGCATGAGGTGCCTATTGTTGTCCAGAAGAAAAGCAAGATAAAGAAAAAAAAGTCTTGTTTGATAAGACCTGAAATTACCCTATGTAACCTCAAGTATTTCACGGAGGTGAATAAATCAGTATTGTACATGCTTTAAGCACCTCTAAGTAGGTATTGGAAAGATGCAGGAAAGACAGCATCAGGAATGATCAAACTCCACTTTTGTCTTCAGAATATGCCCATACATAGCTATCTTCATAGGCTCTATAGTAACTACAAATGGGAGCCTGTAGGCAAATGAAACTTGTAACGAAGGTATCTTTGTTAAGTGCCTGAACTTCATGAATTAATTTGGGCCTCTGCATGCATGCGTGTATGAAATGTGTATATGAAATTCAAAATCTAATAAAACCTTGTCATGCAAATAGTTAATTTGTTAGAATGGTATCATGTTGCACTAATAGTGTAAGGCAGATTACTGGAGGCAAACAAACAAACAAGTCACTATCAGAGGTGCGTTTCAGTCAGTGAGACCTCAATGTCTGCTCAAAGGAGGAATCAGTTCCTCACTGCTTAAATAACAACTGTGCCTCCTAAAATAACAACCAGTTGTTTAGAGTGTATCTTTAAACTTTTCTTGACATGGTAGAATGAAAGCTGAAAACATAAGCTGGATATTAAGGACACCACAAATGACGAGCTGCACAGAAAATAGTGTGTCCCTGGGAAAGCCCTGCCAATTTGGGAACTTTGGCCAATCATTAATGGGGCAGGACACTCTTACGTGATTCAAGAAAGCTAGTATAGCTTCACCAAGGGCAAGTCCTGCTTGACCAACGCAGTGCCCTTTTGTGATGGAGTGACCCCATCAGTGGAAGGGTGCAGGCGTCATTTGTCTGGACTTCCGTAAAGCCTTTGACATGGTCCCCTACAACATCCTTCTCTCTCAGTTAGAGAGACCTGGATTTGATGGGTAGACTGTTAAGTGAATAAAGAATTGTTTGGACTGTTGCATCCAAAGGGTAGTGGTCAATAGGCAGAGTCCCAATGGACTTCAAGGAACAAATGGTGTCCCTCAGGGGTCTGTACTGGGGCCCTCTGCCCTCATAAGACTCCACTTGGAGTACTGCATCCAGCTCTGGTGTCCCCAGAGGAAGGACACAGGAAGGACAGGGACCTTCTGGAATGAGTCCAGGAAAAGGCCACCAAGTTGATTAGAGGGCTGGAGCACCTATCCTGTGAAGACAGGCTGAGAGAGCTGGGGTGTTCAGCCTGCAAAACAGAAGGTTCTGAGAAGGAAACCCTATAGTACCTTCTAGTACCTAAAGAGGGCTGCAAGAGAGCTGGAGAGAGGATTTTTACAAGGGCATGTAGTGAAAGGCCAAAGAGTGATGGCTTTAAACTGAAAGACAGTAGGTTTAGATTGGATATTAGGGAGAAATTCTTTACTGTGAGGGTGGTGAGGCACTGGAACAAGGTGCACAGAGATTTTGTGGATGCTCCATCCCTGGAAGTGTTCAAGGCCAGATTGGATGGGACCCTGAGCAACCTGGTCCACAGAAAGTTGTCCTGCCCATGGCGGGCTGCTTGGCACTGGATGATCTTTGGGGTCCCTCCCAACCCAAACTATTCTGGGATTCTCTTATTCTTTTCTTCCCTGTCTAAACACAAAAAGACAATAAATGCTAGCTAGGTAAAGCCTTAAGGTCACAATTAAATAGAAGGAAGCCAGTTGAATTATCCATACATTGAAAAGCCTCGACTGCCTTTAGATGAGACTCCAGGATGGCAGGCTTGCCTCCATGCTTCAGAGCATGACACAGCCATGGTTGTTTTCTTTTCTGATTGTGCTTGCCAGGCCCCATGGGAAACCGAGTCTTTCAAACCAGTTGCAGAGTGCAATAAACTTCCTCAGACAAGCTGACAGAAATTAGCTTGGTACTTAGCAAAAAGAGAAACTAAGTACAGGAGGTGTTAAGAATGAACTGAACCTCATGGCTGGGGAGTTGTGGTCTTACCACTTCCTCTTACATGTTCCTGAATTGGATATGACTCTTTCAGTGTTTCAGCTGAGAGTGTTCTGTGTTTCATAGCATTCAGCTACTAGGCTGCCATGAGACTTCAAAACCAAGCCTCTTCTGGGAACCAGGTGAAGTCTGTTCAGCTCAATATTCCCTTTTCTAAGGAGAGGTGATACGTTTTACTGAGTCAGCTGATATTGCGAGGGAGGTGGAAGGGGGCCAGTAAATTACAGATACTCAAGCCATCTTTGGGCTTGAAGCTGTTTGAAGTTGAGTATCATGTTTCTGTCTCTGATCTGACCAAAGTAGTAAGATCAAAGTTACTGAAAACATAGTCTGGATCTGCAGTAGCTGATTCTTCCTGGCATGAGCATTTTCCTGTGGAGCCCAGCAGTGGGGAAAGATTGTATACATCACAACCCCAGCTGGATGGAGACAGTGGGCCACCAACTCCTCCTTCTTCACACCTGTGTCTCCACATGTTCCTAATGCCCCTGTAGGACCATCACAAATACTTTTGTAAAGGGAATTCAAGGTCAGTGAAATGTACTGTCTGAATTGTTCAGAGAAACATCAGTGCTTTTATAAAGGAAAGAGAAACTCTGATAGTGAGAACATGAACTTTCTGCATTATGCATCAACTTGAGTTATCTATTCTGGAAAGAGCATTTTCCAGAGCCAAGTAAAAGAATACATTATTATCTCATCTCTCTTCTGAGATGGCCAAGGATATTGGCCAATTAGTGCCTGTGTTTCAATTATGAGGGTGTTTTCTCAATCACTGGGAATTAAATTAATATGTGTAAGAAAAGAGCTGTGTGTGTTTTGGAACATTTTATTATTTGAAGCATGTAAAACAGAATAAATACAAATACAAACACACAAGCAAGAGAATTGCTCTGTCTTCTATTGCAGTAGCTGTGTGTGTGGACTCAAATTCAAGTCTCCTTTTATCATTGTGCTTTGACCTTTTGCAACTGTGCCATCTTTCTGCAGCTGAGAGTGGAAAATGTCTTCTGTGCAGATTGACAGTTGAGTGAAGAGGTGAGTAGTATTTTTACATCCTTGCTGAGTTTAGGATTAGAGTTAGCAGTTCTTAAGGATTTTCTTTTCTAAGGTGGAAGCTTAATTCCTTTCTCAGGTGTTTAGCAATTAGGTAGTATTAATATGATGCAGTTAAACTCCATGAGTCCTGAAGCAGATGCGTGTTAGCTGCTATTCACAAGAGATGGTTTAGAATTTTTCAGAAGGCTGATGTGTAGATTAGATCTCAGAAAAAGGGTGAATGTGAGCTAGGTCTCAACCATAAACTGATAGATCTGTAAAGCAGATAGATCTGCTGTACCCTGAAAGGTAAATTCCTGGACTTCAGGCATTTAAAATATCCTGAAGCAGCCCTGTCTGTGCACATACATACAGACTTTTCTCTCTTAAGGAATGTGAAGTGTTACACTTAGGTTGACTAATAAATACAGACGAATTTTGAAAATTCTTTCCAGTATTGGTGCAATGAATCTATTGGTTTTACTGGGGATACTGTTCAGTAGGACATGGTGATTTGGACATACTGCAGTCACAAAAGGAAATGTGGAAGAAAGGTATAAACATCATACTAAATGAATCTATTTTCAGAGGGGCTCTGTAAAGGCTGCAGAGAGCACACTCTGTGAAGCTGTGATAAATGACTGGCAGGTTGAAGGTATGAATCTAAATTCAATAGTAGTGTTTGTAGTGTTTGTAAAAGCGCACCTCAGCACTGAAATGAACACAGTCAGAGCAGGCAGTTCTCAGAAAAAAAAAAATCATCCCCTTCAAATACAGGGGAAAAGAGGACAAATCAGCAAATAAAATAGGACAGTATATAAAAGTGTCTATATATCTTTATATATCTATACAGCTGTAGATAGAATTCAAATTTATGTAGACAGAGCAGGTTGATTTGCCTTCATTAAAGCAGATGTCTATGGTCCAGTCCAAACTAGAGAAGAGTCTAATTCTGTGATTTGAGAGGGAGGCAATAACAAGCTCAGAAACAGCAGGAAAAGAACCAAGGTGGTATCAGCTCTAGTCAGAGGAGATGCAGGACATCCTTATGTCCCAGCTCTCTGGCGCATGAGCTGGAGTGCATGAAGCTGCAGGAATGTCTCAGTTGGAAGAACAGTGCTGAGAAACTCTACTGGTACAGTATCTTCATAAGTTGACTGACTGGAAAAAGAGGGAGCTGTAGGATGCAACAACAAAAGCTTATGGACTGATGCTGAGTTAAGAAATTGATGTCTGAAGACATAAAAGCTTCCCTGAATGGCAGGGAGAAATAGCCTAGCAAATACCAGTTCTGCATGAGACACAAAAGTTGAGTTACTACTTTTTTTTAAAAGAGGTCCTGAGTGTTCAACTTGCCACCTTTCAGAAGACTGAGTTTCAGTCATGTTTCCCTGTAGGAAAGCTCTCGTGCTTCTCTCATGGGACACACAGCACATAATCAGATGAATGACTTCAAGGGGAGTCAAACAGCTAAACATTAGAGGTTTATGGTGGATCTGATGCTTCAGGATTATAAAAGAAAAAAATGACAGGTGTGCATATACCATGAAGATGGCGTCTTTGTGATTGTAACTTGAATGCTAAACTTCCTGATACCGTGAGGAAATAACAGTGTAAAAACGTCAGCCTTCTTTTGCAAAGACGTAAATAGGAACAGAAGTATCCAACGTAGTGGAGGGCGGGGTATATTTGCTGTGTAGGAACTAGGCCCTCATACCTATGTTTTTGTTGGCTTATTATTCAGGACAGAGAAATTTGACAAGTCTGTGAAGATAAATTTACCCAAGTCATGCTGAATTGAAATAAATCTGAGCAATAAAGTACAAAACTCACCACTAATTTATTTGTGCATACAATATGTTTCCACTGCTGATTACACACTTTGCAAGCCAGTGATAGCATGATTAATACCCATGGTAGGCTAATTGGTGGGCAGTAGTGGGAAAAACTCTGGGAAACTGCTTAGAAGAGCTGCCTTTCCCAACTGTTGGCATGGTTGTCTACTTGAGGATCTTGCTGGACATGATGAGGTGGTCAGTGGAATTCTGAGATTTATCCTTTTCTACCCTTCCTTTCCAGGATGTTTCTACCTCCGATGCCTGTGTGAACTTGAAATTGAGAAGATGAGGTAGATGAGGTAATCTTGGAGGCTCCACAGGGATTCCTTTGGTGAAAGAATAATTTAGTACTCTTGAGTACTGCTCAAATTTTCTCCACCCAGGGGTGTTAGGAGGAAACTGGAGGAATCACAGCCTAGTGAGTGGCAGATAGCACATCTCAGAAATAGTTTAATGTTAGGACGAAAAAATTATATATTGAGAAGGAAAAATTATTTCATGTAGAATTGCCATCAAGAGACTTCCAAAAGGGGAAAGAGAAAGAAACTCTTCATTATAGTCTTGGGCTATGGAGCTGAAGGTGCTTAAGAGTGTGCTCCCTCCTGTTTCCTCTGACTTTATGCAATACCTTCTGCTTGCAGGGTTTAAACCTGACTCAGCTTAGACCAAGATGGTATGTTTCTTTATGAACTGCAGCAGTTCTCTTCCTTCTAGATGAAGAGTGACGGTAGTTGCTAGCTCCAGGTATTTAAATGATGTAGTTACCTACTACCAGTTGAATTCTGGGAATTTTTAAAGGCTTGTGCACCCGTGAAGAGTGATAAAAGGAGAGAGAAACAGTTCTTTACAGCTGTGTATATGCAACAAGAATTTCCAGTAAAAGAAGCAGCTAGTTTTATGAAATGTTGCTTTGACCTTTACCTGCAGCAAAAGAGGAGAGACTATTTTGAATCTGTCAATGGTACAGTTTTAAGTGACTTGGATTGTGTCAGTATATTAGCAAACTAGGATTTTAGATACTTCAACACCTTGATCATAGTATTCTTCTCTGCCAAGCTCTATTTTCAATGTGAAAAGTGTTTGAAATTTTTTGTCCTTTTTCCCCCCAAATCTGCCTTTCAACCATTTCATGCTGATTCTGGCTTATTTCTAAAGATTGTTCAGAAGTGCTGGGCTAAGCATATTTATTTGTTACTGATACTGACCTCTGTGAGTTGACCAAAATAATTTATTATTGTAGGTTAAAGCAGAATGGTTATTCGCTTTTCATTTTGCTTTGAAAAGATGTGGCATTTTCTAAGAAGAAAAAAACCCCACCTTTTCAAAAATGAACTGTCTGGATTTCCAAAAAGCTATAAGAAACCACATAAAGTGCATGACACGTGATGTCTTGCCATAATGTTGTCTTTTCTTTACATGTGTTGGCTGTGTAGTGACAGTGGAAAGGATAAGCTCTCATTGTGTTTCAGGACAAATTCTCTCTCCATTCATCACTCTGGTTTGGTTTACCAAGGCTGGTAAGCCATGACATGTATTATGTTCTTTGAATGTCAGATTTTCTTCAGTCAGCTAATATCATGTATTAAGCTCAAGCTTTTGAAAACACACATGAATTTTTATTGCCACTGTACTTGAATGCAGAGTTTGAAATGAAGGGGCCCAGCTTGCAGGAGCTTACAAGTCAGGCAGTTGCCCATCAGGGAACTATGAGTGCGCAGACCCAGGCCTGAAGTCATGTATGTGAACCTATGTCACCTTTTGAAAACTGGGTTCTAGGAACTCAGTTCTGCTCTCACTGCAGAGAATGAAGTCAACTGTCCAGGTTAAGATAACGGTGAATCCAGCAGCTAAGCACCCAAAACTGAAGGATGGCTGATACAGATTGTCAGAGCAGATTGTGTCTCTCTGGACATGCCATCTCCTTGGGGACAGATCTTCCATAATGCTGGCTCCCTCCACCTCAGTGTTAATGGGAAGCTCTGCCTTCTCCTACAGGAGGGTCCTGGCTTCAAAGTCTCTGCTTTGTGCTGGAGCCACATCAGGGGTACTTGGCCTCTTGCTGGACACTTGTTTGTTTTGAGAACTGTAGTATCAGCAAGTGTTGGGAACTCAGGGCAGATTTTCCCAATAGGGAAGGGGCAGCAGGTAAGGCACAGGAGTTTTATAGCAAAAGACTTGTGGAAAAGGACATGACCTTACCTGAAAGAGATGCTGGGGAAGTTTGGGTTTAATACTTGTAGATGTCAAGTTTGGATTTAGTCATTTTTCATAGTGTCTTCCAAGTCTGCTACTTGCATGAGTCTTAGGGGTCTTAACTTCTGTCAGGTACAAAGGAAACATCCCTCTTGGTCACTGTAAGTGAAGAGCTACTGCCTTAATTAGCTCTCAAGTTGGAGTGGTCACTGTGTGCTAAGGTGTGTTCACGTAACATGATGCTGTGTGTGAGGCAGCACGTGCAAAGTCTCCATTTTCTGCACTTCTGCCATTCATGAGATCACCTTAGTTGGAAAGCTATTCTTTAAACAATGTCTTCATATTTTCTGTTTGTTCTCTGAGACGCTACCCCCCCTTCCACAGGCCTTTCCAAGAAAACCCTACCTTTCTCCATTCCATTGTGAAATGGTACCTTCTGGACAGCCCACACACAGGCATTACCAGTAAGAACTACACTTCTCCATCCCTTTGGTTTAGTCTAGTAATTGGATTCATTTAATCTCCTTTTGTCGTCATTCTTTTTTACTGTTTCCCAGTTCTCTTTGGAATAGATTTGAAAGATAGACAGGGATCAGAGGCTGCCAGCAGGTACAGAGTGAACTGGGCAAGGGAACAAGAAAACAAGGAGTGGCAGGGAAATGATGTGCCTTCTATGGGAAAGGAGGGGAAAACACAGATAAGAAATAGACTGTGCTTTCTTACCTCGCAGTATGTGGAAGGGAGACAGTGTGCATCCTGATGGACATAGAGTCCAGACAGAGAAGCAGCAAAAACAGATGACTCAGAACTGACCAAAATCCCAGGGCTCCAGATCCTTCCTGAAAGCGCCGAGAATCTGTATTTGGAGATGTCTGTGGCATGCTTTTAGCTTCATTGCAGGTCTTGATTAATCGATCTGCTGGAGCTCTTCCACACTTCAGTTGAAATCCTATTTTCTGAGCTACAGTTAATTGAGGCTCTCAGTTACCTGAAGGATGAATATCTCCTCAGAGTTATGACTTCAGCACACAAGTACCACTAAGACTTTACCGTATAAATCTTTAAACATTGATGAACTAATGTCTTGGGGCTAAATCTAGTACCTAGTGTTCTGTACACATCTACTGTTCTGTAAACCTTTACTTCTAATGGTGTGTGAGACCTCTGTGAAAATGCTGAAGCCAGATTTGCAGCATATTCATTGAATCTTGTCTATGTTTGCAAAGGCATGCTTGCTAGGTTTACTCACAGGGAAAATGCAAAATAAGAAGAATTACATTGAGAAAGGTACTGCTCGAAAATGCATGTCAATTTTCACCAACACTTTCTGGTATCTACTGTAATCCTTGCTAAAGCAGGAAAGCAGATACTGATTCTCCCAGTCTTAAGAAAGAACACAGTAGCTACAATGATGTGCCAATGACAGTAATTAAGAAAGTAATGATGAATGGTTACTTTTACCTGAGTACTGTTTGGGTAATAAGGATCTGAGGAAGGAGAACATCAGCAGTTCAGCTCATGGGCAGGGAGAGGCAAGTACCCTTTTCTTCAGCATGGTCCGCTATTCACAGTCCTGTTGTTCGCAGAGACTGAAGTATCCTACTGTGTATGTATCTTCTTTACACTTTTTCCAATTTAAGAGTAATTATGATATGTAACATGGGGTTATAGGTGTATGTAAGGAATTTCTTAGAAATATGAACATGCATGTTATAGAACTAAATATTAGTAAATACTTGAAATATGAGTTTGTAAAATAATACTGTGCCTTAACTTTTTAACTTGCAGAAATAACTGTTGAGATCCTTCCGAAGTCTGCACAGCCCTCTGGGGTATCAACTGCTCCTCCCAGTTTGTGTTGTCAGTGAACTTGCTGCTGCAATCAGATTTCTGTAGAGAAACTCAGTCCTTCATATACTTCCCCCATTAGGCCTGTGCTTGTTTCCGGTAGGTGGAGTGTGCTCTTGGCCCCTTCGTTGCCAGCAGAGTTATGCACACAGGCAGGGCAGTCAGGGAAGGGACTGAGTGTTCCTTGGAGGCCCATGTGTGGTTTCGATAGACTTGCCCTTTTTTGTTTTCACAGGAAGCTGGAAAAGAAGGTCCTACTGGAGAAAAAATGAAAGATTTTGTGCTGGCCCAGCTCAAGCTTTCAAATAACTTTGCATTGGAGGAACTATTTCTATTTTAACTATTTGAAATACAGTTTGCTGATGATGGAAAGCATTTTCAAAACTTTGAATTCAGAAGCTCCCTATTTTCCCCAAAACAGCACAGTGCGAGCAGCCTCAGGGCAAGCATGGTCATCCATGTGCAGTCTCCATGCATTGTTTGCTCTCTGCTGAGACAATTGCATAGCAGGCAGCTGTGTTTCTGATTTTCAGGAAGCTGCTGCCCATCCCACTGTAAGTACCTCAGTGATGAATGTAATTTGTTTTCCTCAGGAGACTGAATAGATCTCACACATTCAGGGCCTTTTGGTTAGTATTACGGTCACTCTGTTAAAAGTTTTGCATCATCAAGTTCAATTATCTACTTTTCAAAAATCTGCATTTCTTACTGAATCCAGTCTTGTCCTTCTGTTTGGATGCATCTCCCACTAATGTCATGTAACTACTTTTCAGCTTGATTCTTTTATCATGAATTACTGCCCAATAAAACAACACTTTTCTCCATTATGTCTCTCTTGAGACCTTCTTGTGCAATACTGCTTACCAGACACAAGATAATTTGGTACGGCTGGGAAATAGGGTGCTTGGGAAAAGCTTCAGTTTTAATTGTTTTGTAAATGCTCAAGTGTCTTGTAACCATTAAATTGTACAGTCCCCAGCCTGCGCAGTGATGTGCTGTGGCTTGTGCTAGCCCCCCTAAGTGTATCCTCCACTCCCTTCTATGTCTTACTATGTACTTTTTGTTTTATTTTGGTGAAATATTTTATAGGAGAAGTTGTGATTTGTGGATTTGCTTAGTACCTATGACAGTCGAACCAGTTATGTTTGGGCTACCACAGATTGGCATCTGCCCTGTCTTGGGATGCTCCTAATCAGCAGGAAATCTGTGAGGACTCTTTCAAGCATATTGTAAGAAGGAAGTTTCCACTGTGGGCTGACTGGGGACGTGACAGTAGAGAAGGCAAATACTGAGACAGTGCCAGTGCACTGATGTTTGTCTCCTTGCAGTTGTAGTGAAAGCCATGGGATGCAAAAGAACTCAACAGTGGTCATTGCAATGGGTTAACTTGTATTGTAGATGTCCCTGACCTGATCTAGATTCAGTTTTTAGACTTCTAGTGCAGTGACTAAATATTTTACAAACAGTAAAAAAGAAACAGAAAATAAATAGATTTTAATTAACTATGTGGTATAGAACCTATTAACTATGTGGTATAGAACCAGGAAAGAGAAATCTTCATTGCACAGAGGAAATAGTGTAGGGTAGAACAGGATGTGACTTGTTGGATATGTTTCTATGAGTCTTTGGCTTTTGTAGAGAGGCAATGGAAATAATCGATGAGGGGATCCTTGAAATAAAAATGGAGGGGAAGAGGGAAGGATCCTATGTGCATTTGATCCATCTTTGTGAATAGATTTTCAAAATTACAGGGGTGCTCCCAGCTAACAGTTCAAATACACTTCATGTAAAGCTGTAGAGACAAGTGCAAGGACTAAGGATCACAAGTGAAAAAGTTAGAAAGCCTTATAGAAAAAAGAGGAAAACCATACAATCCCTTGGCAATTTAGAAAAATCTTTACAATCATTTTCTTCTCTGGACAATGACACTATATATTACAGAAACATCACAGAATATTCTGAGTTGGAAGGGACCCCTAAGGATCATCAAGTCCAGCTCTTAAGTGAATGGCCCATACAGTGATCAAACCCATGGCCTTGGCATTATTAACACCATGCTCTAACCAATTGAGTTAATTACATTATTATTAGATTTTACTTTGTTTCAGTTATTAAACTCATCTTAACCCATGAGTTTTACTTCCCCCCCCCCCCCCCCCCCCCCATTCTCCTTCCTATTCCACGGGAGAGCAGTGAGCAAGTGGCTGTGCGGCATTTAGTTGCTGGCTGGGTTTAAATCATGACACTTTCTTACAGCTTTCCCTTACTTCTGTACCTCTGATTTTTTATTTGTTCTTGAAATTATGTCAGCATGGAGTAATGATATGAGGATTCAAAGTCCTAAGCTTATCAGCTGTGAACTAAGTAACATTGCACTGACGAACTCTCCACGGTTTGCAGTGCCCTTATGCATCAGCGTCTTATGGGCTGTGTGGATATACACCTCCTGCATATTTCTCATGTGTTACGTCCTCTGCTCTCTTTCAGGGTTTCTTGGGTCTGAATTGCTAGAAGACATGATGCAATCTCTAGTGATTCTTTAGTCTTTCACCTACAAGCTCACTATGTGCTGTTGACCTTTCTCTGTAGCATCTGATGATGGCTCAGTGTCCTGTGTGAAATGGAGTCTGCCATTAGAAAATGGATCTTTGTTCAAGCACCCAAATCATATGAACTGTCAAGGCTTTGGTTATTTGTGTGTCTGGTTAAGAGAGGTGTGAACAGGTCATAGATACAGCTCTGTCCTTTTCACTTTCAATACTCCCCTGTGCGTATCTTTTCTATGTTTATTATTATAGTTCCATTTTTCCTTACAGAAGTTTCTCTTAGCTCCTGTCAGAATTTCAGTTGCACTGCTTGTTAATACTTTGTTCAGAGCGGCACTGTGTTTACAGGGCAGGGCAGGAACAGTCTCTTTCCAGATGGCATGGAATGACTATACATAAGGTTAGTGTGATCCTTTCCTAGCACATTGTGCCACAGAACTGACAAGTGCAAAGCAAGTCAAATAGTGCTTGATAAAGAGTCAAGAGAAACTCAACTTCAAAGAATAAGTTTCTAAGAATGAAAGAGGTCAAATTCATCCTGTGGTGTAAATCTTCAAGGTTTCAGTAAAATTATGCTTATAATCACTTTGTGTCATTGACTGTAGTGTGGCAGACTTGAGAGTCTCTACAGAAAGTGTAAAAGCTAATTGTGCTGAAACAGTTCAGTGATAAGGAAATTGTGCCTTTTCAAAACCTCTTCACCAATTTCTTCCTGTATAGACAATTAGAGTTTGTTCTCATTTCCTATTTATCATGACTAACTACCCCTCTCTAGGCTCAGCTGTTCCTTTTTATTCTCCTTCTTTTGTGCTTTGCTGTCCTGAAGCCAAATCTGAATGGATTTCAGTGGCTCTCTTGTTTTTTGTCTTGGTATCAGGCAGTCTGACACCATAAGAAAATTATTTTCCAAATGCTAGCCATAGAAGTGATGAGTTCTTCTAATAGGCAAAGTAAAAGTTCAGCTGAATAATGACTGCAAGGTGTGGTGTCTGTAAGTGTAAAATCTCTGAGTTTTCTCCTCCAGTTCCCTTGCTATAGCTCCCATCAAAGCTCAGTTTTACAATACAGTAAAAATTTTGGATATAGAGACGGTAGGCGACAGCTGGAAAGGCCCAGAATTCAATGCTGTGTTCATCTAATCTATTCCATAGTAGAATCAGAAAAGTAAGGTACAATGCTGTTTCTTGAAAAGAGCAAACAGGTGATGTGCGCTCCTTGTGGGATGACTGTATTTTTCTACTGATTTGCAACCAGTAAATTCTTTGGCAGCCTTGCTCCCGGCAAAGCCCTTGTGCTTATCAACTCCCTCCTTATTGCCAAGGTAATACCAGTGGCATCCCACTTTTCAGGCAGAGCAGTGTATGTTGTTCAAAACCATCCTGAGTCATGGAGCCCTGTAAGGTGCCACCTTTCCCCAGGACTTAAAATGTGCTGTGGTAAAAATGAGTCACTTCTTTCTCAGATTTATCCTTTGTTATGAATTTGTGTGTTGCCACCTAGGGGATAAGGACTTGTAACATCCTTATTGACTCCTCTCTCTCTCTCTCTCTCCCCCCCTCTTCCTTTCAGAGTGCTGCTGGGGTGAGTGCAGAAGAATGGCTGCGGCAGAACCTCTGACCGCTTTCTCCCGATGGTACCTCTATGCCATCCATGGCTATTTCTGTGAGGTGATGTTCACAGCTGCCTGGGAGTTTGTGGTCAACTTCAACTGGAAGTTCCCAGGTGTTACCAGTGTGTGGGCACTCTTCATCTATGGCACCTCCATCCTCATTGTGGAGAAGATGTATCTGTATCTCAAAGACAAGTGTAACATTTTAGTGCGCTGCTTCATTTACACACTGTGGACATACCTCTGGGAGTTCACCACTGGCCTCATCCTACGCCAGTTCAATGCCTGCCCATGGGACTATTCCCAGTTTGATTTTGACTTCATGGGCCTGATCACCCTGGAGTATGCCATCCCATGGTTTTGTGCTTCTTTCATCATGGAGCAGCTGGTGATCAGAAATACCCTGCGCTTACGATTTGATGAGACTGCCGAGCCAGGGGCCCCCACCACCCCTGTTGCCTTGGCCAACGGCCACGTGAAGACGGATTGAGCAGTGACTTAGAACCATACTTAGCAATCTGAGAGAGCCCAGACCTCTACCACAGACTGTCAGCTCTGGCCCTGAGGTACTGCTCCTTGCTGTATGATAAGATTCATAAACCCCATTTTTCTAATGGAGGTGTGCATGGGATATACCAGAAAAAATGGAACCAATAGATTTTCTATGGATTTTACTCTTTGGGCTCCAAGGACCAATATCAGTTACTTGTTAGTTAGGTCGTTCTGATTTTAACTTATTACTGATGAAAGCAGTCCTTTTGCTTACACTTTAAAGTGGAGAAAGAAGAAAAAAGAAATGCTACGGCGGAAATGCATCCAAAAAAACCCCACCTAACCAGTGGATGGGCATGGACACGCCAGCTGAGTTAGTGATTGGCTTACTCCATTAGGCAATATTCAGGTGCTTGCTTGCAACCAATACCTCCCGTGGGACCTGAGATGCTGCAGGAACAAGGAAAATCCATCTGCTATTGAGAAGTACCTAAGATTGGCAGTCTGCTGGGGAGGTAGATGGTGTTCCCTTCACCAGGTCCCATTGGCCTCTCCCCAGGTTCTTTGTTGCACCATGAAATAATCTGGTGCTGGACATCTTGCTGAATTTATACAGAACTTGTACTTTTTGAAATCTCAGTCCTGATACTCACTAGAAATTTTTTTTCTTTTTTTTTTTTTTTCTTCCCTAATAAAGGCCTTTTTTGCCAAGTGAATTTTACCATAATCTGTGCAATCTGAATCTTGGCAAAAGGCACAAGAAATAGTGCAAGTCTTCCCATCTCCTCCATCCCCACAAAGCAGATCTTGCCTGAGTGTCTGCTGCAGATTCCAGTTCCCATCTCAGCCATGCAAACTTCGTTGAGACTATATAGGCCACAAGAGTTTTCTGCCTTCCTTTCTAGGGTTTCCTCTGTTTCTGGTGATGTCGATGACTTAGTCTGGCTGCAGCCCATTGTATTTAAACGTCAAAACCTTCATGTGGCTAACGTGGCATCCAGGCTTTGGTCCTCTGACATTGACTCTCATGTTCTTTCAGCACTGGCAGGTCTTGGCTCAGTTCTGTCTACTGTTCTGCTCAGTGTATCAAGAGGATTTGCTTTTTCTTCTCAAATTCTGCTTTGAAAAACCTCAACCATATTCTCATGACAGTAACTGGAGGCAGCAAGAGGTACACCATGCTGCCTGACACATTTATTAAAAAAAAAAAGCAAAACACCCTTTTCTGAAAAGCACTTACTTCTTCATGCTCTGTTTAACTGAGGCTTTGAGTTAGGGTGTGAGAGCAGCAGTACAGAGGTGGAGCAGGAGGGAGTCCTGTGGCTTCATTGTACATCTACTTGCACCAGGGACAGTTTGAAATTTAACCTATTGGGAACACTTGCAGAGTACAAGGACAGTTGTGGTGCAGGGAAAGTGTTTGATAGTGGTAGCCACAAGTTTGTAATTCATTCTGTCAAGTCTTGGTTTTTGAAGTTAGCAAGAAACATGGAGCTTCCAGCTGTCAGATACCTCACTCCTGAACTGATTTATGGGGAAGGTTTGCCATAGTTGTCCCTTAGGGTCAGATCAATTTTTCTTGTTCTTCCACCACAGTCAGCAGAGCTGTACCAGGGATAATTTGGCTTGAAATGCAAATCTGTTGTAGGATTCCACTCTTGTTTTGGAAATAGTTAGGCCATTTCTGTGTAAGTCCCTTGTCTCTCATTGGGGGTGCTCAGCTGTGAACCTGCTCCTTGCCCTGGCACAGCCATTCCTGAGAGGAAAAGCACTGCTGGCCCTGTAAGTGGAATTGTTTCTTGGTTCTGCTCTTACAAGGCAGGGTTAATCCTTTTTTGTATCACACAGAGAGTAATTGTTTTATTCCTTCCCCTTTTCACATGGCATCCATTGCTGGCAATGGACACATGAAAACAGTGGTGGCAAGGAGTTAATCAAATCTGCTCTGGGTATGCAATGTATCCCAAATCACTGAGAATACTTAGGTGGCTATTTAGAGTTCCCTTTTTATAGTTCATTAAATTAAAAGAGAACAAACACTGAACAGATAGTTCTTTTGATGCTATTGATGCCAGTCTTATAAAATCAGATGAACAGTATGTAGTTTATCAGCCTTGTTGGTCTCAGGCATATAAGCCCAAGCAAAATAGTCACCTGAAACTGTCCATAGAGGGGAAAAAAAAGGCTTTCTTTGTGGGATAATGTAGATGAGCTCTACTGGAGCAGAACAAGAATTGCAAGGTGCAGATGAGAGCTGGGAACCATTTTGGCCCTGGTTGTATCAAGATCATCAAATGCAGTGTCTAAAGCTGCATCGTCCTCTCACAGCATAGCTTAAATGTGGTATTGTGCTGCCTCCTACTCCACCCCCACATCGTGTAAAACCCTCAGCTTTACAGAAACATACTTAGGATCCCTGTTTTCTCCTTAGCTGTTGCAAGGCTCTTTAGAAAGGTTAAAAGGAGATAGCAATGTGCTGTGGAGGACTGGCTGTCCACAGAGCTAACCTGGTGTGCAACAGCAGTTCATGTCTGTTATTGTCTGTACTTTAGAAGGTCCCATAAAAATAACACTTCTTTTGTGTTTTGCTGAGTGATGTAATATTTAACTGCTCAAACTATGGAAGGATTTCCCAGCAGCATCTAGTATCCTAGGACATTATCCTTATTGCCTGTGTCATTGAAACAGCTGTTATAGTCTGCTTTTCACTGGTGTCTGACATGTACCACCTAGCTATTGCATCTTCATAGAGTGGTATTTTATATCCAGAAGTGCACTTTACTTGCAGCTTGCACACCAGAAACAGAAAAGGACCTGCAAATTCTTAAATCATTTAGTTATGTATAATACCACATACCTAATGCAGCAGGATTAGCCAGACTTCTCCTTTCTGAGCAACATGGCTGCTGTCAGAGCTTTGTTTTTTCTGCAAAATGTCCCTTTTTAATACATGTGATGCTTCTTATAACATCTTGCAGAACTGCCCAGAGCACGTTACCAGGATCTCAGTGGCAGCTCAGTGAGAGCTCGGGAGCTGGACTGAAGTTGAAGAGACATTTACATTAAGAAGAAAAAAAACGCACAAGGCCTAACATTTGTTTGTATGTGTATCTTCCTCAGTAGATTAAAGTTGCCTGTTTTGAGTTCACCAGCAATAAAAAAAACCCTTGTGATTTATCTACCTTGTCCTAACTGCAGCAACGAGAGAGTGACCCTGATCTCTGCATTTCTTTTCCAGGGGGTGGTGGGATATGGACTCCAATTACCCCAAGGTTCCAGTTTTGCATCTGTTCTCTTGCTTGTCTCTTGTATGATGCCCCCTAAAGGATCTCAAAGAACATGATAAATAAATATAGAGTCTGGTGTCCTGCACACAGGAGGCAGTTCCAGGCATTACTGTGGTACCTGTCCATACTCCAAAGATTTTGCCAGAGGGGAATTTTGATCTACAACAGGACCAGATGGCATTTTGGTCTTTGGTGTTATAATTGAGAGAATTGTGTACATACATACCAGGTACTAGTGCGCCTTTGGTCTGAGTGCATTTTGTAATTAAAGCAGAATAATCCAATCAAGATTTTGCTTGACTTGTCCTGTGACTATAAAAGGTAAAAAAAAGACTGCAGGGCTTTAGCTGCTTTGAGAATTAGGAAGCAGGTGACTGAAGTCCTGAGTTCAGTACCATTGCTCTGTTGCTGACTGGTTTTCTAAAACCTGCACAGAAAGAAAGGGGATTTCTTTGCTCATGGAAACTTCTGCTCTTTCTGTAAATAAAATACGAGCCACAACTAAGATGTGAACTGAAACCAAATGTTTTTCTATTTTAGTTTATCCTAGGACCTGAATACATGGAATATGCCCTGTATTCAAGGGGGGAGGCTTGCAGACCTGAGCTCTTTTCCTCCACTTCTGCCTGAAAATTGCAGCTGAACCACCTGAGGGGGAGAATACTCTCTTCCCCTTCCGTCCTGCACATTGGCAGTTACCAAATCTCTCTGTGGTCCATCCCCTGTTGCAAAAGGAAATTTTTCCTCTTATATGGCCCTTTACCAAATCAGAAGATATTAGTAGTATGTGTCACCTCACCCAGCTGCTTTGGCACCTAATGACCATTCTGGGTCACAGAGCTGATGAGAACACATGAACATTGTCCTTGTTTGGCAAATGGCCTCCCTTTGAACCTGTTTTCCCTTATTCCTCCTGGATTGTCCTGAGCCAATTGCTGGGGAAGGCATATTTCCACCCTCTGTCCCAGGATAAAGGGTGGAAGGAAGGTGGGCATTCCCTTCCTTCCACCTCTTTTCCCAGAGAAAGCTATGCAGCTGCTCAGAGGCCTTGGCATCACTTAAGATTTTAAGCTAACATAGGTCCGTCTCCACTTGGGCAGGGGAACTTTGATTTTAAGAGCTGTAAGGCTTCAGTCTCGTCACAAGCAAAGCTTCCACAGACCTCATAGTGAATTTGTACCATGTGGAGTGGCTTATATCTTCTAGGATGGCAAGGGTTTGCTCCATCAAGGGTTTGACCACTTGGTTTACTTCTTTGTGAACAAGAGGGAAGTTACAGAAGTAGGTGGTGTCCCCAGTACCTGCTCTGCTTTTGGCCCCTGGTCAACTAGCACAGATGCTGAAGGAAAAGGTGCTGTTTTGTCAGAAGTCCTAGGCAGGGGCTGGGGATACACTGCTTAGTTTGTGTCCAAAGGTACCACATCTTCCAAAACAAAGTTGTGCTTTTCCTCTGCAATCTTCACTACGTGGAGAGACGCAAATGTCTGCTTGCCCCCATGGGTATGATTGCTTGAACTTACTCTGATCTAGAACGAGCATTTAAAATCTCCAGTCTTCTTTCTCTGAGGCAATTACCAACTTACAACTTAGTGGAAAAATACATCACCGAGGGATATGCAAGCTAATCCTCATCAAGTCAATATAGGTACTAAAAGCCATACAGCACTGTGCTCCATCCTGCTAAGTAAATCATGCTTAGAAGCACAACAGACACACCTCAGAGTGAGATGCCATTTGGCTATACCACTTCAGGACCTGTATAAGTACAAATGCCTACTCAGGAATGCATTTTGCCTTTTATAATGTACTCTTAATTCCATGCTTAAGAGGGAGAAAGACAGAGATCCTATATAAGCTTCATCACTGCTTCTGATCTTACTTGAGATCTTGTTTAAAATTTCAGCTACTTAATTGGGACCCTGATGACCAAATGTGGAAAGTGACTTTTTACAGCTCTGGAGCAGGTCAGTAGCATCACACAACTGCACTCTATTGCACGGGCTGTGCTGTGCAGCTCCAGTGCACAGCCAGGATGGGCTTCCACCATACAAAGACTATGATGAGTAGAGGGAGTGATAAAAGCACTGCTGATAATGGTGGCAAAGCAAGGACTGGTGGTGACACCTACATTCCCAAATCTTCAAGAGCTAGACAAGTTGAAAGAAGCTCTTCCTGTTCTCTGTATCTGGCCCTTCTCACAGGTCTAAAGCAAATTGGCAGGTTTTTATTCTAAGAGATGCAGACCATTTCCTTGACTCCTTACTCTGGAGTCTGGGCAGCTCACTCCTATTATAGCCACTGGATTTTCTGATATGAATGGCCTTCATTAGTGTCTCAGAAAATAGCAATTTTTTAATGGTAATCCCAAATGTTTGACGTCAGTTTGTATTTATGCTTTAGTCAATTAAGGAGCTAAAGACCCTTAAATATCTGGTGATGCTGTTTGTTTATACTGTTGTTTGGCATGCTGTCCTGCTTTAATGCTATAATGCAGAAGAAAGAGAAGAAAATACAAGCAATTTTCTCTTCAATAAAAATACATAAACATGCAGTTGAGACAACATTTCTTAAATAGCTGAGGTATTCATATGCTTATAGATGTCTGGCCTTTCAAATATGGGACACTTTCAAATTCACTTTCGATCGTAGTTAATCCCCTTTGCAACATTTCTATGTTGCTATTTCAGTGTGGTTCTTTATCTAGTATTTTGGGAATGAGAATAACAGTATTTTCACTTTTCACTGAAGGATCTTTTAAATGCTTTTCACAAACTAAAGAAATAATTCTTGCTTTTGAAGAATTACTGAAGTGGGTCAGAATTAACCCCAGATAGCACTGATCAGGAGCTGATGAAAATGTCCTGACAGTTCCCAAAATGCCATTTCAGAAAGAGAAAAGGGAGTTTAACACTTTACCTCTTAACCAAGTTTCCAGATTTGTGGAGTGAGCTTAATAAAATTCAACAAAGCTGGGAAACTGGGAAAGTGCTACCTGGTTTCCACCGTGTGAAGGTGTCCCAGAAATGGTTGTGCACATCATCACATTGCCCTGTCTGCCCAAGTCAAAGCCAGCATATGAAGGGACTGTCAGATCTTGTATAAAACAGGACTGATTCCCTCTGTCTGCTACATAATCCCATCTCCATCAGTAGAGTACTTTTGAGTAAATACTGCTAGGGGGAACAAGCTATGTTAAAGGCTAAACTGAGGTGACCATCTGCTCTATCAGCTCGTGTTGCAGTTACTGCAGAGCTTATCTGTGATGTTTCTGTTGTCAGATCACTCATCTGATACAACAGCTCTTCCTACTGCTCGTCTTTCTCCAGCAGCTCCTTTGGGGTATCCTGTCCTTTTCCATGCTTCACCTCCACTGCAAGCCTGTGCTGCAGCGACAGGTACCCAAGCCCCCTTGCCCTCAGTCTGAACCCCACCTTTGGCAATTGAACAAAAATGCTGTGGTAAATGATTGCTGATGAGCTGTACATTCCATTGAAGCCCACAACAGTTACAGTTGTCAGTGCTTTGAAAAGCAGAAAACATTTTACACACTTGCCTTCAGGCACAAGTATAGCAACAAGTTTGCAAGTACTGTTCAGTGCACTTGCTCTACCTTCCACACAATGGTACACAACAGGTTTTCAAGGCTAAATTCAACATAAAGCTTCTCTGGTCAATCTCTGAGTTTCAGTGAATGTATAATAATACATAGTTTCACCGATCATCATAGATCCTTCACACAGATGAGTATACACATAGTGAGTGTGTTTAGATGCAGAAACATAGTTGATGGCAAGCAAGCTGCATCGTAACTTCTACCAACAAAGAAGAGCCATTCCTATTCAGTTGCCCACTCACTGCCACTTCCTTGAGCAGATGAGATATAGAGAATATCCAAAATAATGCCCACATACACATGAAGAAGGTTAGGATCTAAGTCGAATGTTCTTCACCTTGCAAGCTATATGTCTGTGTGCTTTGGTACATGGGAAGGCCTCAGATGTCAGGGGATTAAAGCCTCTAATCAATGAGCAGTCAGCTCAGAGAGGAAGGTTAGGCCTAGGTTTTTCAAATGTGTTTTACATATGGTTTTTAAATCAGATTAATGTCTAAGGCAAACATAACATACTATCCTGCTTCATCTTTAAAAAAAGGGGAATTATCACTTGGGGACCTTCTGGTGTCTTTGAAAGGGTTTGGCTTCCACTCTGTATGCACTCTATTATTGCTAAGGAGAGCAGTGTGTACCCTGCTGAGTCAAACTCATCCTATCCACTCCTCTTCCTCAGCTAAAGCATCAACCAAAAGTACTCCCACCCAGGCTGCAGTGTTGATCCTAGACATCCTGTTCTTCTGCTGCTCCATCTGTTGGCCGCTGGATCTGTCTGCCGTCTCCAGTCTCAGTCACGTTGCAAATTCTCCAGGCCAGGTCTTGTGTTTTTGTTGTCACATTGATGTGAGCATGTCCCTAACCAGATCTGTAAGTGCTATGTTATTGGAGATAGTAAGCATTAAAAAAAGATTCTTGAAGTCTTCAAGGGTAAGAGCAAACATCCCAGCTCTGTTCCACCAATGAAAGAGCTTGGCCAAAATGTCCAAGAGGTACCTCTGTTGTCCCTTTCCATCCAGCCTTGTCTGCCACACAGGAAGGCAAATCCGTGCTAATGACTTGGGCATGCCAGCAGCATCAAAATGGAGCACAGCTTGTGGCACACTAGGAGCCTCCTCCCCGGGACTCCTCTTCAGGTGACACACAGGTGTCCACCTTAGCCAGATGCTGGCATTCTCTAGCAAAATAGATTTTTTATGTTACTAGATGGTGAACAGGCTCTTCAGCAGAGGCTGATTTGAGTTAGCATGGTAATGATAAGTATACTTTGGTTGACAAGTGTGAGTACAAAGCACAGCTGCCCTTAGATCTCACAGGAAGGGCAGCATGGCCCCCAGCAGTGTGCTTATGGCAGGGATTTGTGCTGCATGACTACTGAAAGTAGCACAAACATCTCCAAACAACAGCACAGGCTGCAGTTGTCCTGGCCACTGACCTCTAGGCATGCACCCAGCATGAAGCTTGTGGTGTTACACTGTCCCAGCAAAGCTGCCTGTGACCTTACAGCTGCCGGCAAAGCCAGCAGTAAGCCTGGCCTTGACTGCTCTCATGTATGGTTCATTAAACCTCATTTCTCTGCTTTATCTTCCATTGCCCATCCTGCCCTTCCTCTCTGCTTCACCAGCTGCCTCCTGGCAAGGTCTTACTGCCTGTTTGGGCTTTAGTGTTTTTCTCAATTTCCTGGTTTAGATCTGGTGACTTAATCCTTGCCACTTGACAATTTTTTCTTGGCTGGGGCTTCACAGCATTGTTATCTGCAGCTCTTTGTTGTCACCTTCTTACAGCGACTCTGTTGTCTTGTCCTCCCTGGGAATCCCTGTTCAGATCAGCTGTGTCTGCAGTCTGGGCACCCCATGCAGTTACGCAGCTTTTACTACCATCTCCTCCTCAAGTCTCAGACCTCTGCTTCCCTCCTAGCTTGCCACCATCTCACTAGACCAGCATTTTTCTTGGCTCTTCTGGCATCTCTTCCTGAATGAGTAACCAATAACTTGAACCACCTGTAGCCTGAGTGGATTTCTGTGCCCCTTTTTCTTCTCATGTACCCCGCTTTTCTCTTTCTCCCTGGAAGATACATAACAAATGGGAGAGGAAGAGACATCTTTGACCTTGTCTTCTGCTCTTCCATAGCTGCCTGGCCTTTATGTTTTACTACCTTATCCCTGAGGTCTCCCTGCTGGACTGGTGCTGGTGTTCTGTATGTCTGTTTCACATTACTCATCCTGTACGCAAGATGTTTTCTTAGCTGACCTGCTAGACCATATACTTCTCCCCATGCCAGTCTGTCTCACTAGCCCTACAAAACCCAGCAAATTAAATCATCTGCATATCCATTTCACATATTTATGAGGGAGATACTAATCCCTGCATAGTGAAAGGGTCATATGTACAAAAGGGGAAATGAGGACACCAGCATTAAAGGGAGAAGTGGGGGAAGGGAAGACTGAGACTGAGAGCAAGGGCAGGGCAGATGTCAAGGAGATGAGCTTACAGTGTTGAAAAAAAAATACAGAAAACTGAAACAAGAGCAGATCTGAGTATCATTGGCAAGCCACATTGATGTTCTTTCCTTGCTTGTTCTGCATTTAAGCACTCTTTTCTGCTCCCTGCAACTAGGTCTTCAGAGCAGAGACCAAATCCTCCAACTGTCTCAGAAAAATATATAAAAAATCTAAAAAACAGGAGACACACCTGTTCTCTGTGTCTTCTATGAAAAGAGACACCTCTTCTTCCCTTTCACGCGCAGCGGGAAAGCTGATCTGTCAGACTGATCCATTTGCCAAGGCAGCCCTCCCAGGCCTCCCTGCCAATTGTCACGGTGCAAGCAGGAAAGCTCTTCCTGGCTTCCCCAGTACAGCTCATGCGCCAGGAGGTCCCTGTGGGCAAAGGATTTGCACGTGATGCCATGACCGCGACCTCGCGAAATGGCTCCATTTCCCATCTGCTGTGTGCTATTACCTTCCCCAGGACACAAAAGCATGTGGAATGTCTGTTGGATACAGAAACCTCTCAGGCTGCAGCCATGATAAAATATCCCTCCTTAAAGCAATAGAGAGCAGTCCTTTAGTGTGCAAGAGCTTCTTTCAGATTAGGTTGGGGTTTTTTATTGCCCTGTAAAGGATTCTGCTATGAGTGAGCTGGAGATTCAACAGTTGCATCTCAGTCATATTTTAACATGACACAGACAGCAGACGCTTCAAGAAGATTATATTTCTTCATGTGCATTGGGTCTCCAGGGAGATTACACATTCAGGGTCAAGGGCTTTAGGGGGCCAGCTCTACAGCCTTGCAGGAGGATTTTTCTGTTACCAGCAAAAAATATCGGTAAAGCACAGGGCATTCTGCCAAGCCTTCTATATGGACACAGCAGGAAATGCAGCTCCCAAGAGATATTTTACCTACAGCTCTGTCACGGATAGCTTTTATTATAACAATAGCATGGATCAAATATCCCCACTGCTGCACCACCTTGCAGCCCAAGTATTGGGGCTGAGCCTGAGCAGAAGAGCAGCAGTTACTCACTGAACTGTTCAAAGGTTATTTGTGTGGGGAAAAACTGCTTCTGTAAAGGCAGGCAGAAATGGGCACTTTGTCACAGTATGGTATTTTTGAAATGCAGATATCTTGGCCAAGGAAATTAACTGGTCAGTTCAGAAGACCATGCAAGGGAGACAATTATGTCCAAAGATGCGATGAAAGCCCTCATGGGGTTCTCACTGTACACATTGACAAGACAGAGATGTTTTAATGAGGTTTTACAAAAAAGCTGCCTCCTCTTACTCCCAATCCTGTATGACTGGTAATTCATCAGCTTTGTACACGGAAGGATTAAGACTGAGCAAGCCCTGCTAGAATAGGAATTTCCATGAGATTTAGCAATCCAAACCTTGACACTAGCTCCTCTCAAATCCAGTCCCGGGAATATCTGTAAGCATCAGTACAACTCAAGTGCAAGGCACTCCAGGGTGCCAGCTCATAGCCAGGGTGCTCAGTAGCCTCTGGGACCAGCCTGGCCCAGCACAGGCAGGTGGTACTCACTCAGGTTCTGACAGATGCTGAAGATGGACTGTTCCAACAAGGAATGCCTGTACAGCCCAGCTGCTCGCAAGACAAAAGCATGCACCATCACAGATGTGGGCCTTCCTACAACTGGTTCCTGAAAAAAACAAAAAGGTAGTGTCCTTAGTCTGGACTAATTTTTTGTTATTCTGTGTCTCATGTAGTCACTCATAGCTTGCAGGTTCAGTGTAAAATGCTACTAAATCATAAATGTTTTGTGCTCACTGAGGGGTGAAATCAGTAACACTGGATGAGAACCAAAGGGAACATGGACCTCCCTTTTTACTAAATCCTGCCTCGGACAAAGCTGCTTCAGATTTCTGTGAGTGTTTTACTAAGGAAAGAACATTAACCAAGGAAACCAGGATTTATCTCAAGTGCTGAAATCTGCACAAGAGAAAGGAGCTGGTTTTAGCAAGTGGCCTCCAAAACCTGCAGAGCCATATGGGGCATCAGTATGGCTTTGCAGTGCTGCTGGCCTAAAAACGTGAATTGCCCCACTATGTTCCCCCCACCCTCATGCACAGAAGTTAATGGTGCCAGAAACGATAAATGTCAGGAAGTGTTTCTGAGATGGAATGTGGATAATAAATTTCATTTTACCAAGTCATCAGTTCCCCCACATTGGTGTATATGAAGAAAGTCTTGCTCTTCTTGGATTCCCTCAGTATCCATACTTTTGTGGCTGAAGTGGTGTTAGCAGTTTCCTTTTTTCTCCAAGTTTTGAACAGGCAGAAGGAGGAATGGAGGCACTTGCAAGCAGAGGAAGTTAGCTGTGGGGAGGAAAGACTGTGAGAATTCCTGCCCATACCAACCTATTTTTTCCCATTTTTAAAATACATAGCTTTGATGTTATGTGTTGATTTTGACTGTTGACAGACTGCACGAAAAGAGCCAGTGTGTTACTCTAGGCATTTTTGGCAGATAGGAAGGCAAGCTATCCAGTTAGGATCAGCAGCTAACCCACAACAAAGCTTAATCTCCAGCCAAAAGCTTAATCCAACAGAAACCAAATATCTGCCCTTCTCGGGTATGCTGGGATAGAGACAGAAGTCTTGGCTTCCAGATGGCTCCAGAATTGTTCTTCATCTTACCAGACGGCAAAGCAGGGCATGGACGCTTGCTCTGTGGTTTAGGTAAAAGACTGTGGTGTAGGATGGCAGAATTACAGCTACAAAACCTCAGAGTGAACCATACATAGGTCTAGTACAATTAAGAGTATCCCTCCCCTGCTCTGTAAAACATTCTGCTATTTCTGGATTTTCTCTCCCAGTGTCTCTTTTCGTACATAGCAGATTGAGACCATTATCCCTGGAATAAGAGGGTGAATGCTGCTTTTTTTTCACTGTATCTCATTTCTGACCTCTGCTGCTTTTTACTATTCTAATCCTGGTTTATAATAGGAAATTGAAAGCTCAAATATTTTCTTCACATCTGACATTCATTCATCCTCCCAGCTTCTTTTTGTCTCTGTCAGATTAAAGGTAGAGAGAAAGAAAAAACCAAAACTGTGTGTTTGTGGTTCGTTTTCTTAATACCCAAAACTCTGATTCTGTTCTTAGTGTGACTTAGTATAAATTTATTCATTTCACTGACCTTATTCTGAATCCTCACCAATGTAAGAAGATATATTTAAATATTGATATGTTAAACATAACACTGAGAATTAAGACAAAAAAGTCATCTTGCTCATCTGCCCATTCCCCAGCCCTGATGACTGGTCTGTATTCCTGATCTTATCATTTGAGTCCAGATATTTGAAGAGTGACCACAGATTTAGAGTGATTCAAGTTTTACCAGTCTGGGATGTCTCTCCTGATTCTCTTCAGGTGGTTCCAGTTAGAAGTATGTCAGCTGTGCACCCCTGGGAATGAAAGTATTTTAAGCTGGAAGCCTGAAAATCAAGCCAGCTCAAATCAGAGGCTTTAAAAAATCATTCGGCTTTTGTATGTGAGTTGGTGAGTCCCCACTGCGAGGTCATGGAAACGTGCAACTCCCAGTGGAAGCTGAATGAGAGCCAGTTGAATCAAACTTTTGATACCATACAGCTGTTGAGTCACACAGGCTACACCTGTCCCTGCTGATGCCATGACAGCAAAGCTGATGAAAGTCAGTGATGAATGCAGGCTGTCTCTGTCTGCTGTCAGTTTAGTGGCACCTTTCCTTACAGTGCACTCTATTTTGCAAGGCTGAGAGTGCTCTCATTTCATGCCCTTTCCCTCTTCGGTGTGAAAACTCCTAAGGTTTGGGAAAATATTCCTTCCATTTCTGAACTGGACTGGACTCTGATGCTTCATGCAGATTTATAAGCCTATATCCTAAAGACCACAAAAGTTCAGTTATTAGACAATTAATAGGACCCTGGTTCAGCAAAACAGCTAATCATGCATTCAGCTTCTTGCTGTACGAATGTTCTATTTTACTTCAATTAAGTACAGACTTAATTTGCTCCATAGTTAATTTAATACAATATGCTGTAGAGATTTATTTTAAAAATAGCTGTGGCTCTGTAAAATCAATTTGTCATGGGTAGTCAGTGTAGGGTGAGGATAATGTGATCATAGCTATAGCATCATGCCCAAACACTGAGTGACAAACATGCTTGCCTGGATAGTCTCCATTAGTAATTGAGTTTGCAGTAATGGAGTCCTGGGGTGATATTTGCTTATATTATTGCTGGGTGCTCATCCCAGTAAAATGGATAAGAAGTACCATGCTTCAAGGTAAAAAAATAATCACCCCAGAATTAACCTAATCTCTTCCTTCCTCTGTGGTTAAATCTTCTATAATTATCCACTAAGATCTCTTCCATCTGTTCTCCAACACTGCTAAGACACACGACACTGGATCTCTGGTTTGATCTTGTTTGAGACTGCTGAGTTCCATGTAGGTGTGTATGAGTAGGTGTGTATGTAGGTGAGCATGAGTAACATCTAATTGCAGGGCATGAAGATGTCTCATTCTTTCATGGGCAAGCAGAAAACTGTAAGGCACAAATACTGTGGCAGTGGAGACATTCTTCTGCTTTCTCTGCCCAGGTTGGCTGTTTTTTTCTGCCTGCCAGGCCACTCGACCATCTTTAGAAACACTTCAGCAACATCTTCTAGAGGAGGATGATGAGGATGTCTGGAGCAGTTTCCTTTGTAGTTGCAGCCATAGGGATCTCATTCATTGCTTTAAAAATAATTAGAATGAAAAGCATGCAACAGCCAAAGGCCCCACACCGAAACAATAAAAGGAACGAAATGTTCCAGGCTTTGTTCATTTTCTGTTTTGTGTATTTGTTGTTTGAAATAAGAGCTAGTGGGCTGAGATCAGCTGCTGTGTTATCAGAGCAATCAATCTGTAACATCACAAAGTGAAGACTCCTTTTCCCCCATTTCTAGCAACTGCACAGAGATGAGTGTCCGAGATCTACTCTTCTCTGCCGGTGTTGTCTGAGCTAAAAAGCTCATCTCTCAGGCAAGTCCACTGGCTCCTGTTGTCTCTTTTCTCCACTGAAGAATTCTACAGATGGAGCGAGGGCTGTACCTGAAAGCAACAGATGTCCTACCCTAATTGCTAAAACCAGGCACCATCAGTGCTAATTTCATGGTGTCTGAGTGTGATGACAAGGGGTACACAGTGCACTTTCGCTACTGGTCACTGTGAGGTACTTGGATTTTTCTAGTCTAACTGCAGCTTCTCAGTAGAGGCTATCTGCTGTGAAGGATCACAGTGCTCCTAAAGGCCCACTGCTCTGATATTTGTCACTTCTTCATCTATCTCAGCATCTCGGGGAAACCTGCAGGAAGTCCTATGTTGAGAGTGGCAAGACCCTGGTTATGGCAGACATCACTACTGGGACAACTGCAGCAGCATCAGTGAACAGAAGATCAAGACAAGGCAGTAAAAAAGAGGTGCTGGTAAGGGACAGGTGAAAGGCAGGAGGATGTCAGGTTTGTTTTATGGAGGGTGAATTTGGTTTAACATGTACCGGTAAAGATCTGCTCTGGTAACAACTCCACATAGACTATTATGCTGCTGCTGTATCAGTTCATGGCCTTCTCATCTAACAAAAACTTAAAAGGGAAATATAGAAAGTCTAAAGACTTGAAAGGCTCCTCCTGTCCCTTTAACCGGAAAAAGATAAATAAAGTAGGGAGCTGATCTTGAAGGGTAATCTTCTTACATGAGTACAAGCTAAAAGTGGAATAATCCCCGAAGTCTCTCAATTTGTCGTAGTTTGGACAGAAAGCAGTGCAGCTGAATTTTTCAAAGCTATAACATGCAGGTGGGTCTGTCCTTCTGCCTGCACTAGCAATGAATGTGGATAGTCTGCTTTTTTGTAATAAGGGTAGGAGGTACAGATGCTCCCTTTCAAAAAACTCTACATTGCTGCTGAATATTTCTGAAGTATTTTCGAGGGTTATGGATAATTCCCGATTCACAGCAGTGTGTGTGAAGAGGCAGAAAACAGAGAAATGCCTTCTGCCTCTCCTGAGAGGAAAAAAAAATCTTCTTTTTCCTGGGTGTAAAAGTCTGTGGTCAGACAGGTCTTCAGTAATACCTGAGGAAGATTCATTTTAATTGGGTTTAGTCCTTCCTGAGCAGGAGGAAAAAGGTTAATTGCCTTGGGAGAAGCATTTACCTGGCCCACAGATGGTTCAGAAGATGGGGGCGGGGGGGAGAATAAGTCAAAATTAAAAGATGGATTACTTTTTCACAGGTCTTTTATTCTTGATTTTTTTATTATAGCCAATGGCAACAGTGCTGAACTGCTTCTAGAAGCAACAGACAGCCCATTTCCTTTTCCCTTACCCCATCCCTGAGGCACGTGCATCTGGCAAAATCTCAAGTTCAAGTAGCTTTGCTAAAGCTGCACTGGTATGGACAGCACGGAAAAGGAAGTGTTTTTAACCAGGGTGCAAGCCTCCTTATGAGATATTTTGAAATTTTTTTTTTGTTTGTTTGGTTTTTTGTGTTTTTGTGTTTGTTTTTGTTTTGTTTTGTTTTGGTGCTTTTGGTGGTTTTGTTTTTTTTTTTGGGGGGTTAGTTTTTTTTGACATGGGGAAACCTCAAGCGGTTGGAAATAAATCTCCTTTGGGGAGACAGACACAGACAGAATACTTCATTGGAGGTTCCTTTGTGTACTGCTATTGAGCAACTTCTTGGGACCTTAATCCCAGGAAAGCATGGGTTGTTTTATAACTGTTTTCCAGCCTCTGAAGCTCACAGGTAATTTCCTTCTATTAAAGAATGTGGTAGGCATCAAGTAGATAACTCCAAGGAATAAGAATATATTAGACTAATTAGATACTAGTCAGCAAGCATAAGGTGGAGAATTGCTCTGAGTATCTGGATTACTCATGTGATTCAGATTTGTTGCTGTATTGTCCTAGAGTAAACTCTTTTGGGGAGACATTTTCACAGGAGTAGGGGAACACTGCTAATTTTAAGGAAAGAATTGATAGTTAGAAAATAGTAATAAACCTGAAGATTGCAGTCAGTATCATTGACACTGTGTTAGTAATTACTGAATCATCTGAAATGCTCCAGAATGCAAACTATTATCTGAAAATGCACACAAAAGGCTGTCTTAGGTTTGAGGAAGAAACTTTTCTGTGGAATCTGTTCCTGAAAGGAAAGATTTTACCATTATCTTTTCAATTCTAGGGACTTGCAAAATTATTAACTGCTGAGTATTTATTTGGGTAGGAACTGGTAAGTATTTCATCATGTGTCCTTCAAATGAGACTCTATCCCTTTCCGCTTGCCCCTTAGCAAGCTAATCACCATTCCCTTTTTTGTTTTAATTGGTGTGCTTAATGTTGGATCCTTTTGCTTCTGAGACCTCATTTCTTGTTACTGTTATACTTCTGCCTTTCTGTGACTCTTCCTCCAGTGTTGCCAATTTCAATGACCTTCTTAAGTTAATGTAGTGAAACTCTGCTCTTATAAAGTAATAATCTCTTAGCTTTATTAATCCCTTCTTATTATAAATTCCAGAAGCAGCAAAAGGCTTAGACTAGCACAGTTCTCTGCTGTATCATGCCCTGCACATCAGTTAATTGGACCAGCACTACTTGCTCTGTTTGCAGACTAAATAGGTAAAAGCAAAGCCAAGATGGAAAGCAGACACCCTGTCATGAAGAGGCTTGACCAAAGTCACAGAGCAAAGCTGTTTGCAGAATGCCCTGATTCCCTAGCGACTACTGTTCTAGTCAAACATATGGAAGCCGTGGAGCTGCTTGCTATGTTGCTGGTTGAGAATGCTGACAGTGACTAAGCGTATATGAACATCTCTGGTTATCCTCTGAATGTTCTCTCTCTCAAGTTACACACAGAAGATGATGCACAATTATTTGACAGTAGGTTTAAAGGTGTATCTGCATATCTGAGAAGCAGACAGTGGAACAGTCATGACACCTCTGAGAAATGAGATTCAAAGAACTTACAGGAGAGGCACCTGGGTATATTGATTTTACTCACAAATTTTCTGAACTACTTGGCTAGTAAGATTTTCTTCCCTTGCTCAACATCCCAAAACAGTTCTCTGTTTTAATACAGGTATTATGCTTCTGTGGAAAGTGGAAAGGAAGCCTGTTGGCCTGAAGGTGAAGGGAAAGCCCTAATGCATTTGTGGGAGGAAAGAAAAGTCATCAAGGCAATGCTCCCTTTTCCTCTGGTGGGAAGGCAGGGCTTCTGCTACCCCTGTACCGAGGAGGAAATAGTAGTTCATGACAAGTTATACTATGGCCATGTCCTCCTCTTTACACTGAAACTGAACTGCAGCAACAGACATCTTTTCCCTTTCTTTAGACAGCTTTTCTCAATTGTGCCTTACATTTTTCAAGTCAACTTTTAAAGGCCAACTACAGTAGTAGGAGCTCTTCCTCCATGCCACCTCTCCCTGTTCAGCTACCTTTTCACTACAGCTCTGAGTTGCTTTTGTATGGGCTGCTTACTCTCTGCCCAGCTTCTTAAATCCCCTGGACTTCTTTGGGCTTGTAGGCTCCCTTCAGGATATGAAAGAAACACTAATTCCCTGACCCTTTTTAACACTGCAGTTGTTGGGCATTTCATGATAGCTTGCTGCTTCTGTTGTTCACTCATCTGGAAGAGTGGCTGAAGTGTTCTGTAGTTTGCAACTTCACTGTGGCATTTCTTTTTCAGAATAAACAAAGGCCCAGCGGTGCAGTTCCCAGCGTGCATTTCTCAGTTAGATGTCCACGGTAATTTGGCCCATCTTTTCTTTAGTTGTATTAATTTTTAGTACCGCAAAGATTATGCAGATAACTTATACACTAAGTACTAAGTCCAATACTTTCTAGTATAACCTAGTGTGAGTTGGAAAATTCACCCCATAAACATCCATGTCAGTCATGTTTGATGACTGCTTCTCCCTGTTACATTCAGAAGTTCCCTGTATCAGGAATAGCGTGGCCAGCAGGACTACAGAAATGATTCTTCCCCTGTATTTGGCACTGGTGAGGCCACATCTTGAGTACTGGGTCCAGCTCTGAAACCCTCAGTTCAGGAAGTACATTTAGGTACTGAAGCATGTCCAAAGAAGGACAACAGAACTGGTGAAGGATCTGGAGTTCAGTGAGAAGCAGCTGAGGGTGCTGGGGTGTTCAGCTGGGAGAAAAGGAGGTTCAGGGCCTTATCATTTTCCACAACTCCCTGAAAGGAGGCTGTAGCCAGGTGCGGGGGTGGCCTCTTCTCCCAGGCAACCAACAACAGGACAAGAGGACATAGACTTAAACTGCACCAGGGAAGGTTTAGGTTAGATATTAGGAGGAATTTCTTCACAGAAAGTGTGATTGGGCATTGGAATGGGCTGTCCAGGGAGGTGGTAGAGTCACCGTCCCTCCAGCTGTTTAAGGAAAAACTGCATGTGGCACTCAGTGCCATGGTCTGGTTGACAAAGTCATGTTCAGTCACAGGTTGGACTCAATGACCGCAGAGGTCTTTCCCAACCTAACTGATTCTGTGATTCACATTACAGGGCATTCCTCTCACAGCTGGCAGCAAACCAAGTGTCTTTTGAGCCTTAAATTTAAATACAAGAACATCATTCCAATATTCTTTACTGACAACTGACCACATGCATGGCACTCTCTCATGCTAGGGACTTTGGGGTTTTGTAGACACTTTTGTGCAGTGGACAGAAGGAATTTCTACATTACAGCACAAGATTGCCTCCGGAGAGGCGCTCACGTTCACGAGCGGAATGAACACTGAACACCCCCTCGGGCCCTCATTCCCCGCAAAGGAGAGCAGACTCCTGCCAGAATGAGGGCAGGTGGAGATTACGACAAACAACGCCACCGCCATCACAAGCGCGCCTACTCCCCGGAACTACAGCTCCCGGCATGCACCCGCGGGCCGCCGGCCGTCAGCGCTGCACGATGATTGGCTGGAGCGCAGCCAATCGTGAGAGCAGGCCTCTCCCGGCAGTCCCGCCCCCTCGTGCCCGCCGCGGGGAACCTTTGAAAAGTTCTCAGGTGCGCGGGGTCGCTCCCAGAGCGGGGTAGGGCTGGCCCGGCCTGGCCTACTCTACTCTGGCCGGCTTTGGCCCGCTCTGGCCCAGCTCGGCTGGGGACCCTCGGGCCGCGGGGCAGAGGCTCGTTTGTGGCGGGAGACCCCGAGCCGCGGGGGTGAGGCTCGATTGCGGCAGGAGCGGGTTTTCTGGTGCCCGCCGTGTTGCCGGGGGCGAGAGGGGGGCCGGGCTGGATGTCCGGCTGCAGGCACATCCCCGTGTCCCGGGCTGATGTGGCGGGCGTCGGAGCCAGCTGGGCTGGGCAGCGAAGGGAGCCTGAAACGTTTGGGTTCCTTCCTGTTTAAGGAGAATTTTGTAGAGAGGGCAGTAAAGTTTCCATCTTGTGAAGATGTGGAGGCCTGTGCATCTGCGAAGTTGTAGCAGTTTTGCATTATGGCAAACATTTACAGTATTTGCACTTACTACATTATGAAAACTTTTGTTTTGCCTAAATGTCTGTATGTATTATTATTAGGCATGTTGCCTAAATAATATGTGTAAAGCAGCGACATGGTCAAGCATATGTATGTGTGTGCTTTGGGTTGTACTGGGCTGAACACCATCCCGTGGCGTTTTGTTCAGTAGGATTCAGTGTCAGTGGGTCACCAAAACGGTTGTATTCTAGCAGTGTATGTTCTAGGGCTGAATGCTTACTGTGATTGCTCTACAATTCATGTTCAGGCATCCAAAGATAACTTACTTCTTACCAGTGCAGTATAGCACGAGGAGTTCTTGTTCAGCTCATAACTGCATAATTTCCAGCTTTTTTATGTTCCAGAAACATCTGTCCTAGACATTGGCGACACTTCCATTCTTACTGGCATGTTCTCATAAATGGCAAATGTGAGATGTAATTTAACAAAACTACATTCAGACTGGTAATGTAATTTAATGTGACACAGACTTACATGGGAAGTCTGTATCACATTGCATGATGTGTGTATGCACACCTCCCTGTTTTTAGCAAGGAGTTAGTGGAATTGTCCACACAGTCATATTCAAGTCATCTTTCAAACATTTTTTTTTTGTTTGCCCTGTAGATTGGGAAGCATGGCTGCTAAGAAGCTAAGAAGAGCACAGTTGTCTCAGGAGCTGTGTGAAAGGCTGAGTCGCTATCAGATCACCACCTGTCAGGTGAAAGGGGTATTTTGTTTGTGGGGGATGGTTTTTTGTGGTTGGATTTGGTTTGGTGGTTTTGGTGTTTTGTTGGATGTTTTTTTGGTGTTCTTTGAATGCATATTGAGTTCACTTTTTGGTAGTTT
Organism: Dasyornis broadbenti; assembly: GCA_013397935.1. NCBI lineage: Eukaryota > Metazoa > Chordata > Aves > Passeriformes > Dasyornithidae > Dasyornis > Dasyornis broadbenti. The sequence continues at coordinate 2,067,140 of VZRN01003663.1, read as the reverse complement.
AATTAAGCAGGGAGCTTTACTTTCTATAAAGTGGGGGGCATTTCAGACTGTCTGGCCTGCTGACTTGTAAAAATAGAGCTTTAAAATGATAGATGCCTAGCTAAAACTTTTGAACTTTTAGGTACTTACTATCCCGGTGGAGGTAGGGAAGTTGCAGAAGTAGCTTTGCGGAGAGGGCCTGGGGGTCTTGATAGACAACAAACTGTCCCTGACCCACCTTGCTGTCCTTGTGGCCAAGAAGGCCAATGGTGTCCCGGGCTGCATTAGAAAGAACACGGCCAGCAGGTCGAGGGAGGTGATCCTGCCCCTCTGCTCAGCCCTGGTGAGGCCTGACCTGGAGTGCAGTGTCCAGTTCTGGGCTCTTCAGTATAAGAGAGGGAGCTCCTGGAGTGTGTCCAGTGAAGGGCTATGAAGCTGATGAGGGGACTGGAGCATCTCTTAAAGGAAAGGCTGAGGGAGCTGGGCCTATTCAGGCTTGTAAACAGATGACTGAGAGAGGACTTCATCAATGTGTTTAAGTATCTGAAGGGAGAGTTGATAAACCTGTGGAATATGTAATATTCTGTACAGACTGTATTGGTTTAGTCCCCAGACTGGATTTCTAGGCTGAGCTCTCTGAACTGCTCTGTAATCTTTCAGGACTTCTTATGCCTTTCCCTCTTGGAGCTAATGAAATTGACGGGACAGAACTACTATGAGGTGCAGAAGCTTCTTTGTAAAGTCAGCCGAGCTTGTGCTCCCAAAATGCAGACAGTAAGTATGTTTGTGTTGATACTGTTTTTGACACAATATCTGGGAAAAAGCTGAACATTGTTGCTCATCTTTTTAGCTGAGAGGCTTGTGGTGTCTCAGTTTTATTGCACAATGACATTATGTTTTTGTTTTTAAATGTAGGTCTCTGATGCACTTTAGGTTGATGCAGTTACATTTATTAGGTATTATAGCCCCATGAGATTGTTCAGGCTTGCAACATCAGTTCTGAGTGCAGTAGGGAAATGTCGTACTCTCTGGCAATCCAGCATGTAAAAATTGCTTCTAGTTTGGATCCTCCAACTAAAACCATAACAATTTTGTTTAATGCAAGCAAATAATAAGAATTTTGGTATAAATTTGGTTTAGATATAAAAGTTGTGCCAAGAAGTAAAGTGATCCTGAAAATAATTTCTTGAGGACATTTTCCACCCATGTAAATGAGCTGTAGTGTGCCTTAGGCTACAGGTAGCCTAACTGGGGAGGGTGCAAGAAGAAAACATGTTAGCTGCAGTGTAGTGGTTGGATTTTCTTTTCTTTTTAGAATTTGTGTGAAAAGATGTCTATTAGAACGGAGAGGATACAGACAGTTCTGACCTCAGTCAATGCAATCCCCTTTTTATTCCTGATGAAAATAATCCATGTCAAAGTTTATTATGTGTAATTGGCATAGTAATTGTAGCAGTAATTCTGTGAAACTTTACATTCACAAATGTGCTGCATTAGAGTTAGTAATAGAAGAATTAATATGACTTGTACTGAATGTATTTAAAGCTAGGTAATTACTAGTTTTTCATCAATGACTTTTAATAATTAGTAAATTGAAGAGAGATGGAAATTTAAACAGAGTTCTAGCATTTTCTTTGCCTGTCATCCACACATTTCTATTTAATGAAGTTTCTTTGCTGAGAAGCCTGGCAGATACTGAAGTTTATCAGACAGCAGTGGTCAAGGTCTGTTAACACAGGGCCAGCTGATAGATGATCAGATGTGTGCCCACCATACAGAGCTGTACTTCCAGAAACAGAGGATGTTAGCTGTTTTTAAGGGATGTGAATTGAATCTTTGCAAATCCAGGATATCAAGTGGACTTCAGGTCAGAGTGAGTGATGTAGCATCATGACCAATGTAGCAAGAGGTTTAACAATATATTTGAGTAAAAAACCCCATCTAAATAAATTAGATAATGGGAGGTATAAATAAGGGGAAGATACTGTCCAGATAAAACATTGGAAGCAAAATTTAAGAGTATGCCAAAACACACAGTAAAGCTCTAATTTCTGGAAAACTTGCCTTACGTTATGAAGTACAGAGTGAGGATTACTGAGCTCATCAGAGAGGAGGTTAGTTTAGGGGTGACATGATCACATTATAAGCTGACTAGAAAAAGATAATCACATTAGAGGTCTACTAGAATCTAGCTGAACAAAAACCTGAGCAAGATCCAGTGGCTTGAAGATAACTTAAAGACTAAATCCCTTAAGTGGGAAGAAATAAAATCTTTAGAAGCTAACATTGCCTAGGTTTGGGAAAGCTTGTCTAAGGATGTAGTAATTTTTCATTGAATTGGACTCTTGATTTAATAATTGAATTTTTTGAATTGAATCTTGATTTGAATTGACTCTTGATTTAATAATTGAAATTTTTTAAATTGAAAGACTTGTTCAACTTTAATTTTGTAGGTTAAATACATAAAATGCTGGGTAAAATTTTAGAGTCCTTGTTAGGCAGGAAAGATGGAATATTCTTTCCATGGCCTACAGTGTTTTCAGTGTACAGGGTTTAAGTCCTATCAGAGGTTAAATCAAAAACTGCTTAAATTAAAGTAGGTTTCAAATCCTTCTTCATTAGTACATGTGTTCACTCTTACAGTGAATCTGAGCAAACTTCTCTCCCTTTTGAGTAAGGTAAAGGTCATTGGTTATAATGGCCTGGTCTATCTTGAAAGTTATTTTGCTGGCTTGTTGTCCCTACAAATATGGACTAAAACATCTGGGATTCAGTGGTGTGGTTATTTATTTAGTTACCAGTGATTTCTCTGGAGGTGCTTCCTTAGTACACTGTATTCCCAGCAGAGTATCTTAAGACTGGAATAAATCTGATGCCTGCATTTCTCTCAGACACAGGGAAATCTGCTTTTCTGGAATGGTCAGTCATGGCAGGTTATGGTGGTATGCTGTGACAGGGCTTTGAGAATCTCTCAAATCTCTGCAGTTGGGCAAGGAGCCTGAAACCTCTGGGAATTCTGTACTGTAGCTAGAACAACTGTTTATAGGTCTTGGTCTGTTTCTTTTAAAAATCAGACTTCTGATATTCAGGATGCTCTGTGGTTAAGGTAGTGTCAGTTTTAGCAGAAGCATGTTTTGGTGTTTCCGGATCAGCACTTTCATTTTGTTTTTTTTCCTTTTTCTGGTTTAAGTTGTTTTCCCAAAGGAGAATAATTCTTAAAAAACACAGAATGCTGATCTTGGACCAGTTTGTCTAGTCAGTTGAAGAGCTAGGAATTCCAACCATTTTCAGTTTTGTACCTGTCCTGTCTTCCTGACAAGTCTTCTTCACCAAAGTAGAACACTATGAATGGCTATAATATCAACCCAGGCTTACTCAAAGACTTGGGGAATCTTTAGGAAACCTTTCCTTCAATCCACGTGGTTTCAAATTGGTAATGAACATTGATCAGGTAGTTTCTAGGTTTAGATTTCATGTGAGGATTTTCAATTGGTCACTAACCATACATATACTATTATTTAAAATTTGGAGTTTTATGAGTTGGAAAAAACCTTGTTGAATAGAAGCAGAGAAAACTTTTGTCACATCATGATTAAAGGATTATTATTTAATATTGTGGTGAGGGAGATAAAAAAGACTTAAATTTACCCTGTGAGCTATAAATGGGATATAAATATGAGGAAGAGTGATGAGCTAACAGGAGACTATAGCTGAATATAGCAATACTTTACTCATTGGTGAGTGTTAAGTCATACTAGGTTGTTGAAAACAAATACAATTTTCCTATTTCCATTAAAAAGGGCGTTTTCTGATTTGCTTGTTTTCTCTTGCTATTTTTCTCTCCTTTTGTAGGCTTATGAAATGAAACTAAAGAAGTCTGTCAATCCTTCTTCAGCCTTTTTATCCACGACGCTTCATAGTTTGGATAGAGTCTTGCATGGTGGAGTGCCTTGTGGATCCCTCACAGAGGTAACTTGTTTAATATATTTTACTATAGTTGAGCGTTCCACCTAGAAGTCAAAAGTTACAGACAGGTTGGACTGTCTTGTGTCAGGTGCTTTAAACACAAAAACACACAAAGATTTTTGGATTAGAACAGTCCTTGCTAAGTGCTTTTCTTTGTCTACTGTGGCAAATTGTCACAGTAGAGGAATAAAAATGAGAAGTTATAAAAATCTTACTAGGAAGAAAATATGTTTTTTCACACCCTATAATCAAGCTAGATTAATTTTGATCTCTGATAAAAATGACTTATGAAATCTAATATTGAGGGGATAGCAGTTTTTAAAGATCCTGAGTATTTCTTTTTGTGGACAATGGAATATACACCATACTATTATCATGAAAATGTTTAAGAATGCATCCATGAACTTAAGTTGATCTGTCTGAATATATTCAAGATAGGCCAAACTTTTATCTGAATGTAAATGTAAAGCACAGCACTAGGAAAGGTAATATTGCACTTTATGTTTGTTACTGAAGAAAAGTTTTTGAATGTGAATTTTTTTTATATTCTGAGATATTTTGGTTAAAAATGAGAAGACCTGCCTGGTGCAGTTCTCTTCAATGGGAGAACTCACCAAGGGCTGGAGATGTTGACATATGTACAAGATATGTTGTGGATGAGACCAGATTTGCAAGCCCCTGTGTCCTTCCACCTGTACCTTAGTGGTGGTTGGTGAGAGGCTGGTGAGACTGGTACATAATCACTATTTGGTCAGAAATATTATGGAGATAACTGGGTAAGATCCAGAAATTTGATGAATAACTCAGAAAATGAGAGGTGTTAAAAAAATACCCCCAACAGTGTATTGCTTTTTTTTTTGCCTTTTAGGTACTAAGTGGGGAAAGCAATTAGGGCACCTATTAGGGGTTTCTCAGCAAATGTAAAGGCAGAGAACCGTTAACTATACAGAAACTGCTTTTTTTTTTTCTTTTAAAGTCCGATTCTGGGGATTTTAAAAAGTATTTTTGCAAGAGCCGTGAGATCTGAAGTAGTTTAAAAGGTTGGCAGCACTCTAAGTGTTCATCAAGATTGTTAGATGAAATTTTAGTAGAAAGCTATCAAGTGTCTGCTGCTGGTTTTATGCTGTTCTGCTGTTTTTACGCTCTACTGCAACTTGTGAACACTTTCAGCTTTTTTGATTTGGATTCAAGTACTTTTAGGATTTAGAAATTTTAATTTGCTTTTTTGAAATTCACTGGAGAATAGCTTACAAGTAGATTGTCTTTTGGTATTTTTGAATTAGAGAGATAATTTAAGTCTGAGAGAAGTTCTCTTCAAAAGTATTCTGCATGCAGCGTTTACTTCCTGACTGGTGTGGCTGAATCATTGTTACTTTACCCAGCAGTGAGGGTGGCTGGAAATTTGGAATTTGAGTACCTGAGCCACAGGATTAAGACTTGTGGTGGTATCTTCTACAGCCAAAATGTCTTGCTTTTTGAGTGCCAGAGGGATTTGATTTGCATTATACTGTCTCAAGCCTTTTTTTTTTTTTTCCAGGCTACTATTAGGTTTTAAGTTGGAGACTAAATCATTGCTGAAATTCTGTGGTCAGATGTCAGTGCTTTTGGCCAAGTTTTTTGAGGAAAAATTAAAATAAATACTTTCCTGAATATTGAAGGGTTTAATCTTCTGGTAGATGAAGAAGAATTAGGTCCTTGTGATTTCATCCAAACCCTACAGATGTGCCAGAGAAAATAATATATAACTTATTGAAAAATAATTTATCTCTGCCTCATAAAATATAATTTTAAAAACTGTTGTAGTCTTCACATTTCTGTCTGGGTGATTTTTTTTTTTTCAGAGCAAATTTAGAGTAAAACAAATCAAGCAAACTTTTTGCAGACATTCAATTTAAATTTATTAGAGGAATTTCAAGTAGGATTCTGTTGGTCTAAACACTTGCTGAATCAGTGGTAATTACAATCCAATGTTGTTTTGTAAAATTGTTCACTGGGGGTTATTTAAAAGCCTGTTTTAAGGCCCTTTAAAGGAATGCTGATTAAACATGAGGTATTCTTGTCTCTGAGAATAGAAATACTTTGTTGCTCCGTTGGCTTGCTTCCTTGTACTAGCTTGTACTGCAAGGTTCCCTCGTTTTCTCTGATACAATGCTCATATCCTCCCTCAGACATTTTTGTAGCATCTCTGCTGAATTAGTGTCTGTATCAGCCACTGAAATGGATGTTGGTTCCAGTACCAGGCAAGGCTGAAACTACAAATGTTTTTATGAGGTATCCTCACAGTTGTCCAAACAGTTTAATTTAACAAATTGGATTGATGCCCTCTCCTCATTAATTTCAAGTCTTCTCTTTAACTAGAAACAACTGGTGAGATTCATTTGCTATCACAGTCAAAGGAATGAGTATTGCCTCTGCACGTTTTATGTATGCTTTGGGTTCATATTCAATTGTAGCAGCTATTGTTGATATGATAATTTGTAATTTAAGTACACTGGCTGGGAAACAGGTAATTGCATAAGTATGAATGATTCCTGATCTGTAATTCACTCAATGCAGTGTGTGCTTCTAAACAAAAATTGTGTAATGCTTCTCTTGCATTAAAACTTCAAGTAGGTTGATTGATATGGCTTGGCTTTCAGGCCTTGTTTAAAGACAAAAGTGATTAAAGGGATTTTAACCAACTGTTAACTGTAGCTAATGTGATCCTTCAGTGTTTCCCTGCATATTTTCTGTGCTTCAAATCATGCTGCTGCTGCTTAAAACAAAACCATAGCAATACTGTAATATCTTGGGGTGAAAAGGTGTTTCTGCTTGAAACCAAGCTATTGTGCATGTAGTTTCAAAAATCAGTTTGATTTTGAGTGTCTGTCTGTTGTAAAGTTTCTTTTTAAATTTAAAACAACAGCTCTGTATTTAGGCCTTTGTTCTGGCAGTACTAGGTATTTTGAGGAGGCATGCTTTGTTTTACAGTTCACTTCCCTGGAGAGGCTTGCTTTTACACCTTGCATTATTAGTTGCTACTGGCATCAGAGTGAACCTGTCCCTGTTTTTAATGCCTAAAGTTACTTTGACTTTGTTTTTGCTGGTTTTCAGCCCTCTTAGTATTTGAGATTTCATGATCTCCCTTCCCAGAAGCAGTGACAATGTGATACTGTATTTAAAGACCCACTGTAGTAGGGATGAACTTGCAATTATCAGAACACAGAGCCCAGCATTTAGATACAATCTCTGGAAGATCTGCAGTGGAGAAAGAACAGCAGACTGCCATCTCCAGTAGAAAAATATTGCTCTCAAAAACTGGTCATCTCAACAAACAATGTGTTCTTTGGATCCTTGTGGTTTTTCTTTTCAACCAAGATCATACTGGAACCTTTTCATACAAGCTGAGTGTGCTCTCTTTGAATGCTGCTTCACCGCAGGGGCTTTCAGTAGGCACAGGTGGAAGCTTAGAATTGGGGTGCTGGTCTGGATCACTGAATGGTGTTGGTGTTGAAATATGGTAATAGGGAGTTAACACCAATGAAAAAAACACATATTGCATTCTTCAGAGTGTAGTCTCTGGGGCAGATGAAATATGTCTTATGTATATATGTGGTTCATATTGAAGTTTCAGTCTTTACTGCATATGAGCAATTATCCTTGTGATTTCTAAGAGAGACTTGGTTTAACCAAGGCAATGATGATTCCTAAGGAGTTGTTTATGTCTGTGACCTCATTAGCTCTAGACTTTGTTTTCAGCTCTAAAGACCATTGATGACATGTGAATGTCAACTGTCAATCTTTTAATTCTGCTCTGTTTTTAGAAGGTAGCACAGAGACAGATGGATGAGATCTATGTGTCTCTAGGGAGGATCTTGTCAGATGAGGGGGAGAGTAGGGGACCTCAAATTTGAAAGGTAGTAATGATGTCCAGGAAATAAAGTATAAGCATAATACTGTGTCTGAAAAGCTTTTTATTCTTGAGGGGATGAGTATGACTGCAAGGTACAGAAACAAGAGTAACTGCAAGTTGGTCTTTGTGAGCTGTGTTCTGTCTTTTCATGGCTGTCTCCTCCTTTGGTAAGTGAAAGAGCAGAATTGGAGCAGCATTGGCTCTAATTAAAAGTAGAATTATGGTGAAATGAATGTTATATTACTAATTTTTTTCTTCCAGATAACTAGCCCACCAGGTTGTGGCAAAACTCAATTCTGTATTATGATGAGTGTTCTGGCTACATTGCCTGTAAGCATGGGAGGACTGGATGGGGCTGTCATATACATCGACACAGAGTCCGCATTCAGTGCGGAAAGGTAAGATGCAAAATTCAAAAATACACACTTACAACTTCTTAGCACCTTTTATCTTGGAACCTTCAATTATTTTCTGAGCAATAATTGTGCATTTTTAAATACCGGTGGTAATTATTAAACATTCTTTTGGTATATGCAGTTATTCCATAGATGATGAGATTAATTTATTCAGATGGTTTGCTGACCTTCCTAATTTGTATGATGTTGCAGATTCCAGTTCTGGTATGACAAGGTGGATGGCATGATCTTTAATTTATATATGGTCTTACCAGTCCTGTACCTGAAATCTTTCTTTGCAGTTTGGTTTATGGAGTTAAGAGGAAGGTTTTGAGGATGTAAAGGCCGAGCATTTTGACTACAAAGGAAACAGAAGTTTTCTAGTGAATGATAGGACTGACATGGCCAGTTTTCCTTCAGATTTCCATCCCATTTCTGTTGAATGGGGTCTTGTGTCCTTGTGCTTTTCTGATTCCCTTCTGCAGTAACCTTGCATCCCCTATATCCTTAGCAGTCATGCAGTGCTATATTACTTTACTTTTATAACATGTCTGGTTCTTCAGAGGCTAAACATGTGCTTATGTTGGTTGCCATGTTTCCCATGTTAACTGGCTGATTAACTGTTGAAATAATCCTGCAATGTTTCATTAAATGTAGCTCTAATTTATTTTACTTAGCTACCGACTTTGCTAATCTTTGAGGATTTGATGTTTTTGAGATTTCTGTTCCTTTGTCGCAGTTGTTTGAAATGGGCAAGTTCAAATGTTACTAAGGATCTGGATAAGGACAAGAAGTACAATCTACTCATCCTTGTTTGTGCAGAAAAATGGGCAGAAAGAGGATCATTGAAATAATTTATATATTTCAGATAATTTAGTAGCTATAGCCACAGCATGAATCTGGAGTATCAAAGTAAATGTATTTCCATTGATTATTCATTTCAAGTTATCATGGATGAGAAGGTGGGATTTCTAACCATTTTTTGTCAATTTAACAGAAGTTTGAAGTATAAAATATCAAAGGAAAAAAAAACTTCAAGCAATGGCTCTGCAAAATATGGGACTTCCTCTTTACATACCACTTAAGTTGTATTTCAGGTCCCTGAAATGTAAATAGTAAAAAAAGGTAGGACCTAAAGAGTGAGTTAAGACTTGTCACTTAGAAATGAATGCTGAAGAAAAGGAAAGCACATGCACATAAAAATGAAACTGCTGAAAATACAATAGGATGTTGAAAGGAAATATGATGAAAATAAATTTTTAAGGATGAGAATATTTATGTATTAAATCATATTTGGTATTGCTCAGTTGCAAATGATGAACACAATTTCAGTAGACTGACTATATCTTTGTACTTTCGGTGTTACATCCTCTAAGGAGCTGACCCAGCAGAGTGAGAGAGGTGCATATCCCCTTTTACCAAGGTGGTTGGGAGCTGGAGGATTAGATTTTGATCTAAAAATGACAAAAAGGATTTAAATACTAAAGAACTTTGAACCTGCATGGAGCTCTGTGAATAGTGTTGCAATCTCAACGTGTCATTTTAGGTCAGTGTGTGTAATGACATTGTTTGTGATATGCATGGATGTTAGAAAGCACAGTGGCATCTCATTTCATGCAAACTATTGAATGGCAGCTCGCTGTTGCCCAGGTGGTCTACATGATTAATTGTACAGGTGGGCAGACAAAATTGTGTCTGGAACTTCTGCTGTACGAGTTTAGATGTAATAAGTAATGTATCTAATGAATGAGATTCAGGATATTGAAATGATTTGCTTAGGGTAGGTATATTAACATTCAAGCTTAGTGTTTCTATTTTTAAACCAAATAAAACTGATTTTAATTTTGTTTTCCCTAAAATGGCTTTGATGTTGTGTTATAATGAAAGAGGTCTAAATCAAAAGCATTGAGATAATCAGTAATTTGTGCCCACAAGTCTAATCCACTAGATGTCACTGTTCTCAAGCTATTGGTGGTGAGATGTGTCTGCTTAAAATACAAACAATGAAGTGTTTTGTGTTACTAAAAAATAAAATCTTCATTGTGGAAAAACTTTTCAGTGTATAGATTGTAACTACGCATTTCAAAGTGAAATTCTTGGATCGTCTCTTTAAGGATCTAGGTGAAATCGCCTTGTGGGCAGAGGAGTGGAACTTCTTTCCAGTGACTTCTGAGGAGTTTGTAGGCAGTCAGTATTTCTAGAATGCATACAATTTAGTTTCCTCAATGATTTTATGTATAAAATATCATTTCACTGAAAACTGTTCAATTTACATCTGTGTGAGAAATTTTTTTCCAAGTCATAATTTGTGAATATGAAAGTATTTTGACAACAAATGGTAAATATCCAAGTTCCTCTGACTTCTTTTGGTATTATCACCAGTTATCTGATCCGCTTCCTTAGTCTACTCTGATGGTAAACAGTGGTATGCTTAGCAATTGTAATTCAAGGTTTTGAAGGGTTATGAATTTGCTAATGAGGTAGTGGAAAATATTTAATCATGGAACCCCACATTCAGTTCTGTCAGTAAAGCAGCCACTTAAACTGTTCAGTCTTTTTGTTACATCAGATCATGCTGTTTGTAGCTGTGGTATCTGAATGAATGGCTGCCTAGTTGTAGATGCCTTGGCACCTGGAGCCTCAGTCACTTCGTGCCACAATAGTGTTTACTTTTTTGGTTTTTTTGCTATGCTCTAACAAGTATATTTTAATAAGATTTTATAAGCCTTTTTTATAAACAGGTAATGTAAACCAGAAACTGTTTCAGTGAAAGTCTCCCATCCAAATGACATTGTTCATATTTTTAGGGAGAGATTATCTGTGAAAAGATTTTTGCTTTGTCAGGCATATTTTCCATGCATATACTGCTTGCAGAAGTACTTGCCGTTGACCTGGACTCTGTTCTTTGCAATCCTGCTTCCATGTTGGCTGGATCTTCTAATGGATCTTTAGTTTCTTACCAGTTTGCTAAGTTTCTGTGGTGACACAAAACCTGCTTTGATTTCACTGCAAGATAAAGGTGAAAAGGAAAATGGTTAGAGTTGGAGAGTACTTTTGTTTCAATGAAATTAATATTTAGATAAAATAATTAGAATAGCAAAATGCTTGGTCATTGAGTGGAACTTCTGGTATAAAACTTGAACTTATTCAGTAACTAAACGTTGCGGTTTCCTTCTAGAGGAGATACGCCCTTTCTTTGCATAGAGGCACATGATGTCTTTCCCTGGTGTACCACTAACTCAGCATCCCTGGGAAGAGAACCTAACTGTTCTGACTTCCACTATTTCAGTCTGACTGATAAAGTATGCTTTTCCTTTTAATAAGATTTCCAGTATTAGTTGGTATCTGCTTATGGTTCAGAGGTTTGCTGTGTTTGCTTTGTGAATGTTTGATGCCTTATTATCCTGTATTATTCTTTTTGCGGTATTATGCCTTCTGGGTTGTTTTTTTTTTCTTTTTAAAATAGGTTGATTGAGATAGCAGCGAACAGATTCCCTACGTATTTTGACTCAGATGAAAAGCTGTTCTGCATGACCCGTAGCATTCACTTGTACCGAGAGCTGACCTGTTGCAGTGTACTGAAGAGGTATTCTTTTCCAGAGCTTAAAAAACAAAAAGACAATTTTAACTGGTTTGTCTTTAACAATATTTGTTTTATTACAAAGTTTTATGAAGAGTAATTAATTTATTTGAGACCTTTCCATGTGGATACCAGCATGGTCTCCAACAAAGTAACACTGCTACAGAAAGATTGATGTAGCTCTTTTCATTTCATAGCATGTGACTAATCCACTTGATGCTTTTCAATTTCTGATAGACAATTGCTGTGTGATCTGATCCTTGTAAGCCTTTAACGGGGAATGTTCATGAGACAGGTATTCTCTTGGATTGTGGAGAGATCATAGTATAAGAGTTACATTTTCCATGAAATAGAAGAAGTTTGTTCCTCCAAAGCACAGTTTACTTCCAGGAAAATGGAGACTCCTCCAGCAGTGGGAGGGAGGAGTTGTTTAACAGTCACCAGCCTGAATGCTGGTGTTGGGTTGTCATGTTGTTACCTTAGGTTAATTTGTGAACGTACTTGACAATGAAAATTAAGTTATATTTTAGTATCACGTTATGTGTTTTATGTTAGTGGGAAAATTACTATAAGAATAGCTTTTTCTTCTAATGCAGCTTTTCAGTAGCTTACTCAAGAAACATGGAATGGCTTGGGTTGGAAGAGACCTTAAAGATCATCTCATTCCAAATCTCCCATCGTAGGCAGGGATGCCGCCCACTAGATCAGGTTGTTCAGGGCCCCATCCAGTTTGGCAGTGAACATTTCCAGGGATGGGGCATCTGTGCCAGTGCCTCACTACCCACTGAGTAAGGTATTTCTTCCTAACTTCTGAATTTCTCTTCTTTTAGTTTAAAACCATTTCCCCCTGTCCTATCACTATGTGCCCATGTGAAAAGTCACTCTCCCTCTTATTTATAAATCCCCTTGAAGCACTGGAAGGCCTCAGGCACGGTTTCAATGTCCACTTTACTTGCTGTCTGCCATTCAGGGGTTGTACAGCATAGTGTTGCTAACTAGAGGTCTTCCAAAACTCTCTTTTAGAGCCTTGGGCTCACTGAGACTTAGATTCCTTTCCAAATCTCTCCAATACATGCCAAAGTTAATGGAGTTGGTATGTGAGGAGAGAAGAGGGACTGAATTTCAGCTTATTAAAGAAAATTTTATTTAAGAAAATTCAGGGTTATAAAATTGTTCTGTTGTGTAAATAATGCTATCAATGACTTTTTTTTTTACAGGATTACATCTTTGGAAGAAGAAATTATTTCAAAGAAAGTTAAGCTCATAATAATTGACTCTGTTGCTTCAGTTGTTAGAAAGGAGTTTGACACAAACCTCCAGGGCAATCTGACAGAGAGAAGTAACTTTTTGATGAGAGGAGCATCAGTGTTGAAGTATTTGGCAGAGGAGTTCTCAATACCAGTAAGTTCTTCCTCCTTTTCTAAGTTTTTGCCTTACAGTATCAAGTAATAAAATCAGAGAAGATGGAGAATTACAGGAAGATGAAACCCAGACAGTGATTCTAGCAGGAGTCTTTAAGCAGGTACCAGTTGGAATATAGTTGGGAAATGAAAGAACAGTAATTGTTCTGCTTGGTGTGTTCCTTCTGTGAATTTTTTTTAATTCCTTAGAAATTATTTTTTGTTTTTGTTAATTTTGGACTTTAAATAAGAAATTACAAGATTCTCCAGCTGTCTCTCAGTGCTATATTTTGTTTTTTGGGTTTTTTCTTGAATCCTACATTTTGTTGCGATTAAATATTTTTTATCCTGATGGCTCCTTTGCACTGCATTGTCACTCTAAATAGTGCATACTCTGGGTAGGTGACAGTCTTTTTCTGCCTCTTTCTTTTACTTAAAGAAACTCAAATAGAATCTCAAAAAGGATTATGTTCTGAAACAGTGTACATTCCTTTTGTAGCTGATAATGTACGCCAATTCCTGCAGAAGGAAAGGTAACAGCTCAGCAAATCCTTGTCTGTGGACTTGCCCATAAAATACAAAGGAAGACATGGATGCTCAGTGCAGGATCTGGGTAGATTTGATCAAAAAGTGCTTTAGAAGATGTAAACTGTATATATGTGTTTGTGTGTTGATGTGGTCCACAAAGGGTCATATCAAAAGATGCCATTGAAACTCAGCTCTTTAAAGTATTTCCTGGTATAGGTAACCTGCTCATCATTCCAGTGTAAGAGTGGAGCTGTTGTAAGAATGTAAGACCAGGGTAGCCTTTTTCCCTCTGATGCTCCTGAAGTCACAGAAACTATCACATCAGAAATAGGAAGTGTGGAACTGGCTGATGTAACTTAAGAGGAATGGATTTCCTTCTGCCATGTGACTTCTAAAGACTTCTGATGGAGAAGATTAAACCCTAGGTGCCTTTAAAGTTCATGTACAAAAGATAGCATCCTAGTCAGTGCACCCAGTAAAGTTTATAGTGCTTTAAAAAGCCAGGAAAGAATTGTGTGTAAGTGTGTACACATAAAATATTATGTAGTCCTTTGAGAAAAGGGAGAAGTTTTATGAGAAGATACTATTTCTCTCTAGTTCTCCATTTTCTTCTCCTGTAGATAGCCCCTGCCCCTCCCTCCGCCTTCACTGAAATGGTGAAGTTGAGCTGGATTTGAACCTGACAGCTCAGGCTGCTGTCCTGCTTAATCAGAGCAACAGTGTTGATAATGCACAAAATGATAGGAAGTAGCCTAAGACTGTGAGCCTAATTCTTCCTACATAAGAATATAAAGCTCTACCATTTAGAGGTTTCATTATGTTAAAGCTGACATGTTTGCTTGGAGACATTTGTAGTACCTGATGTTGACATTGTTTCTCACTATGAACACTTGAGTAAGGAGTACAGGGATTTTTAACAGGAACTTATGCTTTGGTTGCAGCCTTTGACTTTTTAAATTGGCCCATGAGATGTCTTACCTTTGAAATAAAATCTTAAGAGATCCATGTAATTACATGTCAATATGCAGATTGAAAGCTTGTATGTTTTTAAAGAAACTATTGATTAGATTCGGTTTATTAAATGAAAATCCAACTCTGTTTTCATTTATCATCTTTAGCAAGCATTGGTTGTTGGTTGGTTCTGGAGTATTTTAAAGATTTGTTACCTTTTGTTGCAAAATAAACTCTAGGAAGTCCTATTAGTTAAGAATTCTAGGAGAGCTTTGGCTAGGGATTTGGGTTCTTGCAAACATGGATTTCTAAGCAAGACTGTCTAGCTAACATGTAAAATCAAATGTCAGAGTGTGTTATGCATCTGCAAATGTTGACGCATATTACAGAATCAGTCTGCTGTTCCATACATTGCACTAACTTCCCTTACAGAGTATCCAAGGTTCTCACTGTACATAACTGTGTTGGAGTTATTTCAGGTGTTTTTACTTACCTAGAAAATCATAAATATAAATTTGGGACTAAGGACATTAGTAAGGACTAAGGACATTGCAAATTCATTTAGATCACTAATAAATTAGACACATGAATGTAACGCTTCATAGCAGAATCAGTGCAACTAAATACTAAATTGGGCAGCAATTAGGGGGACTCAGTCTGAGGCTGATAGGATTTGAACCTGAAGTCAATTCTTTTGGCTGTAGCTAAAGGTCTGGTGAAAAGCTCTGAGTAGTTGAAGAAGGGAATTGGAAATAAGGAGGTATCAGCTATAACTCTTGGTGGAGCAGTATACCTGCTGTTGACAGTCCAGAGAGGATGATGAAAAATCAGCTTCCAGAGAACAACCTTGAAAGTGAATGGGGGAGAGCAGTCTTAGTAAAGAAGACATAAGGTGCTTCCTTTGTTTAGCTTAGCTAAGGAAATGTTAAGGGCTTCTTCATTAGTCAATATGCACCTACTTGGCAAAGAAGTATTTGATAAAAGGTCTCTTTGGCTGACACAGATGTACCACAGTTCTGTGGTTGGAAGCTGAATTAAGCAAGGTCAGACTTCAAATAAGGGGTGTGTTCTTACTGGACTAATTAATCATTGGAATGCATTACTAAATGTAAATAGCTGCTTATCATGAGGATGTTTAAGTGGGCGTTCCTCCTCCATTTCCTAAAAGGGCCATAGGTTCAAATTGGGTTAAGTTTGTGGAAACCCTGTGCTACCATGTTATGCCAGAGTTAAAATGATTTTAATGCAGTTATTTTTGTTGACATTACAAACTCTCTGTTTATAATTATGTGTTCATGGTGTCAGGTTATTTAGTTTGAGGTGCAAAAGTGGGTAGCATTTGTAGTTTTTACCAAACTCAGGGGAAGCTGTTTCAAACCCAAGTAGCTCTATATAGTATGAAGTATTTGGAAAAAAAGTTGACCTTGATTATACCAAAACTGATGGTCCTTATTCAATGACTTCTCTGCACCTCTATTTTCAGTTTGTAAAATGGAACAGAACTGTCATTGAGAGGATGCTGTGAGGATAGGGTCATTACTAATAAGAAAGCACTTGTACTAACCAGGACTACATATGAATTCTCATTGGAAAGTAACAATTGACATCCTCAGTGTAAAATTTTAAAAAGTTGTAGAAAATTATTCTTATCCATGTTTTGAGATGAGAAAAAAAATATTAAACATATTAATTGAATGGTACCATCTTAGCCACTGAATGGAGCTAGTGAAAGTGGTTTGTGATTGTCATTTTTTGCTTGACTTAATTTTCTATTGTTGTGGGATTTTTATGGGGTTTTTTGGGGGGTTTTTTTGGTTTTTTTTGTTTTTTGGGGTTTTTTGGGGTTTTTTGGGGTTTTTTGGGGTTTTTTGGGGTTTTTTGGGGTTTTTTGGGGTTTTTTGGGGTTTTTTGGTTTTTTTTTTGGTTGTTGTTGGTAAAGTACAAAGGAAAATAAAGCTTTTTTTTTTTATTTATGGACATTAGTAAAGCATAAGTTGTTTCTCAAAAAGTGAACTACGGTTATCTTTTCTGGTCTTTTCTTCCGTGTAACTTAGCAGTAAGCCTGGATTCATTCTATGCATTTTAAGTGATGCCAGAGGAAGAGGCAGCACCAGGTTTAGATCACTTCTGGTCAGTTGACAGATGACCTGGCAGCTGTACTGATGACTGGACAGTCACTGAAGCTTTTGCCTCCATGGGGCACTAGGTAGAAGTGTCCCTTTTTCCCTTTTCCTTCACAGAGCTGTAACCAAGACACACTTTTTTTCTCCCGGGTTTGGTTGGAACTAGCCAATCAGATCAAAAGCAATTGCTAGAAACTGGGAAGGACAGCTTGATTATCAATCAAACAAAATCCCCTTTCTTTTTGATATCCAGTGAATATGTAAATCTGTAAGAAAAATTTACATTGCCTTTATCTGTTAATAGAGCATCTTGTAGCTGAGAGCATTTGAATCTGAATGTCTTCTCTTACAATGTGTGCTGATACTGTCTACTAGATTACATATGTTTCCTGTCTAGCTTCCTGACTTCCTTAATCTTCTGAAAAATAAAATAAAATACCCTTTTGATTTTCTCACTTCTCTTCTTTCATATTCACAGGAAACTACATAATATTAGTAGGTGGTATTTAGTGAAAGTAATTCAGTGTTTGTGCTAGTTGAGAGATGTCTCCTTTTCAGTAAAGAGCTAAAATGAAAACCCAATATGACTAGAATTGTTGTTGAGATTTAAATATTTAGCTTATAAAATTTGTTATTCATAGACTCTGATTTTGTAGGCATCAATACTTGAGAAAATGTGTGAAGCTGGCTAGACATCTCCGTGAAAAAGTACTCCAGATGTGGCAGTTGCAAAACCAAACTACTTTAAGCATTCTTTTAAATGTCAAATTGAGACTGGAGATGAAGTTTGCTTTGTAAAATCCTAAGGCTAATTAAATTACATTTGTTGTTCTTTATGCTTTTGTCTGGATTGTGTTTTTAGATCACTGAAGTGTGAACCATTGCTATTTTTGATCAAGATATTGTTTATTATTACCAGCAAATGTATAATAGTATGGTCTGTTCTTTTTTTAATTTGTTCTTTCTGAAAATGAGACTTTAATCTCTCATGTGTGATTTTTAGAGCAAATGAGAGACAAACCTTATGTAATTATTCTCCAAAGATTTTATTTTCTATGCTAAATAAAAACTGGAAATACACTTGATAGTTATAACAACAGATCTGTCACAGTTAATTTTTTTTTCACACTCTGATCTCTTAAGTTTTTAGTTTCAGTGCTTCACAATCACTTATGCATTGTGCTCCTTAAACTTATACCAAACATTTTGATTTACTTTAAAAAGCCAATTGTTTAGCTAAATGTATATTTGCTGTTAGGTTGAGTAAGTTTTTTCTTCTCAAAATCAGTTCATATGCAGAATTGCTTTACATCTGCAGTGCCTTTTCTGCTGTCTTTGGTTAAGTGTGTTTACTTGTATTGTCTCAGCTTCCTGCAGTAAAATGTCTCAAAACAGAAGTACTTTTGTTGGCTCAGAGGGAATATTCAAGCTGTTATTTTTCTTTTTGTTTATTATCAAGTGTTCCCATTTGGCCACATTCTTACTTCTTTTTGTTCTGTTTCCACAAAGATGATTGCTTGTCACCTCCTCTCCACTTTTGTTATTGCTGTTCTGATATCTGAAAATACTAGTTTATGGAATGCTAAACAAATTCCAAAATAAAAGATGTCTGTAGAAAAGTTGTTTAGATGCCAGTTCCCTTTGAATGGGAAATAAATATATAAAGAGTTTGATAAAAATGGATAGATGATTTGTTGTTACCTTGTGTAGCAATATTGTATGTTGACTACTCCAAAATTACAGGGATACATTAGATTTTCAGGTTACTTCATCTGTATCTTGACTGTAAGCTGTTGAAATGCAAACTTGGTTTTTATTATTTGCTATTAAAAAGTGTGTTTAATACCAGTATTACAGAAACAGTAATTGAATTATCTTTGTAGGTTATTTAAACCTAGACTAAGAGAAACTTTACTTGCAAAACTTAGAGAAATCGTTTCACTTTGAAGTTTTCTAAAAAGAGAAATCTCTTACAAGTTATGCCACATTGAAACTTGTTTCTTTATTAAAGAGTTAATCTTATCAGAAAAAAAATATTTTGGAACTGAGTTACCAGAATTTAATTAGCCATATTTAGGCCAGATGTGGTTCAAACTATTTTTAGTGGTGAGAATTCAGTAGAAAGTTTTGGTCCTTTTATGCTAAGCTGCTGATATTTATGTATAGTGTTAAGTCACTCCAGTTTTAAGTGTATTTTGGGTTTATATATGTATGTGAACTTGCATACCCTTTCCTACTGCTAATAGAAGCATCTTCATATTTCTGCATAATCACACGGAACTCCTGGCCATCTGCTTGCTCAGGGTTTACATAATAATGTAGTTCTCCTTTCAGTCTGAGGCTGCTACTTGTGTTGTTCCTGAACCAACACACTCTCCTTCTCTCTTCATGAGAAAAAGTATGAAAGTTACTCATATGAAGTTTGTGTATTTCTCTAGGTAGCAGCATGAAAGTTAAAACCATGTGATTGATTAGAAGACTCAAAGTAGAGCATTTGAACCTGCAGAATTTTATTAAGATAATTCACCAGATAATTTCTTGGAGAAACTGAGTAGTCCTCTGATCAATTCAATAGGATGAAAAGATCCTAGTGTCTTATGCTAATCATACTGTGAACATTATTCACAGAAGCACAAATATTTAGAATAATGTAGATATTGCAGAATTTGCTGACTTGTTCTTCTGTATGAAACAAAGAATCTTTGAGTAGCCCTGTCTTTGTTTTGAGCCATGGGAAACAGTAGTTAATTTGTTTCCTAAGTCAGGAAGATTACTTCCAAAACTAACTTTCTTCTAATAAAAACCAATTCTTGTTCTCTTTGAGCTGTTTCACTTCCCCTGCACCAAAATTCCCCTTGGTGTTCATGTCCTCATTAAATGGTGAATTGGACAACATTAGAAAATGGCATTTGTGCTACCTGTATCAGAATTTTTGATTTCAGACATATTCTTTTTTGGTATAAAGAGGATCAGTTAACCTTGTTCAGTGTGCTTCATGCGTTTAAGTAACAAATAGTTTGTGAAATGAGTGTGGTAAGGCACTGGAATAGGTTGCCCAGAGAAGTTGCAGTGCACTGTCCCTGGAAGTGTTCAAGGCCAGGTTGGATGAGCGGCCTTCACTAGTGGAAGGTTCCCTGCCCATGGCAGAGGAGTTGGAACTAAATGATCCTTAAGGTCCATTCCAACCCAAACCATTCTATGATGTTAAGATTTCCTACCATGTTATACTTAGCAGTACTTTCATGCCTGGAAATGAGTCTATAGCTATGGATTTTTAAATTAAATATTATAGTGTTAGCCTTTGTTTTTTACACACACCCGCTTAAAAAGTAAATGTCAGAATTTCACATTTATGTGAACAGTGCGGTTTGTAAAGTGTGATTTGGCATGAATTTTAATTTTTGTTGTTGTTTATTTGGGAAACCAAGATGGTTAAAAGGGACTTACAGAACAGCATTCTTTCTTTGCTTGTGCTAAAACTGCATCAATTCAGTTTTTATTGGCAGGTTGTTTATCTTTCAATTTTTCCTCCACTCCACAGTATTGAGCAAAAACCAGTTTTGATAAAAGGGAGTTAATTCAACTGTTAAATATTGTTAGAATGGCAGAGTTAGATCGCTCTGTCTCCTTGTGTGGTTGTTAAAAATTATCCTCAGAAGGCAGAACTTCGTTTTAGTTTAAAGTGGCTAGTTAAAATGTAATTACAACTATTTTTAGTACTGCTGCCATTTGTATTCTTTTTAAAATGTGTCTGGAGAATATATGTTTATGCAGTTTATGACCTGACACTGTTCTTTTTGGACCATCTCTGCCATAAAGTTTTTAATACTGCTGAGGAAAAGGAGTGAGAAATGGTAGAGCAATGTTTCCTGTTTTCATGTGGTGGTGAAATATAGTAAAGGAGGTAATTTGAAGTTATATGATACTTGAATTCAGTTTGCTTTTTCTTTTAAAGTATCCCCTTCATTGCTTTTTCCATTTTACAGTGCAAGTGACTTTGCCAAAAGCTATCATTCTATACAATTGCACATATGAAATTATGTAGAAGGAAAGCACCAGGATTAACATATAGGAGAGGGACTTGAGACGAATGAGATTGTATTACCAGATTTATTTTTCATCTGCTATATGATTATGCACAGTATTTGCTATAAAGTAGGACAGGCACTTTCTCTGATATCTGCCTTGACCTGAATTTCTGAAAGACTTCTTCCAAAGTACATAAACAGTTTCTTGTGTCTTCTAACCCACATTGTTGTTACACTTCTCTGGGTTACCTTCAGCTGATTTACATAGTCTTGAACATGAGGTGCCCAAAAGTGGATAATATTCCAGATGAATCTCTAGCAAAGTTTAGGTATGGAGAAGGATTTCTTGTGCCTTGCAGGACGTCCTCATGGTTATGCATTTTAAGACAGTTTGCTTTCTTTGCAACAGCCTGAGGCTGTTTATTTACTAATTACTAAAATCTTGGATCTGCATCTGATGACTTTGTTGCTTAGCTAGTTGCTCCTAATATTTTTCCTGACTTGTCAAGATGATTTTGTATTCTAATCTCGTGGTTTACTTGCAGTCTTCTCCCTGCTTACATGTTTTTGCAAGAAAAATGATCATTCTTTCTATCACAGATTCTTTATGTAACTATTGGATAGAATCAGACTTCATGCAGATAGTATAATTTTATTCAGTGAGAAACCTTTAAACACTGATAACTGCCATGTGTCATTTTACAATATACTTTGCATAGATTAATCTTGGTTATGGTTTTCTAGTTTCAGTAACATACCTATATATGTTCTACTTCTAGATTAAAACTATAGTATTTTATAGGGATATTTTGTTTGTTTGGGTTGGTTTGGTTTTGTTTTTTCCCCTGCCCTATCACATAATTTTTCTATATGTTTTGTAGAAAAGAGTGATTGTACTGATGAGCTTTTATGCCTTGTATTGAGAGTTTAGAGTTTGACAAGATATACTGTTTTGACTGTATGAAAAACTGCCTGACCCTTTAGGCCAATAATCTGTTTGTGACTACAGAGAAGTACTTATGTTTTGAGTATTCAGTTCTTTTTGCATTTTCTCATGTGCTTCTTCCTTGTCCCATGATTTTATTTAAATTAAGTTCTCTAGGAATAATTTTGCATTTGTATAATGTCAAGCTGAAAGCTTTAGACAGGATAGCAATGCGAAGAATAGTTGACCAGATTGCAAGTTGTTAGAAAAATCTTGTTGAGTCTTGAGCTACTGTAGGAGCTCAGTATAGACAAATTAGTGATTTGATTTCCAGATTCTCTAGTAATTGTTTGCTTCTTGGTTACTCAGCCCCAGTACTTCTGGGAATAATGAGGATCAGCTCTGCAGTTGTTACTCCTAAGTAATATTGTACCAGCCCCCATGAGGTATAAAGGGATGGGGATAAAACAAAATTAAGATTGGGCAATGCATACGTCTCTTATAATACAAATGTATCTAGAGATCAAAAGTAAAATTTTACTTTCTTGGAAACTGATGGTAGTAGAAATGATGATACCACTGACCTCTTTGTGCCTACAGGACTGCCTTGTGAGAACTTTGCAGTCATGTGGAACTAGGTGCACTGCTGGGGCTGCTTTTTCATCAAGTCTGGCCTGGAAGCTTCATGATGCAGTCTGCTTGCGGCTGTTAACTGCAGAACCTGCCTTTGCAGTCTGCAAAATTTCCACTCTTTCCACATGTAATAACATACAACCATACTAAACTATTGCAGCTAGATGGTTGATGATCCTGTGCTGCTTTGAAAATAGAAGTATCTAGGTTTACAGGACAAGCTTTTCAGTCTGCACCTTTTTTCAACTGCTGAGGATCTTGTGTGTTAGAGAGTTCTTTGTTTTGCTCTGGTTTCCCTACTCTGTTTCTCTTGGAATTGGAATCTATGAGCTATAACACAAGGTCTCCTGAGAAACTTTGTTCTGACTTTTCTACAAGAAGACTTCATCTTTTTTATTGAGAACAATTATGTTTTATATCGTTGTTCTCTGAAGTCTCAGCTACACGTGTTGATTTTTTTTTCACCCCATTTTTCTATTTAAAGAAAACTCATTTTAATAGCAAGCATTTTAATTCATTTGGCAGAAATTCAGTATAAAACTGAGGAGAACCATTTCAAATGCAGATTCCATTGAGAGTCTACATGATACCAGCAACTTCATCAAAATTGTCATGTTGCTTCTCTCTAAAATGCATAGCTATATCTCATTTTAGAATATAGTATTTCTGCTGTAATATAGTAGGTAAACAAAATGAAATTTTGAGGTTTTTATTGAATAGGACTGAACAGTTTTCTGCGAAGTTTTGATTAGACAGGAATGAATGAGCTGCTGGTTTTTCTTGGTGTGACTACATCTGAATTTTAGTCAGACAGTATCTCTTTCCCACTCAATAGTCCTAACATTTGATACTTCAATCTGGATAAACTGCATTGCCCACGCCAGCTTAAAAATAACTTTCTTTGTCTCTAGATTCCAGTATTTTCCATACTTTACTTTTGTATTTATCATATCTCATACTTTTGACCTAGGGAAAGAGTGCTTTTTCTCTTCAACTATATGTGAGGTCTTGACTGGATTCTTGGCAGTCTGTGGTACTACATTTTTCATTATGTCCTGGTTAGCAAGATCAGTTCTAATACATGGACTAAACACTGTTTTTTTTCATGCAACTGAAACCCTTAGTTCTTGAGAAGAAAATTACTTTAGAAGTGTTTAATGCTTAGAAGCTTTTTGTAACTTCATAAAGATCTCCCCTAGGGGAAAAGGAGTCTTGCTTAAGGCTGCAGGAACATGCTGGTGCTCAAGAACATTAGTTTAAGCAAAATGGCTTCACTGACAGTCTTTGAAATACCAAACCGAAGCTATTTTCCTGTAAAGCTTCTGAACAATACTACTGAGCTACAACTGGGTAATTGGAAATTCAGTGCAGGGTGATTTGTCTTTTTCTATCAGTCTTAATTTCTGCATCGTCTAAGGTTGACATATGTTGGGCTTGTACAACTTCCTCTGGTTGCATGGAAGAGCTCCATGTCACAGCTCTTTTTTGGCATTGTAATGGAAACAGTCATACATGGACAGTGAGAACAAAGTTTCTGAGGAGGCCTTGGGTACAGAATATATGCACAGAACTAGAGTATTGTGTGTTAGAGCAGATATGTTTTATTCTGCTTTTGTGGTATCCCTAAAATGGAGCTGCTAGAAGCAAAGAAAGGCCACTGAAACACTTTGTGAAACCTGCTCCTGCTTGTCATATTTTCAAGGAGCAGATTGACAATAGTAAAGGTATATAGAGATACAGTTTGGGATTGGCAGAGACACTGCTGTGGCTCCTTTCTCAGTTGGCTTAAGGGAGTAACCAAAGAGGCACCACTAGCAATTTGGAAATCCACTGACCTGCAGTTGCCATTCTGAAGTTGTCCCTAGAAAAGAAGACAGCAGATACAAGCTACAAGCAGAATAAATTATCTGTGCAAATCACAAGTAACACATAGGTAGTAGGTTAATTGAGCCTGCTTACAGAAAGTGTGAGTAGTCCAAAATCAAGAGGTCATCAACCAATGGCAGAGATTAAAACAGCAACAAGGGGATAATGCATGCTTTTTTCTTTCCTACCTGCCTTGTAATTCATTTCACTATCACATTTGCAACTGGTTTGTGCTTGCTTATGAGCCTGAACTAGGATGTAAACCAGCTGAAAAAGCAAACCAGGGGAAAAAATGTAATGGGCAATTGTGCAGCTGAACAGGCACTAATGCACGCAGAAAGGAGGGGCAGGAGTGCGTGGTTTCTGGCAGCAGCACAGATTTTGAATCTAAAACTACATCTTCAGTAAAAAGGATGCATGAGTAAAAATGTTAGCAAGAGTATAACTCAGAATAAGCAAAGAAAAACCTTGAAACAATCTTTAATTTTTGAACAGTTTTAGGAAGGCCTGTATAACGTACCATTATTGTGATGCTTTGTACTTTAACTAAACGCTGAGCAAATGCCTGGTTGTATATAGCCTATCCTTACACCGCTTAGGGCATTTGTGCACTATTAGGTCAGTGTCCTGGTTTTAATCTGCACATTCTAATTTTAAAATGCGTCATAATATGCTGTAATTGAAGTTGTAATATATCCATGCATAATGAATTATAGCTGAGGTCAGAAATTATGCTGAATAGTAGATTTTCAAACCACAGTATTTTCAGTATTTCTTCCTGTGCTAAAATTCAGAATGACGTGTATAACAATCCATAAAATAGCTGGTACAGTTCATAACGCACTTGTGTTCCTTCATTATTAATAGTTTCATATCCATCTGTCAGTATGCTATGGTTAAACTATTATCCAAGTTTTTGCAGCTGCTGCTCTAAGAGTCTGTATAATGTAGTTATCTTCAGCTCGTATTCTTTGTCTGCTAGTAAGAGGAAATTTTACAGAGAGCTTACTAAATTGTCCAAGACTGTAAGTTCAAGTTCAGGTGAAAGTCTGTGATCTTTATTTAACTTACTTGGTGTGTGGTACTTTTCCTGTTCCTGTATTTGAACTACATTGGTTGTAGCAGTTGTTTCAACTAATAGTGGTTTATTTCATCTCGTTAGAAGTTCTGTATGTAGTTGTTGTAGTCCTGTATCTTGTTGTTCTATTTTTAAGAACATTTTGTGCAAGTTATAGGTGTTCATTTGATCTGAAGCTAGACCCTGTAGCGAGGTCTGATTTGAAATGAATGGGGCTATGGGTAGTATGTGTGGGGCTCTTTATTTTGACACCCTCTATTAAAATGTGGATGAAGATGAATCTGTTTGCAGCAAAGATAGCTATTGATGTAGAAAATAGGTATGTAGATTGCCAAAGTACTTTGTGCTTGATACTGAACAGTTACTGGAGAATAACAGTTCAGATTATTGCTAAAGCAAAATAGTTTCATACTAGTTACTTGGAGACGCAAAGTTTCCAGAAATATGTGTGGTCCTCTGTGTGTGTGCATGTGCTTTTTAAAAATTCCAGTGCTGTCAAATTCCAAAGACCACAATTTTTAAATCATGACAGATACACACTTTTTTCATTTTTGGTACCAGGTAAAATCTGTTAGCATAAATATGAAATTTCTTAAATTATAAAGTAATATTTGTGTATATGTAAAATACTTTTGTTTTGTCTCCTAGAATAATGTAATTTTTGCTGATAAGATAATGAAATATTCATCATCTTTTAAAAACCAGTAGTAGGGAAAAAATTGCATTGTGCATACCTGACTGTCCCACTGGCATTCTGTCCAGTCGTTCACCTCTGACTGGATCTCTCACCAAGCTAAGATGGTGGCTGTTGAAATACAACCCAACAAGTTATGTTTCCATTAATTCCCAAAGCCTTAAACTTGTTATTTTCTTGCCAAGAACCAATTATTACCAGACATTAAGTGGTAGTAGACTGGTCTGTTACTAGGCTTGTATTTCAGTGGCCTTCAGGTCTTGTTTGTTTGGGGTTTTTTTATCAGTGCTGGAGTTTTTTCAGTAATCGATGTATTAGTGCAGTCTGTGACCTCAGCTTTTTTCTCAGCTTCAGTAAATCTGCTTCCTAGTTTCAGAGTTGTAACTGACGAGGTAAAGCAAAGAAGACTGATAGGAAGTGGTGTGAAAGTTTGGCATCTTTTTTATTAGTTCAATTGATGCAGTAAGGAAAAGGGAGAGCTGCTCACTAGAAAGCTGAAGAGGAGCTTGGGGAAACTTGCCTATCAGTTGGTCTGATAAAGGAGAGTATTTCTTCCTGTAAACATTCCTTCATCTAGTTTAGACTCTGTGGAGTTACTGATGTGCAGAGACATTAAGCTTTCCTACTTTTGCTGTGTCATTTAATCTGAAAATTTCATTTATGTTTAAATTGCAGGTTTGTAAAACACTGTAAGACGCCAAATGCTTGTGGTCATTTGTATTCCTCTGAATGTGAGTGATCTGGTAAAGTACACACTACTGATATGCCTAATTGTTTGACATTAATTCCTTTTTGGATCCACTCTCCTGATGTAGATATGTGGAAGTTTTATCAGAAGAATAAAGACAGCAGAATTTTTTGGTTATATACAAATACTTGTAGAGTCATTTTATAGAGCAAGCAGCTTATAGTTTTTGATGATATTGAAATGGAAGCAGAAACCTGACACTCCTCCCTCGTCCTGCAACAAAATTTAAAGCAATTGTAGGTGAAAACTGCCACTGAGACCTCTCTTGAGTTTTTGTTGTCATCACCATGGAGCTTCATCTATTGTATGTAGCAGCTGAGAACATCTGTCTTATTCCCAAAGGTTTTCTTTTTCCTTTGCCTTAGTATGTACTTCACAGATATCTCCTGTTTTGCAGGTGAATGTGTTTTAATATTTTCTCTTATCCCCTCTAATTTCCAGTTTAAAGACACCTTTAAATCTAACATCTTGTTATACAAGTCTCAGTGTTAATTCTAATTTCACTATCAGGAGTGAGATTTTGTTGGAAATGTTGAAGAAAGTGGAAGCCTAAATTAAAGTTATACCCCTGTATGTGATTTTCTTTCTAGTCTTCTGTTTTCCACTCCCTTCTTTACGTTCTTAATTTTATCTGTTCAAGGCTGAAGAGGTGTTGCCCACATGCTTTACAACAGCTGTTGGTTTACAGTGCCTGTTTAGTCATGGTTGAACTTCTTGGATTTCTTTGTTTTCTGAAATAAGCACAAGCATGTTGTCCTGGCCAGTTTGGATGAAAATGTGTGTGGCTGAAAAATTCAGGCTGTACTCATCAGACTTAGAGTCTATATTACATTTCATATATGTGGTTGAAGATGAAATATCACTCCTAAATTTCTGACAATGCTGTGGACTTTTGCATATGCCTAAATATGTAATCATACATGAATAAATATGCACTTTATCTTATGCGGTATTTCGTTTTTTTCCTGAATAACTTTTTTCACTGGTATAACGGGATGCAATATCCTTGCATTTTGACTTGTTCACTTGTATTCTACTATAATTCCTACACCATTTTGTAAGGAACAGCGGTGTTGCTGAGTAGTCTTTATTTTTAAACATAGTTATCCTTGTAGCAGCTTCTACTTTCTTGAATTCATCTCTCCCTTACCCTTTCTTCCCTTGCCCTTTTTTTTATTATTGCAAGTATTTCTCCCATCTTTTGAGACTTTGTTGAAGGCTAAACCTGTCCTGTATTAATCAGTTCCTTCCATTTATGGTGCTGATGCACAAGCATTTTGCAGGAACAGTACAGGGGATTTTTAGTGCTACTGGATGTTGTGCTGTGGTTTATTTGTTCCTCTCACTTCAGTTAAAGCACTAACTAGTCAACAGATGTGTTTTTCAGCTGTAAGTGTTAAGACTAAATTTAAATGTGCTAATTCTTCTCAGGTGTTTTCTCTATTGATACAGTGAAATATAGGTATTGTAGGAATTTGCAAGAAATAATTTCACTAAGGGTCTCTAATGATACTGAAACCATAGGTACTGGCTTTTGAGTTACCAAAACTTAATTAATTCCCTGTGCTACAAGTCATTGCAATCCATTTTTTCTTATTATTTTTGGACATTGAAGTATTAGCATTTACATTAAAATACCAATCTTAGAAGCATTTTCAAGAAATGCAAGCAGAGTTTTTATTTGTATGGGTTTTTGGTTGCTCACTCTATGTAAATTGCATAAATCCTCTGGCAATGTTGGTAGAAGACAGATATGTAGAAATGAGTCAACTACCTCTTAAAAGAGGAATCACAGACATTTTTTGTTTTCCGTTTTTTCTGAATACCAAACATATATGTATTCTGAATTGTATTCTGTTATTCATTTTGTATTGCATCAGCCAATTGTCATTAATTTTGTGTTCTATCAGTCGCTTTTCAGAAGATGTTTATGGCCTTTTGATAGGAAAACATATAGTCTAGTGGCTAGACATTGAACTAGAAGTTGTTTGGATTATATTCTTAACTGTGTTGTCTAGTATCTCCCCTGGCTCAAGTCTGACTTGCAAACGGAAAAGAACTGTTAATGAAAAGGCCTGTGGGTGAAGAATTCGTTGTGGCAAATCTTGTTTGCTCAATGACTGAAATAAGTACAATATTGCTACTATAATGTCCAGCATACTGGCCTATAGTGATTTTGGGTCGTTTATTTCAGACAAAGGTATTGTGTATTTTGCACAGTGCCTGATTATATTTACTTTTGACTGTGACTGCTGTTTGGCTATTGCTTAGGGAAAACTGGTACTATTTCTACAAGCAAATCAATTATGTTAATTTAGATTCTTGCAGTAGGTGTCTAATCAGTGCTTGCTGGAGAATAATATAGTTAGGGTAGGGAAGAAGCTTATTTCTGTATGTTGTAAGTTAAATTCCTCTCCTTGTTAAGATTTTACATAGTTGATTTAGCTGAAGAACTTCAGTATTCACTTTGAGATTGTTACTCACTTTGTTGAAAGCCTTTATTACTCATTTGAGTTAGGCAGAGCCCTTTGTTAGCTGAAACATGCTCTGGTATTTGTTATTCAGTGGTGATTTTTTCATTATACAAATCTTTGATGCTCCCACTGACAGAATTGGTGATTGGCTGTACTGGAATTTTTTCTGCCAGTTGGTGAAGCCTTTCTCACAGAGCAACATCCACAAGGTGGTGCTTTTTCATCACCCAAAAGGGAGAGGAACTTCTCTTTATGAAGTTGTGTTGGCTTTCAGCCTGTTGCTTGGCAGAAATGGGAAGTTCAGATACTGAGGTGACTGTATCCTCTTCTCCCTGAATGTAGAGTGAACCCTATCATTCTCTGTTCTTTCCAGCCTTTGTGGTTGCAAAAGGCCTGTGATGCTCAGAAGTTCAGAACTAGAAGAGAAAGGTAATAGGCTGGAAATCAAAATTGAGCCATGTTGGCTGAATCACAAAGATTTGCCCTGAAACACTGAAGTTGTATGTAGACCAGGGAGGATACATGCTGCCAGAGTAAAATCATACCTAGAATTGCAACAATTTTTCGGCCAGGCTCAGCTCATCTTGTAACTATGCAGGAGCCTGAAAGTAGAAGAATGCGCAGTACTTCAGGTGAATGCTCTGCAGTTTGAGCAGTGGGCGAAGGGGAACTGGCATAGCCTTGACCATTTTCTTGTAATTGCATCACAGTTTATCTTTGTAAGGTGAATCTAGTTGAAGATGAGGCAGCTGGAATATGTTCTCAAATACTGCTGCCAATTGCAGACATACTGCCCTCTATTGCAGAATAAGACTTGAGAACAGAAGTATTATAGAGTTTTTCACATGACCTATATGTAATTCCCAGCTGTGAACCCTCTGGCAGTGAGCATGAAATCCAAAACACAGCTGACAGGGGAAAGGGCTGTTGTCGGCTCAGACTGAACACTTGAGTATTCATAGCATGGTGCTTTGACAAACAGGCATTAGAGTACATCAGAATAATTTGGTTTTGAGATCTGTGCAGGGTCCTCCCCCTAGCTGTGTGCACTTCCAGTTACAGTGGTAATCAGGGCTGAAGGAGAACCAGGTGTGCACCATATTGTACTACTTTCCCTCCAGAACAGCAAGCTTTCAAACCCCTCCCCCCAACCACTCCCTTTGTACCTCTCTGCCAAATTTCCTGCTGTAAATTGGTCTTATGTTTGCCTTTATGTACCTTGTGACCCCTTCAGAATATTTGTGGTATTTTAAACCATGAATTGTGTGCATGACACAGTGTTTGGTTTGGAAGCAAAGTTTAATCACATACGCTGATTTTTGTGTTTATTTTGGAACCAATAAGTAGGAGGCAACTTCTTATATTTTATTAGTCTGGATGAATTTTCCCTATTACTTGATAACCATGTATATGTTTGAACTTTAAAAAGTCGATATTTAAAGGAATGCTGGAACACAGATGGCATTTGAATGCAGCCTCTCATCCATTCTGAGGTTGGATTCCATTGGACACCTGAACTCAGGTGTTTGTGGTTCACTGTGGTGATAGTGATAGAGTGGCTATTTTGTTTTTAAAGGATTATGTATCATTCCTCTCTATGTGCCAGTGAAGCTGGAGAGGGAGCTCTTCTGGAAAGAGCAACATTCACATTAGAAGAAAGTCTTTTTATATTTGTTTCTTCCGTCGACTACAAATGAAGGGAACTGTGTTTGCACAGGGAGGTTATAACTCTGAAGCCCTGACCTTATTTTGTTTGCTTCCCACACGGCTGCATTTACAGCAGAATAAGCAAGTTTAAGAGGGGGATTTGCTACTTCTTGCAACCTGCCATCTACCCCTAATGTCCCAGCAAAACTGCTGCCACGGTCTGCAGTTGATAATGCATGTGGGGGTAATTCTAGCCCCGAATCTTAACTTTCTTTGAATGCTGAGGGGCTTGGGGAGAATAAGGAATGAGTTTCCATGAGCCCTCCTTTAATAAAATGTGATGAAAAAGGATATAACAGAAAGCTGAGAGGAATCCACCAGCAAACTTTAATGCAGCATTGCATGGACACCTGTCTTGAGTATTTTGACTGCTGAAGCAAAGTAATTTTGATGCAAAGCTCTGTGCATCACGAAATAGCAGATATTGTATGAGATAGTTAAAGTTGTGTGTTGTGCGAATAACTCCAAGCTGTATTTTTTCCTGTAATGTTTTACTTCTGTATTTCTTCTATAAGAAGCTTTCTTTTAAGATAAGTGTTGGAATTCTCCCCTAATCAAGCAGTAGACTTAAAAGAAAAGATTTGATAGTCCAGGTATTTTTGAAATACCATGTGTTTTCTATTTAAAGCGCCTGTGTAGCAAAATGCTACACAGTGACAGTTATCTGGGGACTCTGGGCAAATACTGTTTCTCTGGTGTTTGCTCTAAGTTTTTTTTTTTTCCCCCCCTTATCTGGTTTTCTTGATCTTGTGAAAGAAAACAGGAAGTTTTAAGAGCATAACCAAGAGGACAGGAAAACCGGGTGAATTCTTTATTGTGTTTTTTTTCTTTGTTCTGATTTTAATTTAACTGAAAATATGAAGAACTACTTTAGACCATTATATTAACTTGAATTTCATACCTCAAAGGTAACTGTCTAGTCTTCTGAGCATAATGTGTAGGTTAATCTTCATAGAGGACAGTACTTGAAGATATGATATCAAATTTGGCATAAAATTGAGGAGTTATTTCTGTATGATGTTTTTGGCACTGTTACATTTCACTTGAGTGCAGACACAGTAGATGGCACTTGAGTCACTAATTTTATGATGTGGGAAAGAAAGCCAAACTCAGTTATGCAGTTAGCTGTTTGTAGCAATAGGCACATTTTATTGGAAGAACACCTTCAAAGATTTGCTGTCAGTTAAATAGTCCCAGGAAAAAAAGGAAAACATGCACAAACTCTTTTTCAATACAAGCCATAGCCAAGTCCTTGAGTTTGTTGAAGTTTTGTAAAGAAAACTGGGCAGGACATGATCAATTTGAATCATAAATGTATAATGCCAGGTTCCCTTCAAACATGTTGCCAGTGTTTGATTTTGTGAGCTATTGTTTACAGCATATTCTCTAACAGAAGTTCTTTATTTTCTTCTAGTCTTGCATACTTCATCAGAACATTTGTGATGTGACCTCTGATAGCAGGTGAAAGATAAAAATCTGCCAACAAAGTGGATGTGTAACAATATTGTCTTGTTATCAGAACAGTTTGAATACCACGTTCCTTACTGTGGCTAAGTTTGATAACTAAGGCTAAGTAGTTCTGTTAATCAAAATGTAAACATATGATTTAGGGTATTCTGAAGTGGTTACTTTATGCTATGTTTGGTGATGTACCCTTAGACAGTACTGTTTGGTCATCTGTTTATTCTCAACATTTTCAATACTAGCATTAGGTAATGGACTGACAGTCCTCAGAATTGGAGCAGCAATATGGACTTCTCCAATAATATCCTGTCACTATGATTCAGCACTAAGGTTTATTGCTGAGTTAAGAAGGCGTAGTCAGACTTAGTCCGTGATTCATTCTTTGGTCTTTCTGCTGATGCTATTATAATACTTATTTTAATGAGGATGTTATCAACTTGACCTGGAAATTAGCTTCGTTTATGTTGTCTTCATGTGTTGTTTCATCACTGCCAATTCAAGGTTTTAGGGTTCATAAAATTGTTTGAAAGCCAAAAATTGATGTTTATTTACTAGAGGACAGGCACCTAACCTTATCTTTTATTTTATTTAACTGATGTTTTTAAAATTTGGAGAGATCCCAGTGGTGCCTCCAAGGTTTCCAGAAGCTGCACCATGCTGTATCTCCCTGAGTCCAGTGCTGAATCCCTGCCCTGTGGTGGAGCACAGGACATGTGGTGTGCAGAAGCTCCCTCCCTGGCGATGCTTTCAAGGGGTCCCAAGTCCTTGTGATCATGGTTGCAGCCCACAGATGGTGTGAGGCTGGTAGTAGCTCCCTGGTGCTCCAGGCCTGGGGCTTCTTGCTGTCAGTTTGCTTGGGAATGCAAGCCAAGTGGGTAAAGCCTCTCTGGTATGGATGATAATTGCTGAAATGTAGGTATGGGGAGGCCTGGCAGATTGATTTTATCACACTCTCCCAAACCTGTGGTGGCAGCTGCCAT
Organism: Dasyornis broadbenti; assembly: GCA_013397935.1. Lineage (NCBI taxonomy): Eukaryota > Metazoa > Chordata > Aves > Passeriformes > Dasyornithidae > Dasyornis > Dasyornis broadbenti. The sequence goes on along the minus strand of VZRN01003663.1, from coordinate 2,033,729 downwards.
GTGCTTACAGTGGTGGAAGCACCCACAGGATGGCTGGAAGCATAGCCTGTGTCCCATGCCACCACATGGGACACTATCCTGGGCTTAAAAAGCAAGTCTTATGGCAACATAGTACCTCAGAAAGAATTGAATCAGGCGATGGATCCCAAAAACACTTCACAGACACTTGGGCCAAAGAACGTGGCATTGAGTGGGCATAGCACATTCCTTATTGTGCACCAGCCTCTGAAAGATGGCATGATATAATGGACTGTTAAAGACTACACTAAGAGCAGTGGGGTGGTGGGGCCTTCAAACATTGGGTACACATTTAGCCAAGGCCCCCTGGTTAGTCAACACCAGAGGACCTGCCAATCAGGCTGGTCCTGCCCAATCAAAATTTTTATGTACTGTAGAAGTGGATAAAGCTCCTGTAACGCACATTAAAAACGTGCTGGGGAAAGGAGTCTGGGTTATTCCCACCTCTGTGGGATTGCTCTTGTCAAGGACCCAAGTGCATTTGGTGTTGATATTTATGTAGGCTTTACCGATGTTCATGTGTTTTGTCACTACATTTGGAAAAAAATGCTGTGTATTAAGTAGGCTTTACCTGGCACTGAGTTTGAACAGTTGGACTTTGCAAGGAGCTTACATCTTGGTATGTTTTGCTTTGAGTATTTGCCAATGGGTTTCATCTCCCAGTACTACTCTTTATGACAAGTTTTATGGATGTGTACTGGACAGAAACATAAAAATTAATAGAAAAGTGAAGGGAATTGTATTGGAGGGTGTAAATTATTATAGCTGTCTACTAGCATGGTGTCTTCATCTCATGATTAGGACAAGTTCTCTGATGTGGCTGCATCTGTCCTTAATTCAGGATGCTCCATTAAGGTTACAGAATAATTAAATCCTTTTAGCAGCTAGTCATGTTATTTTCCTTCCAAGAAGCCAGCTTTTTCCTCTTTGATTGAGTCTTCCCAGCAGGAGGTGCCTTTTTGCTTTGCCAGTTGGAGAAAGCCCACATCCACTTACAAAGACTATACTGGAACTCAGAGGCATTTCATTTTAATTCCAGGCAACCATCCCTTTGCTGCTGCCTTTGGAACAGCTCAGCTGTGGAAGAAGTGAGCTAATGTGAAGTACTTAGGGAAGCCCTGGGGTTTACAGTTGGAGTAATTACGGAGAGGAATTGCACACCCTGTACTTGATTTTTGTTTTAATTAGTCTTCCTGTGATCTAGTAACTTAATTTAAATTTTAAGATTTGAATCAATAGCCTGCCATAGTATATTGCTTAATTCCTCTCCTTCTTGGCCTGTAGACAGTAGTAGAATATTGTTTATGCTTTCTAGTTTTTATTTTGTTGGGGAAGGTTTTGGTTGTCTCTCCTCCGTTCTGCTGGGAATCTTTTCATCTCTCCCATCCTCTCTTTTCCTTCATTCTCTCTTCTTTCCCAAACAGTTTCTTTATCCTCAAACATCTTCACTAACTTCATGTTCATTTTAGGATGTAGTTGAGAATTGTGACTTTTAAAAATCTGCTTCAGGCATCTTCATAGACTATCTCCTTTGCTGTGAATCAGTCCCACTCTTTCCATTTCCCATTCTTATTTTTTGGAAGACCTGTCTTTGTCACTGTTGCCACCTGCTTTCTGCACTTCTCTGCCTTGCTGGATGAACCAGCCAATTTTCATTCTTATTTGAAAAAACATTTTTTTTTTATTTCTAGCGTGTCATCTGAATTCCCCTTTCCTATGTGATTATGTTCTGTGTCTCTGTTTATCATCATGTTGCTTTTGTGATAAAGCACAAAAGAATTTGCACGAACGTTTTTCACATTGTCTGCAACTTGGATGTTGAAGCATGCTAGAAGTCTACTGTGATTGTGTTACTGATGAATATTCTTTGTTTTTCTAGCAGGTTTTGATTAGTATAGTCTGTGGTTGTTGTGCAGGTCCTCTTTGATGTAAAGAAGCTACAAGCTTTAGAAAGAGAATGGCAATTTAAGTTAGAGGCATCAGGCCAACATCATTTCTTGAAGAAAAGTCATGAAAACATTAATATTAACATAAAACAAATAAGACTTTAAGTTTTTGAAGTCTTATCCAAAAAAATTTCCTGCCAAAAGGCTTCTGGGCAAATATGGAAAACAGTATAGGAACCCGGTCTATCTGCTTTGGAAAAATAAAACTTTATATTGACATTACCAAGATTTGAACTTTGCTTCTAGAAGTTGGATATTTTAGAATTCATCTAAGCTATGTTACTATTAAGCTTTTGTTGTCTCTGAGTGGATATGTGCCCTTTGATATTTTATAAATAAGCAGAAAACTTCTAGAGCTTCTGATACAGTTCAGTGCACAAAAATACTAAACATACATACATGCTGTACGTGTGATCTCTATTTGGCAACCAATCTTTTCTCTTTTTTTTTCTTCTAGTGAAGGAGACTGTGCTTCTAATTTTTCCATGATCATTTACCTGATCAATGGTACAGCTACCTACTTTTTTTAGTTCCTACCACAATATGTATACTTCTGCTAGCTTTTAAATTTTTGCAGTTTTGTGTTTCCTGTTTTGTTCCTGTCCTTGAGAATCTCCAGTGCAGCTGCCCTGTGGCCAGTGGAATTGCTGTGAGGTAGATGGAAGGAGACCTCACTTAGCGGTTTGCCTTACAGGTGAATTTTAGCTAGCTCCTGTTTATTTTAGTAGCAGCATTACAAAAATACATTTTGTAGGTTTCTTTAGGTTGGTTATCTAGTTGCATCCATTGCATTTTGAGCTAATGAAATAGATTAGGGTTGTGAAGGATTTGTTCTCAAATGTAGTGAAATCTGGCTTTCATAATTCTCTTTACTCTCTGATATTATACATCTTAGCTTTGATAATGACAAGGAAAAGCCTAACCAGTTCAAGTCTTATGTGATTCCATGGTATAGCAGAATGTTATGTTGAAATACAGCAGATAAATTTTTCTCCTTTAAGCAATGAAACTGCAAGTCTGTAGTCTTTAAGCAAGCTAACAGAACCTGAGGAACAAGTAGGGACAGCCAAGTATTCAGTATTTTAAAAATATGAGTATGCACTGTAAATAGTGTAACCTTTTTATGCTCCTTGTCTTTGATTCAGGTGGTGGGAACTTCTTTTGAGAGAGATTTTTTTCTTGTCATGGTTAGAACAGTTTCCAGTAAAACTGGTCTTTCTTGAGGTTTTTGAAGAGCAGCAATGAAATAGGTGATAACTACCAAGCATACTGTCTTGGCTTTTTTTAGATTGCACACTCTACTGTATTTTTAACAAATGCTATGTCACATTGAATATTCCATTAAACTGTTGTGATGTAACATACGCATTTATTCCAACATCTGATTACTCCTAACTGCTTAAATTGGGGTTTGTTATTTACATTGAAGCTATTCTTATGATAGTGGCTCCCAACAGTTGACACTGAGGTGGAATTTTTGAATGTGGTTCCAAATCAAGTAAAATCATATTTGAAAAGCTCCAAGATAAGTGTAAAATTGTATCTTTACACATCTTTCATATGGAAATGACCGTTTATCATAGAATATTTTATACTGTTGCTTGCTAAAGGAATCTCATAATCCCTGGCTTGTAATGCAAGTGATATTTTGCCATTGCTTTTAAAGATTTTCAGTGCTGTAGGTTGTAGGATGGCTTGGAAGAAAGTAACTAATCTTGCTGGGCTAAGGCGTTTTCAGTCTCTCTGGTAATTTGAAACAGATGGTAGTGTGAGTGTGGAGTATATGGTCATGTGTGAGTGTCTGAGAATTGAATGGGGTAAGGCGTAAGACAGGATGAAGACTGGGAGTCCTCCCAGTTTTTCATGGTGCCTTGCCTTGCATCTTACCATTCAAATAAAAGCTGATTATAGGTGTGCCAGCCTTTCTCAGAAAATTGCATAGAAATGTATCCCCTTAGGCCAGAGATCTTCTAACACAGCACTGAAGAAGAGGATAAAGTATGCCTGGCTTGTAGTCACACTGTTACGACTTGAAATCCAGAAGTAAAGCTAAGTCATATGAGAAGGCTTAGTCCTGATAAAGGAATAAGTGTTTTATACTATTGTCTATTCCATCACAGGGGGAGATTTTAAAAAACCTCCATCCAGAAGGTTGTTCCAGATGCTCACCAATCTATTGACGCTGCTTTTGATTACTACAGGGATGGATGACTGTAAGAGTGTGAGTTTATTAGGCATATAACCACAAAACTTTGCAGTCTACAAGATTTCTATTCAATTTCACTTTTGATCTTACAGTCTGCCACAGGTTTGACCTCAGGTACTTGAAGGACCTACAGTTTCTCTGAGTATGGTTTTGACTGTCTTACAACCTTTCTAGACAACCTTTCTAGAAGAAAGCACTAAGAAGCTTGCAAGCAGAATGTTGGGACTTAAACAGGAGCTTCGCCAAAGGTTTTCATTTCTAGGAGAAATAAGAATGGTTAAATAATTATTTCACAAAGATACAAAATTCCTTTTGACTGCTTGGCTTTTGTAAGGTCTTTATTACATGCACAGTTCTATAAGCTAAGTGTTAAAAGCGAAACAAAAAAGCCCACAATCTTGTACATAAAATTAATTCTATTGTCACAATGAAAATAGGAAGAGCAAGAAAAAATTTCTGCTGTTTTAGATCTGAGGCAGTTGAGGAAGTACCGCATTGTGAGTTACACATTATTATCTTGATTACTTAATTTTTTTCGTTTTTTCAGACATGCAGGACAGTATTTTTCTGGTAATAGTCTTTAAATAAAAGTTCACAGTATTGCAACACTGAGTGGGTTGATTTCATTCTAGGTTTTGAAAAAGCAACCTAAGGAATGGTTGCATTGTTCTTTTCTAATGCTTTGACTAGAAATCACTTTAATGTGACCCGAAGTCTGGACTGAATTCTGTGTGATTGTGGAGATTCAACAAAAACTCAAAAATGAAAGATTTTTCCAAATACAGGGGAATTTTAGATTGTTTGGATAAAGTGATCAATCGCTCTCATGCAAGGCATATGTAAAGTTCTGTTCTCTCCGTTGGGTCTATTGTCATTTTTGTGGAAAAAATTAGAAATAAAAAAGAAAATGTAAGCTAATTTAAGGAATGAGCTGTTTCCCCAGTAATTTGTCTATTTTTCTCTAATCTTAAAACAAGCTATTAGCTTGTTTCTTTAATATGCTGCAGGGTAGAATTCCATGGGGAAGAACACCTCAAAAAAAAAAGTGGGAGTTTTTTAAGAACATGACATGGAATTTTGAAAATTGTGTTAGCAACACATATTTCTTTAATCATTTGAAGACAACCTCCCTTTTCTGGCTGCCTGAGAACAATATCCATGTGTTACTTTTCATATGAGATCAATAGCTTTTAAAGCATTCTGCTTTGGAACCAATGCTCAGCTTAATTTAGCTTTCATAAGTTTTCTTAGCACCATGCAAATTAAGTGCAAAGCTTGTTTAATGTAGGTCACAGCAGTGGATTTGGGGAGATGGGGAAGACATTGAGAATTAAGATGAGCAAAATGTTAAACAGCTTTAATCCCATATAAGAGGTATAATTTTAAGATTGAGTGAACGGAAGAGAGAGCCTCTTTTGCAGATGTGTTGTGAGTTCATGTGAAGAAGTAGGAATTACTCAGTGTTTCCCTTTTCATGGCATAAAAGGTGTGGTGGTGTTGTGGGTTTTGGTTTGATTTTCTGGAGGGATTGTTTTTTGCCTTGTACTTGTGTTCTTTCCCAGCTGTGGTTCTGTCTGATAGCACATGGTATTAACATGTGTTCCCATTCTTTGCTTTTGCTTGGTCTGGCTATTCTGAAATGAATCCTGTGCCATTCAACAAAATTGCAGGTCTTGCAATGCGCTTTCTGCTTGTAAGGTGGTGATGTTATTTTGGTGGAGGGCTAATTGTCTATGTGATTTTTTTTTTTTATTAATGGAAAGGGACTCCTGTTTTTCCCTGTAAGAAGAGCATAGTGTCCTTGGATGCATTTGCACTGAGTTCCGACAGTAGAACTACTGTATGTGTCAAACAGCTCATGCTTATTTCTGTTGTACCAGCTTTATCAGGCCTGGCATGTGTGCATCAGTGTCATTAAAAGAGCAACTTTTCTACTGATGAAAATTGCAGTTGAGTAGGTGCTTGTCTTCACTAGGTTATGAATGCTAGTATCTTGTTGAAGCTAATTGGTAAAAGTAAGTGGATTTTCTCCACCAATTTGATCTTAGCTGCACATATATGGGCCAACTTATACACATACTGCCCAGTTACAGTAGTGCAGTCAGATCTCTAAGGTGAGATCTCTAAGGCAGTCATTGCACACAAAAATACAACCAATGATTTGGCCACATCTGTTGATTTCATTAGAAATGCTGTGAGATTGTTGTCCAGTTAGTAGAGGAAAGTTAAGTTTTTAAAGTCTCATCTGAAAGATCTTCAGATGGTAAACTCTACTTGCTTTCATTTGCATCCTGATGCAGATTGAAACTGTAGTTCCACAGAGTCGAAGTATTTGAAATTTGAGGCAGAGAGATGCAGGTCATTCCTCTGTAGCATTTAATGGGATGACAACAGTTTGCTTGTAAGTCTAGTTGGATATAATCTAGTAAATGGAGAAGGAATGAAAGACAATGGAAGTGCTGTTTCAATTTTGAAGTATATATTCTTCTTGTTTTGAAATGGAAATACCAAAGGGAGATTGAAGAACAATAACAAACCAGCATTCTATATTCCCCGTCACCCTGCTACATTTTTCATTACAAAGCAGATCTTTTTGTATTTTGTCAAGTGCCCTTACTCTTTCATTTTCAAGACAGACTGGCTAAGTGGAAGATTTGAGAAGAATAAATAAAGGAGTGGGAAATAAAGGGTGTGTGTGTATTTACTTGTCAAAGATGTGGAATTTGCAGATATTAAAGCAGAATCAGTCTAGGATTAAAACCTAAAGGAATGGATAAAAGAAAGTTGTGCTACTTTAGGTAGATGATATTTTCCCTGTGGGCATTTGAATCTGAGTGAGGTTGTTTTTGTATAGCCAAACATGATTTATCATTTCAGCATGCCCAGTGGGCTAAACCTAAAAATGTTTCATAACAAAGATAACCAGTATAAATGGTATATGGATTCTTTATTCATTTGAATGTGAACCTCAAAGTAAACATCACTGGTTTCCTGAATGTTTAAGTGGTACTTTGCTATGTTTGGCTAATGGGTGTTGTGAGTTTGGGAATTTCAAACAGCAGGATGTATTTCACAGAGAATACTTGAGTGAAACAGTGGTCTGTCCAGCAAGATTTCTTTAATGTAGCTTTCTTGGCCATGTAAATTGCAAAAAGGTTGTGCTTATTGTGCAAGGAAACCAAGTCTCTTTAAAATGTGTGTTTGGATGCTTAACATTAGTGTTTAATCTCTTAAAAATGTTCTGTTTGAGAGACGGCCAGAATAGATGATTGTTGTTTCTTTTTTTAAAATACAAAATAATTTGAAGGGGGAGGAGGGGGGGATATATACAAGTCAAATGTGTGGCTGTTAGTTTACTTAAAAATAGGATATTCAGAAATAAAATCACTTTTGTGCTGTTGCCTTAAGTATTGCGACCTGCCCTGAAGTTACAGGGCAATGTAATTTCCTTTCAGGAACAAAGCAAAATGGCAAGATTAAGGTTTTGCTGTAGATGGTACCAGATCCTTTAACCATTCATTTGACTACTGAAAATTACTCATCTTCCTTTGCTTAAAAAACACCACCTGGTAACTTGCCTCTAAAGCTTAGTTTGTAGTGATTGTTCTTTTCATTGAAATACTTGCTTGGTAATGATCTGTTTGAGACTTTTTATTTATTGCAATAAATATATATTCAGCTGTCATTGGTATATTTTATAAATGCTCAAATAGAGGAAGGCTATTTTTAAATTCAAAGATCTATTGTGGGTAGTCTGGTTACAAGGTACACAATCTCTCAGTCTTGAGATTATAAAGATAACAAGCATATTGTTGATCGCTAAGCACCACAGGTTCAAGTCTGACAGTATTGTGAGTAAGCTCCAAATGTTACTTCTTATCCATCTGTTGTAATTATGGCTGTGAATAATTTTTAAAAAATGTTTCACTTTCCTGTAAAAAAATCCAAAAGCGTGTCAGCTAGTGCAGCAGTGTCATAGAGAACTCTTCTGTTATGAAGGGGTTGTGCTGAGTTTTGCCAGTTTCCTTGTTTTAATCTCCACTGGTTGTGGTAAGTGTCTGTTTCCTTTCATCCATCTGTATGTGCTGCATATATTTTTTATAAAAGAATTGGGGTAGTGCTTTCCTGTCAGGGCCTAAGTAAAACTAGAACAAGGTACCCTGTGGAGAATTAGAAGTGTGAGTTTCTTTTAGGTTTTTTTAAATGTGGAAATGTTAAAGTAGAACTGGCTACTGAAGAAGTAGGATGGGAAGACCAGAAGAATGGTGTCACTGCTGTTTACCACATCCTTCGTTTGCTAAAATTTACTCTTAAAGCAAGTTTTGCATGTCCTTATGCACACAGACACACACACTTCTGCTACAATGGAAAATTTACCGTCTGCACAGAACCTGTTGCATTTGTTTAGGACTTGAAGCAACAAAATGATTATGTGGTGCTGTGCAGCACTGTTAGCCCTTGGCATTTATTGTGTCTACACTGTGCCATGTAGGGTGTGTCGTGCTGTATGTAACAGTAGTTGTATGTACCTGTATTGAAGGAAGGGTGTTTCCTTGATTCTGACGTTTGTCTTATATTTATTTGGAGATACGATTGACTTGATGTGCAATGTGTTAATAAAACAGTGTTAATAGGAGCTGTACCTTCGTCTTTGCTAGCTGGGGGGAAAAAAGATCTGTACAATACACACTGCCTCACTATGGTGCTAAGGTTTTCCTTATGACTTCCATGCAAAATACTACAGATAGACAATTACAGACAGAATCTGAACTAGCTTTACAAACTATGAATTTTGCTTCTAGTTCCCACTTCAGCAGACTGTTATAATCTCATTTCATACAGATGAAAACTGAATATGGTGTTAAATATATTTCTGGGGATTTATAGAGATGTTGATTGGGCAGGAACTCCCTCTGATTTTGATTTATCTGTGCTCAATATGCATAGACATGTGAATTAAAGTAAATTGGTGAATGCCTTGGATTAAATTAGAGGGATAAAAATGAATACACAGTAAATGCATCCATAAACACACTTAGCTAGATGAAGGATCCCAGCAGGCATCCCAGTTGTAATTAAGCTGAGCATCAACAGTTTTCCAGTTTGTAGTCTGTTTGCAGACTGTAGAGGAAACTGGCATTAGTTATCTTGATGTTCAGCATTAGTTACATTACTGTTCTGGCAGCTGCATGGTAAGTAAAGGGTATGTAAATAAAAGTGTGATTTTGACAAACATGATCAAGACAGCATTTAGAATTTCCTATTAATATTTCAACAACTAACCACCTTAGTGTTTCCATATATAGGTACAAATAAGTGTGTTAGATTTTTACTGATGGTTCTAATGAAAGTTTGTTGCCTATTTGTACATGTTTTGGAATGTAATTGTGGTACTTGTTTTTCTGGCCTGTCTTTGTTTGTTTCTTCAGTTTTAAGCTCTATTCTGTAGTGTGAATGTTGAGCAAACACATAATAAAACACCACCAGCAATATCCTTCAGTTATCTTTTGTCTCTAAGATTGGCATGAGCCTCTCACTGAAAGGAGCGAGGGGCAATGTGTGTAGTGGGGATGGAGTTGAAATGGGCATGATGCCATTGGCAACCAGTCACAATATATAAAAATAAGTAAATATATATATATAAAATGAGAGTCTGTCTGCCATTCTTAAGCATAACTCCTAAATTTTAAAGAAACTTCACATAAGGAATCAATTTATAACCAACTTAATGTTGTGTATGGGAGATGAATGCTTGCTTTTCTCAAGTATTATATTGAAAAAAGACCTACATCTTGCTTGGATGCTGCTGCAGTGTGATTTAGCCTGTTCTGATTGTGGTGTACATGAACTAGTTTGGGTGCTAATTTTTTCCATAAGTTACCAACTTCATGTCTGTTGAGAGGGAGATGTTTTTTAACAATCTTTGTTTTGAGAGAAGTTGCCTACCTTAATTTTATGTTTTCTGGAAAACTTGCTTTGTTTTGTTGTTTTGGTAGATAACAGGCTTGAATGTTCTGTTCTTATTAAAACAAAACTCTATAACTGGGTTTGTGTAACAAAACAGGTTTCCAGTTTCTTTGGTAAGAAATGTAATAAAATATGTTTCTATTTGTCATGGCTGGTGCAGGAATGTTGTGGTGGTTTGACCCTGGCCAAATGCCAGGTACCCCCAGTTAACACACCCACGAGCCATCTTTGTGCCCCCCCCCAAAAAAAAAAAAAAACTGGGCCAAGCAAAACCAGCACAAATGTAAATACCTTTGTTTTTTGGCCTTACTGACCCACTGACCCTAAGTACATCAAATTAATGGTTCTGAAGTTACTGTTGTCCTTTTTCATTCCTATAAAACCTTATACAGGCTAGAATTGTATTTTTTGTAGTTACTCAACCAGATTTATAATAAGTAGATGATAGAGACCTGGTAAAATAATTCTACAGTCCAGTAGGTGAAGCATTTAAAAGCACCTTTGTTAAAAAGCCTTCATGTTAATGAAGTGTATGTAATATTAAACCCTTATAGATGAACACTTTTACCATGATCATGAAGAAGTCCCTAGAGAAAATGTGGAAGCTGTATTTTATTGTCTCAGTGAGGAATATTGAATATATAAAATGATCTATTCAAGAAATCATCCCCGTAGTGGGGTTTGCAGGATTGGCTCTAAGCCTGTAGCTTAGAAAGCAGAAAGTGTCAGAGGGTCTCAGAGCAGTACAGGTATTAAATAATGAGCAGTTCATTTGGTGTGATCCCTACAGTACTGCACATTTAAACTTGTAGCCAGTTTGGCAAAACCAGAAGGATATGGGAGATATGTCTGTATTTCATCTAGATGAGTTTAGCAGACCTATCTTTGCAGGGTTCAATATTGTAATATGTGTATATGAACAACTGTTTTAATTAACTGTTGTTTTGGAAATGAACACAGGGAAATACATTCCAATTTAGGTTCTCATAGCTCACAATTTTGACTAACTTTTAAAACTTACATAATTTTATATTTTTGAACTGCATATCATACTAAGCAGGGATTTTTTTTTTTCTGGAAAATCACACACTCACACACAAAATATATGGCCAGGTTATGATTTCTGATGTCATTTGCAGTCTCAATGATTCTATGACTAACACCCTTAATATCGAGTCCAACACAGAACTGCCAAGTCCACCACAAAGCCAAGTCCCTAAGCACTAAAACTACATATCTTTCAAATACCTTCAGGGATGGTGTCTCAACAGGTTCCCTAAGCAGCCTGTTCCAGTGCTTGATAGCTGGAAGTTTTTTGGGTTTCGATGTAATCTTTAGTCCCCTTCCGTAGGCAATAAGTAGTAGTGATTTTGAATATTCTGTACTAATAAATATGATTACTTCATTGGTGAATACAAGGCTCCTTTCAGTTGTTTAGAATATGTATATAAAAATTCATGATATTTTCTTAGATCATCTGTTAACTTGTGAGAAAAATAAGGACAGCTGTCAAAATCTTTAGTAAAGAGGAAGGGCTCCAAAGAATGAAAAATAAGTTTTTTGTGTTACTTGTTTGGATTATTTGATGCATTAAAACCTGAGTTGTTGAATGGACAAATGCCTGGCTTTTGTGGCCTATATGTGCCTCTCAGGTGTTACTTTCCAAAAATGACACTGCTATTGTATTAAATACAAATTTAAAATATATTCTGTTCTCTTTCCATCAGCAGCTGTTTCTCTCAGGTAAAGGCATTTTGGTCACATGTTTACTCCTTGTTAAGGGAATGCAGTCAAGATAATGGTCATGGTTGTTGATCTCTAGTCTGACTGAGTTTTGGAACAGCTCAGGTGGATTCTCTTCACCTCATTGGTGAGGCATTATGATATAGAATTTGTATCCATTGCAAAATGCATAAGATCGCAGAACATGGCAATAGACATTTATATGAGATGAAATTGTGAATAATGACTTTTCATGTTTGTTTTCCCTTCAAAGTTGGAGATCAACTAATGAGTTAATTTTATATTTTATATTAATCCAAAATCCATATTAGTTTTTTAATATGAACCATAAGATTATACATACCAAAAACGAATTATTCACATTCCATTGATATGGAAACTAAAAGGTGAGCAAAAATTTGGAAATGATGAGAGTGCAAAAAATATATGTCAACTTTTAAATGACCCCACACTTTTGCCAGTCCAGGTCAGCATCATCTGATCATGTTTTGAAGTTATAGCGCTATTTGTTTTCCTTATGTGTGCTGAGAATTTACTGGAGATTTTTGTTGGTTTGAAAATTCTGGTCATGTTCTGCCAGAGGATGTACTCATCTAAGTGCGGTGCCAACTAAGTAATAAAACACAACCTTTCTATCTAAAGGCAACCAAACTTTTCAGACTTCCTGTTTGGTATAAATGTTGATTAATCTGCAAGGTTTCGGAGCTTGGTTAGCCTTGATTGTCATATTTTCTTTTAATACCAAGAATCTCAGAAATGACAGATTATTTTCAAGAATGATTTTCATCTTGAATATTTAAATGTAGATCAGAAAGGTTTAAAAAACCTTAGAACTTGACATCTGCCTACAGTTTCAGAAAAATTGCTTGGCATTTACAATTTAGCCTTGAGATAGAAGATCTCTGGTCTAGAAGTTACTAAAAAGAAAAGACATCTCTTAGATAGTGATGTACTTTATTTAGAGGATATAGAAGCAACTCTAAAAGAATTTCACTTCTAGACATCAATGAGGATCTAATGAGAGAAAAATAATGAGTAAATTTAACAAAGAGGTTAATAAAACTTTTTATAGGTGTTTTATAAGTGTTTATAGGTGTTTACCCAACCACTATGTTGAGCAAAATATGGTCATTTTTCTTAGTCCAAAGTTAAAACACTACTGGTTTCACTTATTTAAACTTAAATGAATAGTTAAATATATTAAATATACTTGGGTAGATTTGTTGGACTTCCCTGGGAAAAAATTGTTTGATTACTCGGCAAAAAAGCAGCATAATAGAACTGTAAGAAAGTAAAATTTGTTACTTGTAGTGCTTTGGGTTTTCAGGCAGTTAGGAAACATTTTTGATGCATTCATCTTTTAAGTAACTTAGGAGCATTTGTTAGCTTGGACTTGGTGCCATGTTGTGATCAGCTTAGGGTGGTGGATAGAAGAAGCCTCTGTTAAGGGCACAGCTTTGTGATCTGCCTGCAAAAGGTTATATAGACATATGCTGACTTGGTCCAGTGCAACCTGTTCAGTTTCATGCTAGCAGCCTGCCTGGAAGATATTCTTTGTCCTAAAATGAATTCCAGTGAACTTGAAACATTAATTATTACCTCACAAGCTGTTTCAGGAAATTGTAAGACTCTTGGATCCCCTACCATGTTCAATAACTTAACATCCAAAGAAGAAGTCTGCAAGTCCTTAATCCATGAAATGGCCCTGCTTAATACATCTCCTAATTTCCCAAGAAGAAAGTGAGCTCCTTCTCTCAGATGTCTAGTGCTAACAAAATAATGGAATAAAGTACTATTCACAGTAAAAGCCAGGAAACAATTTAGGGCCAAGGCTGCCCTTTAAGGAAGTCCTCTACAATATCCATGGTGTCTTCCCCTGCTGATCTTTACAGCTTTGAAGAATTAATCCAGTGATAATGTATTTATATGGATGGGATATCTGTCTGAGGTCTTATTGCCTGGTTGCTCATGGTTATTTTCCTGAGTCAGCGTCACTGCATGTTGTTTCCTGCAGTCATCACTGAGTATGCTCTTCACTGCTGTCACCACAGGTAAGGTGGACGGGAAAGATCCCAGCTCTGATAGCAGACTGCCCTTTAGGCATTTTCCACCTTGAATATATCCTTAATGATACCTCCAAGTGTCTCAAATACAGAAGTGGAATTTCTGTGAAGCAAATCTCACCTTAAGCAAAACCTAATTCACCGGGAACTTCACATATGCTTCACATGCTGAAGGCATGTTCTGTTTTGTTTTTCTTGTAAATGACTGAACAATTAACATCCTGATCTTGGCTTGTTGAAGGTAGAGTGAGTGAAGAAAAGGCTCTGGTAATCACTCACCACAGGCTTTTTGAACCAGGTGGCAGTGGCATAAGTGTGAATTAAGACAGCCATGTTTTGCTACTATGTTGTGTGTATCTGTTCCTTGTAAGGTGCTTTCTGTGGTACACCCCGCCCCTGCCCACACACGAAGTTCAAACACTGGCAATATCCCGAACATCTGTAACACGGCTGCCTGGAACTCCTTGCTTCCTCCCGAGGTTACATTATACAATTTCTGGGGCTTCCAGAAAATTCTTTCAGTTTATTTTTTAAAAAATTCTTTAATTTCTAGGTGGTGGCTGCCTTAGAGCTTCTCACAGGGGTGTGTGTGACACAGATAATAATTTGGAGTAGAAAAAGACATGCAACCCATTGAGTTGTGGTACCAAATTTCCAGACCTGAGCGTAGTCTGTCTTTTTTGCCTGATTGTGTATAGAGGGTGGTGGCTGAGCAGAATGATAGAAACGTGACTATGAAAGGTCATCTAGTTCCAACCCCCCTGCCATGAGCAGGAACACCTTCCACTAGATCAGGCTGCTCAAAGCCCCATCCAGCCTGCCTTGAACAACTCCTGGGATGGAGCATCTACAGCTTACCTGGGCAACCTGTTCCAGTGCCTCACCACCCTCACAGTAAAGAATTTTTTCCCAGTATCTAATTAGGAAACCTAATTCTTCTCCCTTGTCATATAGGCAGGTAAGGCATATGCATATCATTTGGATATATTGGTCTGAAACTAAATCTCAACATTCCTGTGAATAAATTGCTTGTTTGTGAATGACTTTGTGATGACTTTCTTGCACTTCAAAATAGTACCTCCGAAACCTTTTTAATCAATAGTAAGTTTACCTGATAGTATCTAATGTTATGAATGCATCACATGGCCAGAGTCAGCATTTAGTATGTATTGAAATACCTTTAACTGGCAGAGTTAAAACCACCTTACAGCCAAGTTCTGGACTTCTTCTTTTGAAGGTTACAGTGCAGCGTAGTGCAATATTCCTCTCTGTCTTTTTGGCCACTTCTTGTTTTTTCTGGACTATTTAGAGTTGTGTACTTTCATGCTCTTAAGTGTGTTCATTTGTTGGGTTTTTTTAATGGATGTAAACCAAGAGGGAAGAGGAACCACTGGCACCACCCAATTCCTGTGACTGGAAAGAAAAATTAAGTTCCAAAAATAGTGACTTGGAGTGAAACTGCATCTTCATGACTCTGGATTTTTGGGACAGTTGTTAGTTTGTTTCCATCAATTAAATGGTGCTTGTTTGATATTTAAGTTGTATTTTTAATAAAGGGAGAGTTATAGGAGGTCTTTAAAATACTACTTCATACTGAGGAAGTAGTGTGTTTTGGCTTCTTAATTATATATGATGTTTGGTCATTTCTGTAACGAAAAGATGACAGATGCTATTTGTCAGATAGTCAGGACTCAGAAGGAAAATGTTCAGTCCCCAAGAAGCTGGTTAATCTGTGTATATCTCACATCTTGGGTACTGGCCCATTGTTATGGATCTGAAAGCTTGGGGGACGGTTTTAGGCCAGGTCTTCATCTATCACACTGCGTTGTTTCCTGTTCTGAATTGCACCCATATCTTCTCCCTATAGTCCCAAATCTCTGCAGAAGTTCAAGGCTGATAGTATTAATAGTATTGATTTGAGGAGCAATTTCTAGGTCACAGATAAGTAGCACTCCCTGATGCTGTCTGATAGTAGATGAAATCCTTGTAAAACAGGGAGTTAGAATGTGTTTAAATTTATAGACAAATATATAATTGTTTTAGCCAAAACCATGGATTCTTGCCGGTTGATACCCATGTGAGGAGAAACTGAAACACCCATTTCTTTTTTTTATGTTGAGCTGCATATTTATGAGTTGTGTACTAAGCTTTTCTTGCCTGAGTGCCAGCGGTATCAAACAAATAATTTCTTTGCTAATATTTCAGAGCTACTATCAGTCAATACTTAACCCAAAAACTCTTTCTCTGGCAGTTTTAGGAATTTTCTGGAACTTTTCTGTTTATTTCTGTCTGCTGTTTTCTTCCGCATGGGTACATATACATGCCTGTGTTTTTATATCATCTTAAACACAAAATATAATGCCAAACATGAATGACATTTGATTAATTGGTTACAATGAGAACAGTATTTCAGAATTACTTTTGTGATTGTGGGAACAGATGTGACCACTTAAAAAGTCAAAGGACTTTTCTTCACATTAGTGCTGTAGTCCCTGACAAATAAATTTCATTTCCTCCCCTCTAGCTAGTAACAGTCTGCCTTCAGAAAGCAGATAAAGGGTTTCACATGTTGCTCTGCAAACTAAAATAGCGCCCGTGCCACTCTTCCAAAACCAGCTGACTGCAACTGCAGTGTTTCAAAGAATACCTTTGTAACAGGATGATTTGCAGGCAAAAATAAGACCTTCACCATTTTACTAAAAAGATCAGGTGTGAAATAGGATTTTTCTTACCTCCAGTAGTTACAGAAGTGAACAGCTTTTAAACTGCTATATGAGGAAGAACTTAAAATTGAAACAATCCTATTATCAGGGTCCCATTTTATATCTGTGTTGTTCAGAATTTACATTTTGCTTGGGTAGTTTTCTGGGAAAGCAGGAAAACTTTTGTAAAAACTTTTGCTTAGAAAATATAAGCAGGTTGAGCTCTGCATAAAACTAAGACTTGTTTTTTTTCTTTAATATGAGTATGCAGTGCAACCGAACAGTTCTCTCTGCACATGGACTTCTGTGAACTTCAGGTTCTTGAGGACCTGGTGTATAATCTTTTAATAGATCCATTTAGATGAACCAGCTTTGAGTCAAGCTTGGAAGCAGTATCATCAGGGCAGTAGTCTGTCTTTGTGACTAATTATTCAATGCTTTCAAAAATAGCAGAAAAAAATGTGTTTCTTAGTTTTGTGAAAGCAGTTGAGACCAAAATGTGACATTCCTCAGGCACTGATTTACCAATAAAAAGTCTTTTTGGGCCTTTTCTTGATGACGTTCTCTGGTGGATTGACGCAGCCCAGCAGCTATGCACCCACAACTGCTTCTTCCTTCCCCTCAGAGGGATGGGGGAGAGAACTTGAAGAGTAAGACCAAGAAATTTGCATGGGTTGAGAAGAAGAGTGTTTAATAAATGGAGGAGAAAAAAGAATAAAAAGTGATGCAAAGCATGTCACTCACCACTGCTCAGTCAGTATGTTTGCTGTTGCTTGGATTCTGAAAAGACAGTAACCATACAGAAGCTCCAAATGACTACTGGGATGTTAGGAAGGATACCTCACTTTTCTGGTAGTAGCGTGTGCAAATGATGAGAGCTAAGATTAGTCAGGCTGAGATCTGGTGTTTGATGTAATTTGATATTTTATTAGTATTACTGTAATGTCAAGCTTTAAATTTTATCTGTGTGGGACTTTGGAGAAAGTGTATTGGGACAGGATTCTACTGCTGAAGTCAAAAAGGTGAAATGGAGAAGGATTGACTTTTAGGTCATTGATTTCAAAAACAGATGTGATAGGTAGAAAGATGAATGTGTTTTGCTGTTTGAGTGTTGAGTCATTACAATATTTTGGGTAGGTTTCAGACAAGTTTCTTTGTGGTTGGCATTCATGACATGGAATATTTTCAGCTTTCATGAAAAGGAAAACTTGTTGATTGGCTGAAGCAAAGTTGGCTTTCTTTGGGCATCTGAGGTATGTTAGTGGGCCACCTGAAGTACATGTTTTGCTTTTGTAAAACATAATTTAAGAGTGTTAATCCTTGATGTCAGTTATTGAATTAAGAGACTGGGTACATGACTTGAAGATGTGTAATCTCTGCTTAAAAATCAAGATGCTGACATTTGTGTATCTACTCCTGGTTTTTTTGGTAACCTGGCTTTTAATATGGATGTATGAAAATACTTGCCAGTTTTCAGAGGCTTCAAGAGAGTAGGGTACTGTATTTTTATTAAACTGTTGTTTTCTCTGTAAAATAATTTGCAAAGTAAAATAACACATGGTAATTTCTGCTTTACTAAAATATTTTATCTTGGGATCTCTAAAAGCTTTATAAATGCCGATGAATAAAACCTGCTTTCACTTCTGTGGAACACATGGTGGTATTCACATTTAATGTATGGAATGGAACCCAGATGTATTAACTTACAGTCCTGTGCATAAGCAGCAAATCATCTCCCCTCTGTTTTTATGTGAATTGTCTCTGCTTTCCAGCTCTTCATTTTATGAGACTTTTAAATGCACAGTGCAGTGATTTACTGTTGATCAATTTTCTAACATTTTTTTCTAAATGGAACAGCCCTGCAGGTTATGAGTTGCAAAGTGACAGAAAACAGGAGCTTCCCCAAGTTCAAGCTGTTTTAAAGTCTACAGATTCACAATAAAGAAAATAATTAAGTGAATGGTGTCAGAGAGGCCTGGTTTTACTGTTAACTTGTCACCAACTTAACATCTTTGTATTGACAAGTTTGTGGTTGCTCCCTTTAAAAAATCAAAAAGCCAAACACAACTGTACTCTATCACTGTTGAACTTGCAACTAACATGAAGACCTGTCCTGTTTGGTTTCCTTTAATATCACTTTTTTCAGTTGCAACACATCATGGTGTGGTCATTGTGTGTCTGGTAGCATTGCAGCATTTGTAGCCTTGTTTCAGAACTGCTGAGTCCATAGGTTTGAATAAGCTCAGCATATCTGTGATGCCCTTTACAGCTGTAAGTAGAAGACAAATATCTGTTGCTGCAATTATTGTTCTTACTGTGTGCTAAAGATATTTACAAAAAAGGGCATCAGAGATTAAGGTTACTTCTGTAGTCTAGCAGATCTTGTGGAAAGGTCTTTTACTGATGACACTGTGCTGAGTGTCTAGTCTCAAGTTGGGAGGAGTGCAGATGTTTTTGGAGATTCATCCTTGATGTACAGAAAAACTAGATGTGTATACAGATATAATTTAATGATTTGGTCCCTGTATAGTGTCTCGCTTCTCTAATCAAATTGTTTAGCATATGCAGTTCACATGATTTTAAAAGGGTAGCTTGGAAGCCTTTAGCACTGGGGTATTGGGAGAAGTTGTAAGTGCATCATCAAGCATTAATCTCGTTACATCTGGCTAGTGCATTCTAGAGATACCTCAGCTAGATTAAACTGACACCAAAAGGGGACTAAGGGCTTGCTTTCTCAGATACATAGGCTTGTTCCTTCTTCCAAGGAATGGGTTTTAAAATTAATCGTATTGTTAAATGAGCATATGCAAGCCTGGAGTGAAGAATTACCTCTGCAAAGCATTTGTTAAACGTAATACTACTATAAAAAGGCCTTCCTTTCTCCTCATTGCTATGAAGCAACTGTACTTGATTCAGAATAAAGAATCAGGTAGAATGAGGAAACCACAAACACTTTTTTTTTTTTAACTTTTTCCCCCCCATCTACTTAATCTCTACATAACTGGATGACTGAAAGTACTGGTCTGTGAGTTTCTGCACAGAAAGGATGAGAGAAGGGCCAAAAGGTAAGAAAGGAGCTGAAAAGCAAAACTGTAATGTGAGGACAGCACTGTGGATGAGAGAGGGCACTTAGTAGTAAATTTGTTCTAGAAATCAGTCTAATAGCAATTTTGAACAACTGTCTCTCTCTGTAAGCCAAGATGATCGTCAAGGTTTTCAAACTTGGTTGCTCTGAGAACAGCAGCTCCGTGGTACTAAAATGAATGTGTTGTCAGGAGTTTTGTGCACCCCCAAGTCTCACTGGTCTGAATAGAAGCCTGTAAGTTTAGGACTCTTACCTGAATACTCCTATGAGAATGATGGGCTTAACATTTTCATGGTGGTATCAATATGAGTGCTATTGAACGTTGCTATGTGTGTGCCAGTATAACAGGATAATTTTGAAATAAAGGGGAGAGAGTGAGCATTTGTCTAGTAACTCTTAGTTTCTAGCAGAAAAGCCTCTATAATCTTTATTTCTTGAGAAGAGTTGGAAGAAGAGAAATTATATATCAGAGAAACCGGTAGTTTTCTGATAGAAGCTGTTTAACTACATCTGCATGAGATCAGTTGATAGATCATTCTGTCCGAAGTTTAATACAGTTCTTTGACATATTTAAACTATGCTACCAATGTTGCATAAACAATCCTCTTGCCTTTTCTGAAAAAAAAAAAAAAAAGTACCAAAGTTACTTCGTGATGAAAATACTTTTAAAACATTGTCTGTCTTTAAAGGAAGACCTTATGCATTTTAAGTGGACTCTTTAAATACTACTTCCTTTCCTTGCACATTGGTAATACAGTGTGGTGGTGACAGCACTGAGGCTCTTTTGTAAATTATAAATTATGTTGTTGATTGTGTGTATGTATTGTCTGGTTCTGAGTAAGCCTGCCCATCAGCAATTTAAGCATGGAGACTTTCTCACAGTGTTCATGGTCCTTACCTTCTTTGATTTGCATGGGTGACCTAAGGGCAGCCAAGTCTTCACACTCCCCACCTCATCTTAACTTCCTTGATTCAACATTCAAATTTTAATTTACAATTTTCTGCAGTGTGCTCTAATTTGTTTGGTTAACAATCACTAACAATCTAAAATCTGTTGTTCTGTTTCTCCCCTTTGTTTTTAAAATCTCCAGCTGTTTCTTTTTCAAGTGTCCTTATCTCCTTGAGGATCCATTTTGGTTGTGTCATAGGAAGACTTTAGATTTCCTTGTCTGGGCTATGTGAAACACGTGAAGCCAACAGAGGCTTCATTTTCTCTGCACTTTGGTCAGGCCTTTGGTATTTAATATCAAAGTTTGTCTCTCCTGTTATGAGCTCTGCCAGTCAAGGATGGGCAAAACATATGAGGTTACTACTCCCTGGGATCTAAAGTTGCTGTCATGTGTTTGTAAATTGCTGAGTTCCTGATGAGGAAAGGCTAGTATTTTTGCCAATTGTCGAGATAAAGTAATCTCTTTAGAACCTTTCACTTTTTTGTTTATCCTAATAGGCATAAGGCCCTACAAAATCTGAACTAAAGAGGATTAGATTGTAACAGTTCTGATGATGACAGCCAAGCTTTGACTGCAGGTTTCGACTTGGCTCCAAGAAAATTGTGTGTCCTTGCAGAAGCAAAAAGTTACCAAATTATCAGTAAGCTTGCGTAAGGTAAAGCACAGCCAAGTAACAGGTATGGCCAATGTGCAAAATTCTCAGTGGTAGGGCATTTGAAATCTAAGTATGTCTGATGAACAACTTACTTTTGCTTTACAATAAACAATGGACAGTAGATTTAATGATGAATGCAATGCAGAAAGTGAACAATAACCCAAAGTATGCTCCCATGCACCCACCTTCTATCTAATTAGTCTGAAATGACCAAGTGGAATTAATTGGACAAATGTTTCAGGCCTCAAACTTCCTAGAAAAGTTAAGAAACTCTTACAGGCAAGTTTGTTTCTCATCCTATTTTTGAAAGATGGGGTAGAGGTTGCAGGCAATGAGAAATTCAAATAACAAAGCTTAGCATCTGAAATACAGAAACAACTTGCTGAAATAGCAGCCTTTATGAAGATATTTTATGTACTATGACTATGCAGTGTATTCCAGTAAGATTACAATAATTCAAGTTTTGCTGAAAGTATCTTAACTGTGCTCCACGCCCCCCATAGACACAATTAGTTGGCACCAAATGAGGTAAAATGTATTTCTCCTGAGATCAGGAAGCCTAAACTGCAACTGTTGTCTATGCTGTGTATGTAAGCAAAGCTGAATAACCTCCACTGCCCTTGTGCTTACACAGTTTTAAGTCAGAGGAAAGCAGTTTTCCTGTAATCTACACTTGATTGTACTTCTTTTGATAGTTAGCTTTATTATTTAGGCTGTTTTTTGTATCAAGTCCAATTAAAACAACTTGACTCTGAACACGCTTCTGTCTTAAGAAGTGTACTTGTATGGGGCAGCATATGGAAGTACAACTTGTTAACAGCTGCAAATTTTTTTGATTAAACTAGGTGCAGACAAATTTACAAGAGAAACTGTTCTGTGAAAAATTCCAGTTCACTGATGTACAAAGGTATCCTGACTATTTTCTCACCAGTTTCCACAGTTTCTAAAAATAATAAAGTTTCTTGCAAAGTGTTGACAGTGAAGGCTCTATGTTTTAGAGCCTATTTAAATGCCAAATGTTTAGCCATTTAAATGCTAAATGTTTTAGCAATTGTTTTGAGTAGTCTTGATTCTCTGTAAACAAACATGTCTGTCTGTGCTGACATCTGGAGATACTCTTAGCTGTTGCACATCACATTCTTTTCAAGCAAGCTTTCAGATCCTTGTGTGGCCACAGAAAAGTTTGTTTGCAACAAACATCTGCTGAGATGTACCACAAGATAATGCAAATTACAGGACTCTGTTGCCTAATTTTTGTTCCTGACAGAGTTTAGTAAAATTTAGGGATTATGTTTGTAACTGGTTTTGACAGGAATACCATCTAAGTCCTGACCAAACAAGACTTTAAATTTTGAAATTTCTAAATATTTTATCTTACAGTCCCAAAGCATATTGCAAATAAATGTTCCTCTAAAAATCTATTTCATATAAAAGAAATGAATATATAGCTAGGTAAGTAAAGCATGGAAAGCATAAAGTACTACTTCAGAGATTACTTAAATGAGTCAGTTGCAGACCCAGCATTGATGACATAGTTGGGAATGTCAGAAGATTTTGATCTCAGGTTAACAGACCAAATGCAATATACAGTGATCGTGTCATATGTAATGTTTAAAACAAGACCAACTTCTTCACTTTTATATAAATGTCAGTAATCATCTGTCATTATTTGGTTTTGGTTAAAATACAAATACATAAAACTTTCTTGTATTGCTATTGGAGCTTTAATCTGCTTTAATGTCCTGAAGTGTGTTTGCAATGCTCATAAATGAGTAAATTCACCTATGGTAATTGTTGCTTTGAACTCATAAATCAGCCTTCAGGGAAAATTTCTGTTGAAGTACAGTGACACAAATGGAAACAAAAATGTTTATAGATTGATGTTTCTCATTCTCAGGTTGGGATTATATATATAGAAGCTGAAAAAATTTCATACTCTCAAGAATTTACTGAAGTATGTGGTACTAATTAAGTAACTATGTCCATGCATATAAAGAACAAGCCTATAGTGGAGCCAAGGTAATAAAATGTAGAGTGAAATGTCAAACAAATGTAGTTCTTACATAAATATTCTTTCTTGTAAATTATAGGTGGAATTTTTGTTATTTGGTGTATATTACACGAAGTGTGCTTCACAAGGAACACATTATTTCCTTTTCTGGTTGTGTTTTTTCTAATATATTTCAGTAGAGATATATGTAGACATACATACACATATTTTTCTTTTTTTGGAGACAGTTACTTTAGATAGCAAAAAGGCTGCTTTTATTCTTTTTTGGTTGGTTGGTTGATTGTTTTTTGCTTGTTTGTTTTTAAGTGGAGAATAATCCAACTGTTGCAAACGTATTTGTTGAATGGCAGATTTTTAATGGAGAAAAATTAAATATTAGAGAGCACTGTGGATAAACTACAAAAAGAGGTCCCAGACTGAAGAGGTATTCTGGCTGCTGGTTAAGAAATACCGAGTTTTTCACCTGGAAGTCAGCTATTCATATCTAGACTATGAGCACAAATGAATCAGAATAATGGATAAACGTTAGTCATCTTATTATAACCCATGCGAAAACAAATATAAAACTGTGTTTAAAAATATTGAGACATTATTGAGGGCAGTAGGACTGAAAGTCAAGAATTAGAGAACTGAGGATTAAATTTTTCAGTGGAATATTTTCTCTTTTAGTATTATGAGTAAATCTAATCTCACTGTATATTTTACATATCTCTGTTTCAATCTGCTCAGGGAATAGGTCTGTTTGCAGTAAAGTAAACTGTTTTCAAGATCATTGCAGCATTGGTGTTGCAAAAGTTGATTTTTTTTTTGAAGTGAATAACATCTAATCAAGACACCTGAATTCTTCCTTAGAGAATCAAATATGCCTTTGGTAATATAAACGTATTTAAGTATACTTAAGGATGACTAAACCATTATAAGACCTTGTACGGCTGAACATTAATAGTACGTCTCATTTTGTGGGTGCTTGGTTTGTGACAGTAAAAGTGAAGTGCTCACTTCTACAACTCCATTCAGCAGAGGCTGTTCTTTCAATAAATTAAATGTTACAGCATGCCATATAAACAGAACAATCAAGTCCTGAGTGTCTTGAAGCAGGCAGCCAAAACTCTTCACATTAATCTGTCTATGGCTCCATTCCCTCTCTGTAAATGGATGAATCTATCTCTCAGGATGGAAGTACTGTGAAGGCAAAGCAGCTGTGAAGCACTCAATGTAGGTTCCAATCGCTAAAGAAAAGAATAATTTGGTGTTCAGTAAGTGAGGGCTTGCATGACAAGCTTCAGAATGAAGAGAAAATAAATAAGTTTTTGTTGAGAGCGATCCTCCACACTTGTAATTGTCTTTTTGTAGCCTTGTTTTAGGTCTCATCCTGGAAAGTTAAAACAAAACATACAAGTGCAATAAAGTTCTGTGGGACTAAAAGTGAATTATAATGGTAAGCGCTAGTTAGCAAAGGGGGCTGATGCCCTCATCTGCAGTATTGTCATATTGACACTGAGATGGAATTTTCATAAGCAGAAGCCTTGTGGCATAAAGCAGTGTTATAATTCTGGCATATTGCTCAAGTGTCAAAAGAAAAGGAAAGTAACTTTTCCCTTTCTGAAAATTTTATCCATTTTATCATAGAACCATTTTTAGCAGCCTCCCATTGCATCAAGTGTAATGCAGTGGTATTTTCTAGTAATGATTACTGCTACGGTGAGGTCTGTTAGGTAGAGTTATCAACTTGTATTAAACAATATAACATGGACATAGCGCTGTAATGGTATGGGCAGGAGAATTTGATTTAGCTTAAAATGCCAGTGAATGACTGTGCCTGTGCCTTCTGCAGCATGTAGGGCAAACTGTATTTAGGACTGCAGAAGAAATTAACATGCTACTTTTAACAGCTTTTCTGATTAGTCTTGTATTTTTTCAGTTCTGTGCTGTGGTGCTTGTGAAATCTGGTGTCAAGACAAATTTGATTCTCTCATGCTTGAATCCTTGAAAGATTTTAAAAAATGCTCATGATTCCCCAAAGCTTGTGATTCTCTTTTATTTAGGAGGTAAAGGGGAATGTCATAAGGTGAATGGAAATTGGGAACAAGAGAGAGATGAACAGTAGTTTTTCCCTCTAGAAAGAATGACTTGGGACTTTGTGTGTCCCTAGGCAATCGTTTTTCCTTCTGCGGGTTAGGTCACAGGTTATTCATTACCTCAGAGTGCAGATTAAAAAAATAAGAACACCCCACAATAGCTTTATTTTAAATTATCCATTGTTAACCTTCAGCTGGGGGAAAAATAATAGGAGAGACTTCTCCAAACAGCTTTCTGTTTAGAATGGGGTTCTGTTACTTGATTCTGGTTTGGAGCACAGAAGCTTTTAATTTAGGTAACAATTGTATGATATGAAAGAAATTGTACAATATGAAAGAAATATCCACTTTGAGAACATCTCACCAGTCACATATGTAACTTCAAGCCAAGACTTGCAGTGTACCTAAAGAAAGAATTTTGCTTCCTTTTATATGAGAATTGAAGTGCATGTTCTCTAAGAAAATATTTTTTACAATATAAGTTGAGTTATTGATCACTTTTACAAATTACTTTTTCTTCCATGGATGGTAGTGAAATTAAAATAATATAGGTCCATCTTCACAGTGAAAACATGAAAAACTTATAAATGATTCTGCTGTCAAATTTATTACTGAATTTATCGACATATTTTGATTTATCCTGAACTCATCCTGATGTATCCTTCACTGCATATTTTGGTACCTGCATTAGTCAAGGCCAAATGCACTTGCAGCTTAACTCATGTGCTTATATCAGGTTTGAAAAGAGTATTTTGGAGAGAACTCCTCAAGTTTTTAGCTCTGAATTGTTTTGCAATATAAAAGGGGACACGCGTGCGCACATTTCAGATAATTTTGAAGCTTACATAGAACTGCACCAATCTGCCAAGTTTATAAATAAAAGTATTTTGAGAGAGGTGTGTGCTCACTTGCGTCTGTGCTTGCTCTTCTGGTTAACACTGCAAATCTTACATACTATGGTGAGCACACATAGTAAGCCTCAGAGCACTGATTTGAATACTCTCTTCTTTCCTCTTTCTTTGTAAAGCTAAGGATCCAGGATAGGAGATGTGATAGAGTATTTTGTAATAGTTTGTTATCTTGAGATATCAGTGGCATGCAGACTGTGTATACATATTTTATTGTAGTGGAAGTAGGTTCAAGTTTCAATAGTGATGGTACTCCTATAGGGATGGATCTAACAGATCTTGTATGATGTGTGGTGGGATGTGATAGAGCTACTGTAATTTGATAATAAATAACATAATCATACACATACTGGATGACTGGAAATTTGCTGTGTTTGGAGATATCTATCACAGAGTTGCCCAACAGCTTGCTCTGATCTTTTTCTTTCCATGTTAGGTTGGTACAAATAAGACAAGGACCATACAAAAGCAGCTTTCTAGGGCCATCTGGAATCTGGCTACTCCCAGCTGGTTCAGGTCAGAGATGAGCTGGTCTAGTGTTGGCAGGTTTAATGTAATATAGTGGTCTAAGAGGAAATCATTGCTTTTGTTTGATCTTCCTGTACTTGTTTCACAAGCTTTCATATACCACTCACTAATCACGAATGCAGCTAAGTGCTAAGAGAAAGGAAGTAGTCCAGCTGCAATTGCATTAATCAAAACACACTAGGAATTTATAATCAGCTGTATAAATAGACTTCACAATAAAACCAATCAGTGTAGTGTCACAGGAAGTGGAATCGTGTACCATCTGTATTCTTTCCCTCTGAGTGCATAGGGTAGCATTATATGTTGTTAGATCTATTTGATCATCTTTGCACTACAGAAGTGTGAGCTATGTGGAGGGAAGTCCACCCGAGACTGCAGGTGCTGGGATATGCTGTCTTTTGTCCATAAATCTTTAAGTACTTGCTGGAGCAGTTAATGTTGATCATGCTGATATAACAGTCTGTTTTTGCAGAACCCTCAGCAGTTCATCTCTTTTTCTCTCTTCTTCTCCAGTCTACTTTATCACATCAGGAGGTCATGGTCTTTTTGTGTACCATTTAACAAGTTGCACTTCTTGGCCCCTCTCTCATTGTTCCAGAGAAGACATGCCAAGCAATGGAAGATCATTTTTTGCTCAAAATGAAGAAAAATGTAATCTGTATTACAGCAGAGGAAAAATTTGTGTATTTTTCCTCTTTGTGCACCTATTTCTGTTTCTATATTGTCTGCCTTAACTGATTCTGAAATTACCAGGCCACCAAAGGGAGTTCTAACCACTTTGGTTATTGCATTCTAATTATTGTGTTAGCTTTCTCTTTAGATCCTCAGAGTGTAATAGGATTGGATAGGACAAGATATGTGGATCTTTTATTTTAGTGATGATCTTGTTGTATTAGGCAGTCAGGGCACTGGAAGATTTTAATTTTCCAAACTGGAAGAGGTTGAAACTTGTGTTAGTCCTCTGACAGAAAGACCTTCTATTTGTGACTGACTTGTTAATAAAATTAAGGTTTGGGATTTTGCTAGCTAGGAAAACATCCTTAATTTGGTGACAATACTTAAGCTTGGGTTTGGGTTTTTGCTTTTTGGTTTGGTTTTCATTTGTTTGGTTTGGGGGGGATGTTTGGTTTTATTGTTGGTTTTTTGCTTCTAGCTCTCTCTTTCTGCTCTTAGGCATTTTTTCAGACACCTTTTCAATATTCTACAGCTAATTGCTAAACTGTGTCTATTCCTTTACATCTACCTTCTATAATCTGGACTGTGAATGAGGTGATATTACTTATGAGCGTATGCATTTTTCTCTGCAGTGGAGTCTTTACCAAAGTTCTCAGATTTTAGTTTTTTCTATTTTAAATTAAACAGTGGTCTTAATACTGGTTAATAATTTCAAATACCATTCATGACTTCTTTTCATTATTGTTTTTCATCTTGCTCTTAATCCTGCTTGTGCTTATGGAGCTACTGTAATTTGATAATAAATAACATAATATTATTTCTTCTGAATGGTTACGCTTTTTAAATCAACCAATCTTATTGTTAGGAATGTGAATCATACAACTGTACTCTGTGTCATCCACCAAATTGTAGGGTTTTGAATTCACTAGATGAACTTCTTGATAAAGAATACTTGGTTTCTTGGTGACAGTGTTCAAGGCTGTGCTCTGGGCCTTGTTGGTGTTTATGATCTGCTTGTACTTTGAAGTTACACTCAGAGAGAAAATTAAGAAAAAAATACTGGTGTATTTAGAACCTCATTTACAGTATTGTGTTTTTTTACTTATGTGTATTTTTTGCAGCCAGTCTAATTGCTCTTTTAAGAAACATTTCAGATTGCAACTCAGTCTCATGACTTCATACCTAAACAGCTTTCAGTTCTTAATTTGTCTTTAGAGAAAACATCATTGTGTTTGCTGGGAAAATGTTAACATTCTGCATGTTAGTAGAAGCTTCAGATCTCTCAACTTTGGTTTTCCATATCCTCCTTCACTCTTCATAAACTGCTCTGTGGTGGGGTTCTTCACTTGCAGAATTGGCTTTCAGGTTGTAGGAAGACTTAGAAGAGAAGGTAAAGCAGAGATTTTATACTACTTCAGAGCCTCCATATGTATTTGGATTTGCTCAGTTTTTGCAAGTGATCTCTCCTCATTTTGGTAGGCCTTGAAGGGAGTGTCCTGTTGCAGTCACCTTATCTCTGTCCTCAAGAAACAACTCTTTCAAAATTATGTCTGGAAGAAAGGCAATGAATTAGTTGATGCCCCCTTTTGTATCCCTGCTTTTGACTAAGATTCTAGTATGTGTAAATTAAAAGCTACAGTTCTGGGCGATTTTACAGCAAAAGCTTTTCGTTGGTGATTTCTATAGGTCAGTCTCAAAATCAGTTTCCTGAAGGTTTTCTTAATCTCATCTTTGTTCTTCCATGCTATGTATTTTCCTTCTACTTTATTTTCTTTTAGTTCTCTTTTTTACTTGGATATATACTTATTTTTCGTTTGTGCATAGGCCATTTGCAAATACTTAATACTCTGTGAATTAATGGCTTGAAGTGTGTGCATGAAAAGGGTTTCTTCTTTCTCATTTTTAAATGAAATATGTATATATGCATTCATAGTGTATAATTCTGCTTTTTATAATATAAATGTGAAATACTTTGTACTTTTATGGTGCCCAGTATCTTTACTTGAGTTCTGGATGCTTTCTGTATTTGTACTGGGTATGTCTTGGTGAGGTTTTTCTGTCTCTGCTTTTTAAACTTTACTTCTTTATTCCTTCTATGGTTATTCTTTCTGTGTTTATTTTACTTAACTGTGCTGGTATTCAATGTTTGCTCTCTCCTCTGAGCCTTTTGTGTTTGCATTTTCTTATGCCCTGCTGTTGCATTGCTGAATGTTTGTTCACATATTTTTTTCTTAGTATTTGAGTTAATAGTGTAATCAGATTCACTGGCATCTGATTCATAACTAGAATGTACTTCTAGGAATATAATATAACCAAGTTTTTCTTTTTTTTTTTAATTCAAAGTTCTCCTCTTTTCACCCTAGTAACACGGAATACACTGTACTTAGATTGTGTTTGTAGACCACCCGGCACTAACTGCAGGGCAAATTTTCTATTTACCCTGCCTTTACTTGTATCTGTGCAACCTTCTTAAAGTTTAAATTTTCTATGTTTCAGTAATTACTTCAACTGTCCTAAAGTTAGTGTCAGTAATAATGCAAAATTATGCAAATGCAGTTCTGAATTTTTTATAATCTATAAACCAGACCAGGCTGTGGTCTTGTTTTTTTTTCTCTTCAGTGAGTTCTTGCTGTTCTCAAAGTCAAAGGAAAGTATAAATCTGCTGTTAAACTTGGACCTCTTAATGTTACAAACTGCTTCACAGCGTGTGAGTCTCTCAAGCTTATACCTCACAGGTTCTGCCAAGAAAGCCGGTTATAGTCAGCGATCGTTGGCATCTTCATTAGTAGCTTCTGGAGATCAGAAAATAAGTAAAAATGTATTTCACTGTATGTTCTAAACACTTTTGTTTCTTTCACTCTGTAAAGATAGTTCTCTTGGGCAATGTGGAGGCTGGGAGAGTGGGATTCAGTAGCTTTAATTAAAATTGCCTCCATTTAATCAGATTCTTAGTACAAATTGATCTCCAGGAATGTCAGACAATTGAATTGTCTCTTACTAAACAAAGAATGTTCAACTAAAATCCTTGTGTGATGTTTTTAATGTAATCCTAGCTCTGGATTTGACATATGAGTGATAAAACTGTAGTGTAAACAAGCACAAAAATACTTAAAGTCATGGGAGAAATGTAATGCAAATCTTCCTTGGGTCACATTTTTCAGTATTTAATTAAATTTAGTGGGTTTTAAAAAAATAAATAATGCAAACCCTACTTGTAAAAAGTGGAGGAGAGCAGATGCCATTTCCATGTTTTTAAATAGGCAGTCATTCTTAACAGAATAAAAAATAAGCGGTAGAAGTTCTGACTCCTTGTAACATTGTTGTCACAGGCAATCACCACTAATGCAACATCTGAGATTGCGTCCGTAACAGGTTTACAGCGCAGAATTGTGTTACTGCAACAGGACAGTGGAATGGGAAGTCTGCTGTGCACTGCTGGTGCTCAGAACTGCATGTAAGTAACAGGAGTGAGCTGTATGCTGAAATTAGAGAGAAGTTATTTGCCTTATTCTCCTGCCTACCCACTTGGTCCCTATCCCCCTGTCTTAGAATTAGGGTGGGGATGTTCAGAGTTGAACCTGGGAAAATATTTTATCTGTACATCTTCATATGGAAAGGAAGACCTTAAGGTATCTACAGGTGGATACTTTTGTTAATTTGTTTCTAATATTCATGACAACATAATGAAACATCTTACATCAGGTCTCATTTTCTTTAGAAAACTGTACCCTATTTGCATGATGCAGTTTTATATAACTGGCTAGAGATATAACTATAGACTGTGTTTCTGAAGTATATTTATGTCTTTTTCAAAGAACATTCTTGATTTTAAATACAAAAAATCACTTATGATTTTAGATCCTTCCATTTTGAGTTGTGACTTAAGCAAACAAAAATAGATTAATATTGGGCATCTTCAAATGCATTTGCCCATTAGGTTACTTCCGTGATTGTTACTGCCTCATCTTGTTGTCCTTACTTTTCTGTCTTTTTTTGTCTTCCATCTCCACTGCTTTTTACATTAAAACAGACGTGCTTTTGCACAGTAGGGGTGGTCTTTCTAGTGTGGCTAAGAAATTTCTGTTTCAGTGTGGTAAAACACCTATTTTTAAGTATATGGCCTTCTGTGGGCCTGCCTTTGTTTCATCTGGCTTTTAATTTGGCTTGAGTAATTAAAAGGAACTAATGTGTTTCAGTTTTTCTTTGGTCAAATTCCTTTAACTTTGCTTTGTATACCTCTCTCTGCTTTTTTGTATAAATTAAACCCATTAATTTTGGTTAAAAATAAAAATGGCACTCTTCTATTCATAATTTTCACAGGATTGATTGTGATGAGCTTGCACCCCCTTAACTAAAATAAACTTGAAATTTGGAGTTTTTACATTTGCTCCTATTGCAAATGTATTTTAAATGCTTTTCCGTAAATCTGATATTATCAAAGTTGGTGTGTTATTCAGTCTCACTTAGTCCTGCTTTTATGTGTAAAAGACCTCATCAATTTAAGTAATTCTGTAGCCAATGTTTTGCTTTGCTTGTTTGTTGTTTCATAGTTTTGGTTATGCCTGAAAAAGTTTTAATTAGAAACAAATATTTTCTAGAAGTACTGTGGGGCATTTGAAGAAGTACTTGATCATATTTAACTTCTGTTGGGAATCTTTTCTACTATAAACTGTCATTTTAATACAAAAATTTGTGCCAATATCATGACTTAATAATTGGCATAACTGCATTAATGCTTAAGATAAAGTTTTTTTTTTTTAGAAAAACTTAAATAACTTCCAAAAACTTAATCCAAATATGCTGAATAAGAAGGAAATTTGTACTCCTAAGAAAGCAAGGCTGAATGTTAGTATCTGGGGTATCTTGAGAAGATGGCTGAAGTAGAGTTTGACTGGTTTCACACCCCACTGCCACTTGTCTAAGTATATAATTCAGACTGTAAATATAAGTTATATTATAAATATAAGTTATTATATTACAAATTTTTAACTTGCACAATCTCAGCTAGTGACTGACAGATATCTAGGTTCCAGGACAATGTGCAGAATGGTTTTTCTTATTTTGTAAATGAGACAACACACACAGCTCTGCAAATTCAGTTTTGTAGAAATTTATTCTTTTCAGACATTTGCTGGAGAAGTGATTTGATTGTGCATAATCCTTTAACATTACCTTGTCTGATAGAAACAGTATGCCATTTTGAAGTGCCGTACACCTTTTAAAAGCACCTAATTTATAAGAGTCAAAAGTATGTTTTGGTTTTCAAATACAACAGCTGAAAACTAGGCTGACACAATCAACCATCTTGACACCTCCCTTGGAAAACAGCTTAGTTTGCACAACTTGCAATCATCTGTAGTTGGTTGTTTCTTTTTTTTTTTTTCAAAAGTAGTTAGTAGTATGTAGGCATTAGAGTCTGCTCCCCCACTCCTTTTATATTACTGTCTTTTATTCCTGTGGCTGAAACAATCTACTGTCCTGGGTATAAAAAAGTAAATTGGGGTGGCAAGGTAAAAGATATTGTAGAACTCATGCATACTATTCTTAAATCTGATAAATACATTAATGTATATTTATGCAAAAATGATATGTAATGTAAGTCACCTGGACGTGTTTTTGTTATTTGAACCTATGGCTAGTGAATTATACAGTATGGTAAAAATTATAGCAGTGACTTAAATTTTATTCAGTTTGGCTTCTTTGTTACTCTTATCTCTTTCATTAAAGAGCATGAACAGATGATATTCTTTAGAGGTCAGTGTTCCATAAAATCTTAAAGGCATTTTAGTTAAGTCTGTTTTTAAAGAAGGAGAGTAATTCAAATTCCAGTTTAATTTCTTTTATCATCTATGGTTGTATACATGTGCCTGTGGAGATTTTCCTCTTGCTCTGACATACCTATTTTCATGAGAGCACTGCTCTATTTTATGAGTTCAGTAAACATTTTAATAAGCATGACTTTGTTCTCCTCTTGGGGAAACTCAGACTTGTCAGTGTGGGTCTATCTATTGAGGAAGTTGAGCAAAGGTCCTCTGGGTGTGCCAAGTCAGCAATCTGTGCATGTTGCAGCCAAGAAATGCATTAAAGAGATGGAAAGTTTAGCAAGTCAGAACATTTTCACTATTTCTGTATTTATCAAACGTGTCAAGGAAAGTGATCACAAGGCCTTCCAGGGATTAACTGCTCAAGATAAAGTACTGGGGGTTTTTTTGTTTGTTTTTTGGGTTTTTTTTTGTTTGTTTTTTTTTTTTGTTTGTTTGTTTTTTGACTGTGACAAAAGCCAAGTTTGCAATGTGTAGCAATAGTTTTGTACCTATGAATGTGAAGAATGCCAGGCTGAGCTTTGAGATCTGTTCTGAATGGCAGGCAGAGTTCTCTGAATGTGTATTCACACCCTGCAACTGATGCAGACTTAAGCTTTTGGAAATATGTAGTCTTTTGGCACATTTCCCATGACCAAAAGCCTGGAATGAATTTTCTTTAGAGTCTGTAAATATTCTTCTGTAGATCAACTCATCATTAATACTTGGAAACACATATGGGATCTGAGCAGTGAATTCCATCTCTTTTGTCTTGCAAGTGTTATTAAAGTATTTAGAATACACTGGCATAACAAAGAGTGCAAGATTTTTTAAATTGGAATGGACATGTTCTCTTCCTACTAATACTGAGCTAACCAGAAAAGGAGAACAAGACATGAAGGTACCCAACCACATGAGAGACACCTGTAGACAGAGATCTGTCTGCAAAATGGGTTTGTTTTCATGACTAGCTTGCTGAAACCTGACTCTAGGAATAATTCAGCAGATTCATCTGTCCCACTTAGTTGTGCTCTGTACTTCTTTTGTATGAACGAAATGATGGTAAATGATGCGACAATTGCGTCTTGACCATCTAAAGGTGAAAAAATATAGGTAAGCATTGGAATGGGTGGAAGAGTTTTTGCTGGTTTTGATACCTTTTTGATTTCCACGAGTTGCATTCTCTAAAATTCATAGTTTATTCCTGTAGCCAAAGACAACTGATCACATTCATGTGTGTACATGTGCTCATGAATAGGCATGTAAAATTACCTTTGAAATGCTGGCCAGTTTCAGAAAAAAATGAGAGAAGATTTGAAAACAAAGATCTTACAAATATGGTGAAACTCGATGACCAGCTTAAAAAGGTGAAGAAAAATCGTATGTGCCCATAACCATGAGAGAAAACTCAAAACTCTTAAACTATTGCAAATGAATGAGAAAAGTAGTCAGAGTGTAGTAATAGCATGTTCTTTCTCTAAAAACTTTGGAAAAATAGTTATGAGTTCTGTTTGAAGAGTTGATTTTATGCTTCAGGAAAAAACCTGTAGAATAACAGAAGCCTTTGTAAGTAATATAAGAATATTGATCAAGTGTAGAAAGAGTCCTTTTGCTGTTAATAAGTATAGAAAATGATTGTATCTTGTTTTTATTCACACTGGTTAAAAAAATCAGTCATGTTTTTTACCACAGGCTTATTGTGACGAAATATTTAACTTTTTTTTTGTCATCTTTTTCTTGTTATTTTGGCATTTTGAAGGGTGGGGATTTTATTTCTTCAAACACTTGCATTTATACATTTATGTGTTCCAGCTGGTAGTTCATGGGCTAAATGCATGAGACACTTTGTATCCTGCTGTCTTTTTCTTGAGGAAGAAAGGGCCACATATGAATGCTGTACTTGCAACCCATGCTGATTCCTGCATGTGGGCAGCAGTTGCAGCTGGAGTCACCAGAATGTCAGTGTATAGGAATAAGGTGGAGCTGGACCTTCTGGCTGTGCATTTGGCTTTGCTCTTTCAGCTGCTTGCTTTACTGCAAGGTTGGGCAAGCTTAACTAGAGAAAGAAGTATTTTGTGCTTAAATCTTAGTCTAGAAAGCGCGATAACATGTGTGAACAGTGAGTGTTAAAATACTGTTTGGAAGCTTGGTAAAAATCAGATTTTGGGGGTTTTTTGTAGCAGTTTTGAAAGAGAACAAATGTGGTCAATATTAGCAATCATTTAAACTATTCATGAAATCATCAAATATGATTTAATATTTATTAATTTCCATAAGGTGTTAATGTAGCTTTCTAAATTAGGGTGAGAAGGAGAATTTAAGCATGTTATAGATTACTCTAGCTTAGCACATCTGCTGATAGCATTGGTTTTTAAAAAAACAAACCAGCTCTTACATAGTGCAGTCTGTCTGCACTGGCTAAGTGATTTTGCGTCTCCAAAGCCCAACCTATAGCTATATATGGTTCTTGCTGAGACATCTCTAGTAAATACAGAGCATGAGTATGAAAGAAGTTTTTGCTACTGAAGTCCACTAGAGAAATGAAAATAGCAATAATGCTATTTCTGTCTTATCTAGCATGTTTTATTTGAAGAATTTAAAGCACTTTAATGCCAGTTAATTAAGCTTTAAAGTGTACGTCTGTTACAGATTGATTATATTCCCTTGTTTACAGATGGGCGTATATCTCAGTCCAGTATAAAACATTGCAAGGTGAGCTCATAACAATAGCCAGAAATAAATGCCCAGTTTTCTCCTTTAGACTTAGATACAGCAAACACTTCATCAGGTTTCTGCACTGCTCTGCTCACATATTTAATGCTAAGTACCTGAATGAATACTGGTAGGAATGGGGACAACAGTTAGGAGTCTTGCATATTTCAGTCTGGGAAATGTAAAATCCCAAACATTTGAGGCTGGTCTTGGGCTTTGCATTCTAAACTATATGAATAAATAATTCTGTGGGAAGTGATGCTAGGTAGGTGACTGTTTTCTCTTTAAAAAATAATCAGCCTTTTACTTCCTATAGGTCAAAATGCAGACATTTTAAACACATCATAAAAATGCAGTTCTATAGAAGCTGGGCTTGAAGTGGCCTAAGGATTGAATAGTGTGTAAGTTCCTTCTTTTGTATTGTCAGACAGCCATACAGAAGAGTGAAGTGTACTAAGGGCGTCGAATGCTCTCTAAGATTGGCTCGACAGAAAATGTCATTAAACAGCATCACAAATAGTCATGTACTTATGTCCTAATTAAAAAAAAAAGTTTGTCTTGTGAAGGTGGTAGTAGGTTATAATTTGGAAACAGGGAATGTAGTGTTGTGTTGGCTATTGGAATAAACATCCATGGGTGAAATGAAAGTGTAATTTTTAGAAGAGGTGCATCTTACAGATAAAGGAAAGTCTGTGTGCCAGCTCATAAGGCACTCTTCAGACTTTGTGTGTAGAATTTGTTGGGAACTCAACAGAGTTTAAAAGAGACCAAGAAGAAATTAAAGAAAAGTTGCAATTCTTCTCAGGAGTCTCTCTTTTGAGAGGAGCCTGAAATCCATTTGCTTGCCTACTGCATTTAGTTAAAGATATGACAGGATAGGAATATTGCACAGGGTTGTCCCTGTCCAGAAGAGGTAAGGTATAAACTGGACTCCTCTGATGGTGCAAAACAAAAGTAGTGAAGTTGAAAAGTAACTTATTCTTATTGTGGAAATGAGAATCAGTGATATTATCAGTTAGCAGTGGAGTTGTAAATCTGCCCAGAGTAATGAATTTTAAATGTCCTTTGATCAGCTAGAGGAAAGTACTATATTTTGTTGCAGCTCTGAGAGTTGGAGACTAGACTTGATGTCTTGATAAGTGTTCTCATGCATTGATTTTATAAGTGTAATATGAATGTTCTATGAATACTGAAGGATATTTGGGAACTACAGAGTACCATGAGGCTAATTTCTCAAACTGCATTGCTGCTTATTTTAATACAGCGCCCTCAGTCAATTTAATTTCTGTCACGTTTGCCTTGCCCCAGTAGCCTTAACATACATTTT
This sequence comes from Dasyornis broadbenti, assembly GCA_013397935.1. Lineage (NCBI taxonomy): Eukaryota > Metazoa > Chordata > Aves > Passeriformes > Dasyornithidae > Dasyornis > Dasyornis broadbenti. The sequence goes on along the minus strand of VZRN01003663.1, from coordinate 1,996,354 downwards.
CAGACAGCTGAGAAACTCAGGCAGTGTGGTTTGCTAGTACTGTACATGAGTATCTTTCAGCCCTTCCTGTGCTTGCTGGGTCATTGCTGAGCTGCTGCCTGGTGTGTTTGAAAGGCATATGAAGGCTGTTGGAACAAGCTTCCATTTGCTCTGTGGGTTTGTTTTAGCATCTGGCTTTGCCACTTTGCCATTCTGTGTTGCAGTGTAGAAATGTGATTGTGAAGAAGCAGGCAAGGGACTGCTGATATTACAAAATGTTTTGGTGGTAGTAATACCCAGAGACAGGCAGCTTGAAATCATGAGAGAGGAACACAGCTGCTGAAGAATCATTTAAAAAATGAGGAAACCTAATCAATCATCTTCTACCCAGTCCACTTGTCACAACAATGTCAACTGTTTTTGAACACAGTGACCTGTTTATATTTTAACTGTAGCTGATGTTAAATTAGTGAAATAATAACTAAAATATAGTTTATATGTCAGCTAAGTGCTCTGCAGGGGATGCACCTTTTAAATGCCTGAATATAAATGTGGAAACATACACATAAGGATCTTTTCTCATTTTTTTTCAGTTGCAGAGAAGTATACTCTTAAAAATAGTTACATTGTGGTATGAGAACTCGTTTTCCTTAGCATTCTTTTATTGTTTTATTGAAAAGAAAATATAATACTCATCTTGCCATACATGTTCTGAGCCAAAATTGACTTTATTAAGTTATAAGAGGCCCAGCAATTTAAATAGCAGCATTCTCCCTATGCTATGACTTGGTGAGAAAACAGGGATGTAGCTGAAACGAGGGAATGAGAAACACGGAGTCTAGCAGGGGAGGGAAAAATGATATATTTTACATTTGGGTTGTATCCAAAACCAAAAAACAATCTAATTTCCTTTTTCTTCTCTGTGTAACGTGGTGGGGATCATAAATAACAAAAGTATAGACAAGAAGAAAGGTAGAAAGATGGTGAGCTGGTTTGACTGTGTTTGTGGTCACTTGTGCAATCAAGTCAGTCACAGGTTCCCCTGCTTCACCTCCTTCACATGCTGATAGAGCCAGATTTCTCTGTTATTTTGGATTCCTGTTAGCAGCAGTAGCAGCCACCTCCCTGATTCTATGGGAGATCATCTTCCAGGAAGCTGACAGCAGGTATGTTTACCAGCAGCAAGTGGGGACTAGCATAAATTGAAGGAAGATTTTTGTCTTTTCTTTTGTCTGAAGGAGTGAATGAAGTGTTGAGATGGGACCAAATTTAGAGGAAATTGTAAACCGTGTGATTTTGTCTTGGTTGCGATGTATTAAAAGTTGCATTGTTTTCTTACTTAAAATAGTGTGTTTTCTGTTTAAAATGTTTTACGTGTTTGAAAATGATTTGGCTTTAAAAAATAAGTCATGCCAAGTAGACTAACCCTACATAGTTTTATGTTTAAATTCTTTAGTCCAGTGGTATGTAGAATGGTAAAATGGGACTAAGGCTGAGAACTCTTTAGGTTAACGTGTGTACACATGCACAAGATGAGATGCCTTGGGTCACTGAATGCCTACAGTCAAAATGAACGTTGGAACTTGGGCTTGTTTGGAAATCCCAGTTCATATACAGAGAAGGAAAAAATACTTGCTTAACAATAGTCAGGATGGAATGTAGAAAACCCTAACAGATGGGTATATGTGTTTCAAGATGCGTGCTCTTTGTTTCCTTTAACCAGAGATTCACATGCTGAATTGATTACTCCATAACTGTTTCCCACATTATTTCTTACGGTTTTGACTCAAACATCCCATACCAGCTATTGTAGAGACAGGACACTAGACTTGGTTGGAACAAGTATGAGGGTTTAGTGAGCCACTCTCCTGTTTGTGGGCTGTTGGAATCCCTGCTTGGGGCTTCAGACGGCCTACTCTGTCCCCATTTTACTTCAGCCTATCTCACCCAGTCCCTTCCCCAAGGTTAAGCTTTCTGTCTGTTCTGAGACAGAAAGCTGAAGTCACAAATTTTGCAAAAGTGAATGTGGGGCTTCTACATGAAGTAATAAGACACGTTTACTAAGGCTATCTAGAACATTTTAATCAATCTTAAGATTAGATTTAGTTTCTTAGGCCAGGTTTTTTTTCAGACAGATGTAGACCTGGAAGTGCTGGAAGTGCTTACTGTGATACAGATGAGAGTTTAAAAAGAAATCTGGTTTTCATTTGGGGGAAACCCAACTGGGAAGAAAGTTTCGTTGCATGCTGAGTGATTTCAAAAAGGCCTTTAGAATATTAACCTTATCTATAGATGTTTCACATACCACTTCATTAGCATTGCATCCCAATGAATCTTTCTGTTTGTGACTTCCAGAACTGGAATTTCTAGGGATGAGGCAGTACCTATCAAAAATATAGTTAGAGCTAATTATTGTGAAATAGGTATTTTATTGGCACAGATTACAAGAGTTGAGAAATACACATTATCTTTCATCTGTGTGTTTCAAATCACTTTCCAGATGAGCTAATTAGGCTTCCTAGATAATTAGATGTAACTTATACATAAATAATGGGAAGTGACTTGCCTAGTATCACACAGCAAATCAAAAGGTACCTAAAATGAAATCTGAGATCTAGCTGCACGTTTCCTGCCATCAGCACACAGTTGGTCTGTACTGATGTTGCATCTAAGTAAGATGCTTTTGTGGAAGACCATGAAAAGTTGAGGACTTGAATTTTCAGATCTCTGTTGCAGCTTGTACTTCATTGTACAGTATTTCACAGGGTTGTTGCAGAGGAGGAGCAGAGCCCTTTGACTGAATCAAGTAATGCTTATTTAAGAAGGCTGGCTATAGTGAAAGCATGGGGAATGGCTGTATATTCCTCTAACTAGGTGGAAGTTTTGACATTGTTGAATTGAGTCCTGCTTTGGGAACAGTCTCTAGATTAAATAAATAGTAGTTTGATGTTCCCCTAACACAAAGGATTGCTTTACTTGAGGCACTGCATGTACTTGAATACTTTTTGTTGACTTTTTATTTGTTTGAGGTCTTTTTGTTTGGTGGTGGTTTCTTTTTTCATAACTGAAGATCTCATTGATCCTGAAATTTTAGTGTTTGTTTTTCCTGATAAATTCTTTATCTTCATGAAAGAATGAACTGCTGTTTTGTCACAAGATTACCCCCTTTCGGTTGCTTTGAATGTCCTCTTATGAACTCAAATCCATTATTCTTGAAGTGTTGATGTTACTGGTAGTGCTGTCTCTACTGAATAATGGCATACACTTTTGGAGCTGTATGCATGTAATTTGTGCACTGTGGAGGGCTCAAATGCTTCATATGAAAGGAATTAGTGTGCCTGTAGTTCTTGACTCTGAACTTGCAGTGTGAAAAGCATGCTGCTGGCTGTGCAAAACTCACTGCTGCAGTGGAGTGTGTAGTGACACTCAAGAGCAGTAGGTGTTACTTTGAGTAACTTTGCTTATGTTTGAAATGAACCTTTTAAAGGCTGAAACCAAAGGTTGTTCGTCTGACTCGTTTTGCTTTGACTCATGTGCTTGCAAGACCCTCTGGCGGCACCTTTGTACAACGAGCAGGGCTAAGGTGCTGTATTGAACCCCCTGGAAATGGGAGGTATTTGGACTTCAGAAAGAAACTCCTAGCTTGTGAAAGTTTATCCAGTTTCTTTGAAGCTTTGGGGAGACCATTGAGGAAATTGAGTACACTTCTGTTCAAAGATCTGCCTTATGAAAAGGCAGACTTCATGTTTTTATGTTACAGGCATCACAAAAAAAATAATGATGGCATTTTTCGTATAACAATGCTAAGAACAAGATAATGTTGATGTTTGTGAAGATAATATTTTTGCATAGTCTAAGTTCATAATGTTAGGAGTAATGATACAAATTCTCTCTCTTATTAACAGTACATCTTTTTGATATTTTAAGTTCGCCTGATATTAAATAAGTGCATGCAAAAGACTCTTTCAGATCTTACTACAGCATTGATAACTTTTTTAATTAATGGGAGTTATGTGTTTGCATACATAAGCATAAACGTTACTTGGCAAGAATTACTTCTTACCACATTGTTCTTAAGGTACACGCAGAGAGGGAAATAAATTTCTCATGGGAAAAGTAATGTTAATGAAAATATGCAGCAAATCAGAGAATTAATTTAAATAATGTGTTGTTAACCAAACTGAGTGGTGAGGCAACGTGAAGCATGATGAGCAATGATAAATTAGTTTATCTTGAAGACAAATTCATCATAATTAAATTGCAGTCACTGCAAGAAAAATGGCCCTCAATAGCTAGATTTTTGCCAGTAGATTACCAGGAAGTTCTTCTGTGTCCTGTGCATTCTCTGTATGAGGACATGGTGACTCTGTAGTTCTGTGACTCATGTAGAAAAGATTAAATAGCAGTTGTATTAGAGAGAGATTGTTGAATTCATATTTTATAATGAGACTAGATTCTAATACCTGCTGTAAAAAGGTCAGAAATCTATTCCTGCCTTTGTCCTAAACTTAGTTCTTAATATAGACAAGTCACAACATGTCCCTGCTGTGAAACAGGGATTATACCTGTCTACTTAACAACAGTTTAAGTTTGCTACCTTCTCTAAAGAATGAAGGCTGTAAAAGAAATGCAAAATGTCATTTCAACTCTGTTTGCATTTTGTTTTAACTCTAGATTTTCACTGTGAAGGAAAATGAGTATTTGTTTTATTGTCTCAGACCCCTTTGGATCCAAAGTATTGCAGCTGGAAAAGACTTTTTTCCATACCAAAAGTTTCCAATTTTCTTTTTTTGTTCTCATGTTTATTGAGAATAGTCTGATGTTGCTGCATCTGCTTCTGTCAGTTATGCCAATAAACAGTTTGCTTGCTGGTACTTTTGAATTTTTCTCTAATATAAATTTTGTCCTGTGTCTGATATACCTAATTTCTTCAGAGGTGAACCTTGGCTGCTCTGTATGTGCAGCATTAGAAGTCATGGGGGCAACTAAAACCAAGAACCATTTGACTAATGGCATCTGGCTTTTTGTTGTTCCTTATTAAAATACCAGAATGGGAGAGATACATGTTAGTGTCACTTTTGTCCTTGTATTTCTCCTCAGTGATGACCTTTGAACTTCACAGATTGGAATGTTTTGATTGCTTTATACCATTTTTGCTATTGGCGTAAAAATTTTGAAGCCACCAGGTATTTTTTTCTTTTTCTTGTTATATTCCTTGGCTTTTATAAATTTTCCAACCCAACCTCTGTTTTCATTTGCTTCAGTGCTGCTTTGCTTCTCTCTTTGTATCAGGGAAGTCAGGAAATGAGGACAAGAAATCCTCAAGTGTTAAAAATATGGAAGTGTTGGTTGTATCTTTAATGTCTCTCAAAACATGTAACACACTGTGCTCTTCACAGCTCGTCTTTTATGACTCATTAGCACCTTTATGGAGAAAGTTGCTCCTCCTAGGTTAGGGGGATGGCGAGGGAGGAGGAGAACCCCTATTTAGCCTTTTCATGTGTTTTGTTTTAGACTTCTGTATGTATAATGGCCTGGCCTGAAGGAGAGCACCTTCCTGTGGGTGCCACTACCTATTTTTACCAGACATCCTTCCTTGCATTGAAGACTTAAAATGTCATAGTTCGAGATTAACGGATAAAGCAATTAACAAGGCTTCAAACAGCCTTTTGATGGAACAAATATATTTGGGCACCTTTATAAAGTGTTAGTAAATTGCTGGAAGTTTGCTCCTCATGCTTTATTTTTTCTACTTTCTTTGGACTATCTTGATAAGTTACCTGTTTCTGGAGTAAGAGATAGATTAGCAAATTACATAAATATCAAAAATACCAGTTGATCCTTTTTTGTAGCTTGGAGTGCCTGGTAGGAGCTTAAAATAACAAACATCCATCAGGATTGTTTTTCTGTTTGAAATGGCAGCTGTTTGAAACATCTGCTGGCTAGTAATGTGTGAGTACCATACTTTATTAGAAGCCACATGTGTGGAGAGTTGTATCTGAGCCACTGTGTTTTAGTTCCTGGTTTTTTACAATGAGCCATGCTGCTAGTATTTACTCAAAAACTAGGCTTTTGGCTGATCTTTTTCAACTTGAAAGCATGTAATTTGGCTAAAGGAGATAGTATATTCTTCAATATTTGTGTAGCATATGGGTATGTGAAGAGCAATGAACGTACTGTAAGCATCCTGTTCTATTTTGTATTCATTTTTGAGCTAAGGTTATTGCTGTTGATTTTACAAAGCATTCCTAGATCTTGGCTATGTCTACCTTTAGAAATGGGGGTCAGCACAAGTTAATAACAGATTTTGAACATGCTTCTAACAGCCTTGTTTATCCTTACTTGTTTCCTACCTCCTTTGTTGGTATATTAGTATAAGTCACTCTAACTTGCTTGAAGGAAATGGAACAATGCTGAGTAACAAGTGCTAAGGAGTGAAAAATCTAATAAAATTTCACAAAGCTTTTAGTTGTGAAGAGACAAATATAAATACTGGCAGTTGTGAAGAACTTTGTACACATCAGTGAGGTAAGATGAAATAATACAGCCTTTTGTTTCCCTCTTTCAGTGGTTTTGAAGAATTCATCATAACTTAACAAAAGACAGTATCAGTTTTCCATCTAAAAATCAAAAGTCAAAATGTGTTGAATTCAAAGAAAGAAAAGGGCTCATGGAGAGGGTGGTTTTTAGTTGCCCTTTTGTTGCCAAGGCCTGTTTTAGTTTGTTTTGTTTGTTTCCTCAGTGTGTGATACTGCAGCTCTCTTAGGCATCTAGCCAAAAGGCGATTGTGATGCTCAGAAATCATCTTCCTGCTTCACTGTCAGTGTTCCTCTTCTCCCTTCAACTGCCTCTTGAGCATCAGAAAACAAGAACACCCTGATGGTGAAGTGTCTCGCAGCCAGATTGCCACTATTTTTTTGTGCAGCCAAATCTTTCCAGGTGATTGCTGCTTTGGTGCACTTGCCAGTTATAATTCATCCTTGCCTCTTAAGCCTGTGCCTTCTGTTTCTTGTCCTTTACTTCTGTGGCTGAGAAGGAAGAGTGAATATGAAATCAATGCTGGATCTCCCTATTTATGTACATTCTCCCCTTGTCTTAATGTCTCTCAAGGCACTGGCATGACCCTCATTAACTGATTACTCCTAGAGATGCTGAATTCTTATAAATAAAAGAATAACCTACAGGATTGTAAATGCAGGTTCATTTTCATGGAGTGTCACCTATCCCTTTTGTCTGCAACATGAAATGGTTACTTTAGCACTTGGACTATTTGCCCCTCACTTGTCCAGTTAGCTCTTCAGCACACAGAGTGGCAGTCTTTGCTATGGGGAGAGGCTGTGATTGCTGTCAGCTGTCTTGGGAGAAATACTTTGATTTGCACTGAGAATTAAATTCATGAAGCTAACAGGTGTAGTAGGCATGGCAAGCACATTTTTCCATAAGGTTTTCCAGCAGAACTGTGAGAATCCTTCTCCTCAGTTGTTACGAGGCTCTGGTTTGCAGCAGTTTTTCCGCTGGCAGAAAGTGAAATGTATTTGGACTAACCTGGGGAAGTGGTACAAAGTGCTCAGTTCAGTGCAACTCCACCAAGTTAGGCTTTAAAATTTTTTTGGTTAGCAGAAGCCGTATAGTGGACATCTCTATAAAAGCATTGCCTTTATATTACATTGCTTTGGTGTTTTGAATGTGTATTGACAAAGTAATACTGTGCATAGGCAGAATTGTCTGTTTTTGAGATAATCTAATTTATACTTGCTGTATGTTAGAACATGTTCAAAGACAGCACAGTATTTTGGCAAGTTAGACAGCTGATTAATTTTGTTGCATCAGGACTTCTGTGCTCCCCAGCATTATGTGCAGATGTGAGAACTGAAACTGTAATTCAGTTTTCCTTCTCTTTTGGGTAGATCATGTAGATGTTTGTGCTATTTAACAAATGATTTTAGGCAACACTATTTCCTTGTGCTGTTTTGTGAGCAATATAAAGCTACCAAGCTGTAACCTGTGCTAGCAGTGCTGTACATCATCTATCACCGTCTGTGCTCACTATTCTTGTTTTCCCTCCCGGTAAGTTGTTCCCCTGTTACTGAGGCTGTTATTTACTGACCTGCCTAGAGAAGGACCATTTTCAGTGGTTGGCTGGGAGAAAGCTGGAGTTGGAGATTCTTGCAGAGCTGATGTGTAGACCTAGCCCTAGCCCTATCCTTGCTGCAGGTGGGATTTGTAGAACTGCAGTTCTGCTTCACTACTTAGAAAGGTACTAGTCCACTAGGAGATGTATATGATACTAGTAGTAGCCTTTGTGTACCCTTTTCAGAAGAGAAAGTACTCTTGAATGCTAATTGTATGCTTCCTCTGCTATGGACCCCAGCTGGCAGCTTGCTCACTCCCTCTGCAGAGAGGTGGGGGCCAGAATTGGGTGAGAATAAAAGCGAAAAAAGAAGTGTGCATCAAATAGAGACAGTTTAATTAATGGATGGGAACACCACACCACAAAGCCCCCACGCCCTCCCCCCCACCCAGTGATGCAAGGGTAGTCACCACCACCAGCAGACAATGGCTACTTTGGAAAAATTCACCCCCTGTCCACCACACCAGATTCCAATCCCATTTTGTGTTTTTGTGTATTTAATGGAATAGTTGCAACTAGGCCAGATTCTTGGTTTAAAATGGGATTAGCTTGTAGAATAGTCTGTGCAGTGGCAAAGATCTGAAAACGGAGATTCTCAAGTTGGGTCTTCCTTGTAGTTTAGTCATTATTCAAACTTGATTGAAGTTTTTATCCTTTTAGTTTCACTATCCTGAACTATGGAATGGTAGTGTTGATAACCCTCAATTCTTAAGTGCATGGTAGTAGAAAGGTAGTAATTCTAAAGGTAGGAGTGTTTGTAAGAATCTTTTATTTCTTAGGAACACCATAATTAAAAAACCCCCAATGTTGTTATTATTCTTGGATTTTTTTTTTTGCTGAATGGGAAAACATTCCTGGGAGATCTCCATGAAATTGCAAGTTTGTCTTCATCTTGAGACTTTTGGCAGCAATGCCAAATAACACTGGAGCTATTGTTAGAAGGTAACCTGATAGTGTTATTGTTCCACTTAAATGGAGCTGTGTGAGAAAATGCCAGCTCTCCTATGGAGGGAACTCAATCAACTGGAAGAGTTTTTGGTTTCCTCCATTATTAGCTGCCAAACAAATGAGAAGAACTCATTTAATCCAAGTATGACAGCTTACTCAACAAACATCTGAAGGAATGAAACATAAATGTTTCCTTTGCAGGGGGCATACCAGGAACGTAAGTCACAAATGAGAAATGTTTTTTTGAGCGGGTAGATTTTACATACAGAGAAAAAAGCCCATTTCTTTCAAAAGATGATTAAATTAATGTAGAGTGAGGCACTACAACATTTCACTGAGAACATTAATAGAGAGGAAGAGCAGTTAGTTTGGATCAACTGCATTTCATGGAATTCAAAAGAAATTTTATTCTGTTTCAGAAACTTTTCACTGTTCCTTTTACCAGATCTTTTATTCATGTATATGCTGGATAGGTACTAATTGGCTTAATTCACTCAAAAAATGAAGAAAAATTAGCTACTTCAATTGACTTGAGTGACAAAATACCTTGACATTGAACTGCTTTTCAAAATTTGGGTTTCTTAGAACTGTTAGCTGGACTTGTGTCATTCAGTTACTTTAACTGAGTTTAATTTTTGGGCTGGAGGCTTAAAGCAATATAAAGAAAGGAAATGGTGTTAAGTAAAACTTGGAGGTGGGGGGATCACCACTTTAAATTTAGGTTGTAGAATTTCCCATAGAGAGACTAGTTTGTATGGTCTCAATCTTTTGAAGATTCACTGCCATTGCGTAACATTAAGTACTCCTCTCTAAGTCATAAATAAGCTTGATTTTTAGACATGTTTCTGTTTAATTCTATGGCAAGTGTGAGATATTTACCATTTAAGAGGAAATAAAGAACCTGACAGTATTTATGTAATATCAACAGTGTTTAAAACCTTGGTAGTCTGTACAGGTTTTATCTCTTCCCATTTTCTTTTCAACTTAATTAGGTATAATAAGAAAATTTATACCCTAAAGTACAGGGCAGAGCTTCTTGTAAACCATCGGCTTTGTAAACAAATGAGCTTTGTGATACATTGGCATGAAAAATATTATGGTTTTGAAGGTACTGTTTGGTTTAGACTGCTAAGAAACAAGTGCTTGGCTCATGTTGAATTCAGCTAAAAGTAAATTTCACTGCTTTTCCTATATGCTAACTAGATATAGTGTTAGGAAGTAGTATAGGAAGTGTAGGAAATGCAACAAAACATATGAATTTTATCATCTAAATTTATTGTTAATTTTGTAGCAGCGTTCATTTGACTGTAGGAAATTTCCTGAAGATTAAGGATCAGACGAAGTTAACTGACTGCTCCCAGTGAGTCACTAATCTTCAGGGACTTGTTTTCAGTGCTTATGCCTAACTTCATAGGACACAGTGAATTTGTATTCACTGTATTTTTTGTAGATATTGTATTTATTGGATATATTATAGAATCACAGAGTAAGATGAGTTGGAAGGGACCCACAAGATCAAGTCCATCTCCTGGCCCTGCACAGGACACCCCGAGTCACGCCCTGTGCCTGACAGCATTGACCAAATGCCTCTTGAACTTTGTCAGGACGGTGCTGTCACCACTTCCTTGGGGAGCTTGTTCCAGTGCCCAGCCACTCTCTGGGTGAGGAACCTTTTTCTAATACCCAACCTAAACCTCCCCTGTCTCAGGTTCATGCCACTCCCTCTGGGCCTGTCACTGGTCACCACAGAGAAGAGATTGGTGTTTTTATATATTGTATGGAGGAGGATGAACACAATCTTGGCAAAGTTTCTGTGAGTGGTTGTCTCCAAACATCTGTACTCCAATATCAGCAACTAATTAAATAAACTCTCTATGTACTTGGCCCCCATAATAATTGGGAATTGCATGTTGTGGTTGGCTGTATTTCTCTGCAGATGCAATATGGCTTACCTAGGGAAAGTGGTTCCTGCTTGTGGCTATTATAATATATCATATAAAAATAATAGCAATTTATCACGTATTTCTGGAAATGTTACATGCAGATTTCACTGGGTGCCATTTCATGCTGCTGGCACTCACCCAACCTGTCTCAAATCAGAATGAGCTGTGCAAGGCTTTCAGACTACCTAGTCCATGGTATGCTCATTGGACAACCAGTTCATTAAAACTAGTATATGTGTTCCATTAAAAATGAGGCAAGTCCCAGAAATACAAGCCAATGATGTCAGCTGAATGAGTTCACTCAATTTTTAGTTGGTATTTTTAGGATCAAAAAGTGTAGAAATTCCAGTATTTCTTGCCAGGACCTATTTAAAGGGCAGCTCTATTTCTGTATGAATGGAAGTTCTGGTAGATCCGCTGTCTTTATTAGTAGACAGTGGGAGCTTTGAAACATGTTCATTTGATAAACTGGTTGGAAGGAAGGAATTTCACTCAAGGGAAGCTTGGTTTTATGGTGTCTTCATAATCCTGACTGGAGTAATCTTTGAAACACATAAGTACATCGTGTTCCCAAGTGTGCTAGGTGTTTTCAAGTGCTTATGATGAAAAATGACTCAGACATATGAAAAGAAGAAGAAATACATAGTGAGCATGATCATGGTAGTTAAGTAGGTAATGGCATGAGGTGAAGTGACTTTATGGTTTTCTTGGGTTTGGGTTCTTGTTTGTGGGGTGGGTTTTTGTTTTTTTGGGTTTGTTTTTGGTGGGGTTTTTTTTGGGGTTTTTTTTGGTGGGGTTTTTTTTTGTTTTTTTTTTTTTTTTTTTTTTTGGTATATGAGAATAGCCAGATTTGGGAGAAACTTCAGGCTTGTTAGAGAAAAAGGATTTTAAATGAGGCTAAGAGTGATAGAGATAAGGAAGAGAGTTTGAGGGAAGAGGTCTGTGTGAGTGGCTAATTCTGTAAGGAGGCCTGGCAGAGGAAATGTGCTTGGCTGGTTTGACATCGCTTTCCCTCCCTTTTCCTCTTTCTTTTCTAGTCAGCAGTCATTTTCCTTCTTTCTGATCCCTCGCAGCACCTGGAAAGATGCCAGTAAATAGGCAGAGAGCTGCCTACTTTTTCTCTGGCAGTTGTCTTTAGCACTGAGCTTTTCTGGACTCCCAATAAAGATGCTGTTATTGAACAAACAAGAACCGTGGCTTGTCAGGCCTTAGAGCTGTCATGGAAGATTCCTAGCAGAAGGGAAGTACAGGGGAGGGTGTGAATCTCTTCAGGATTTCCAGCTCCAGAAGCTCCTTGTTTTATGGAATTAATACTTCCAAAATTTTTCATCTTTCCTTTATAGGCAGGATTTGCAAGTGACTTGACATGTTTTGAAGTATTTAATTTCTCAGACAAAACAGGAACTGTTTTACCTCTAGATAATATCTCTGTTGTCATCAGAGACAAGCTTCATGGCTGGACTAAGCAGGTGCAACTGTATTGACTTGAGAGAAGTTGCACACATATTTGCCAGGGGTGTATGTCTCCTGTTTCCATCCACATAACAGTTGGGTAAATAATGATGCACACAGTTCTCATAAGGGGATTATAGCAAAGCCACAATGGAGTTTATTCAGTTTTGATAGAATCAAATGACTTCAGTTTATAGGCTGATAATGTGATTTACTACCATACCAAGGATTCAGGTCTGAACCAGATACAACTCATTTCACTTATGCATACAAAGTATTTAACTGAGTTTGAGATACGTGTTTTCTGTTGGCTCATTTATGAGTTATTTAGTGCAGCCATGTTTAGGATCAACCATCCAAGATCCTCTTGTGTCTAAAAGGGACTGAATTAAGAGCTTGTGATGCAGCAATTTCTACTGGCATGGGATATATACAAGGGTGAAAATAAAATAATAAACTTTTCTAGAAGCATGCCTTAAGTCATATTGGTGTATTTATTTGGGACTCAGTATGAGGGGGTAGGTGGAGGGCTTGTCTTTCCCAGGCCCTGTACACACTTCATTAGGGTTACTTTATTTGTATTACAAGGTCAAATGTGATCTTGGTGCACAGGCTTCTGACTTAAACAAAAATTCCCTTGATTGTTAGTGAGACTTGTTTTTTACCCCTCTCCCAAGTTACTTTCTGATGTCTGGCCTGATTGAAAACAGGCAGAAACTGGCACAGAGCAATATTATCTCATCCTTTGCTTATATTTCCTACCCACTCATTCTTTATTTTAATGTTATATGAGGTCTTAAGCAGAGTGTGACATATTGTTATAATTACATCATTTGGAAATGTGTTTATCCCCAAGAGTTGTAATTTGATTTAGGAACTGTTTTTCCTGCTTTCAGTCTGTTATTCATAGCATAGCATGACCCTCAGGCTTCTGCAGCAGGACTTGACACACCACTTTAAATATTTGTAAACCATAACACAAGAGTCCATTGATGCATGTGGGGAGGAACGAAGGAAGGGAACATGATTTAAGATTTGATAAAATTCTTGCAGGTTGAATAAACTCTAATAATATTGTGGTAGTTTCTGTATAGAGTGTTAATTCATTCATATCTATTTGCAATATAAACAAATGCATTTTTATGAGTGTTTTTATAAGTTTCTGTAAGGTGCTTGTAATGGAACTACATGTCTGATCCTTGGCCTTGTGTAATGGGAAGCAATAGCTCTCAGAGTATGTTTGCTAAGAAAATTGCTAAGACTTTTAACCATGTCTTTTGATGCCTGTAGAAAAACTATTTTAGTTAGAATACAGAACTTCAGAAAACTTCAGAATAGTATTCAAAAACATTTCAAGTCTGCTCTATGAATGAAACAACAGTGTAAATGTGGGAAACAGCTATTTTTATGATGATAAGAAGCAGAGTTCCATGATGTTCATCAAGCATGGAAGAGCTGCCTTTAGAGATGTGAAGTTTAAACTCAGTCCATGTTTCTGAATCCTGCTGTTGCACAAAATGTATGTATCATAACAATATATCAAAAGGCCCAGAAAAAAGTATGAGTTGTGCATTTAGAAAGAATAAACTAGAGCTCTTCCCACAGTGTTGTTTTACTGTCTCTGGTGAGCCTTAAGCATCATTAAACTGTTTGCTTTTAACTTCCTGCTTAATAAATATTTTTGGGTTTTATGTTGATACATATGAAGTGAGAGAGAGAACACCAAAACAAATAAATTAATTAAGGCCCATTAATATCATCTTTTGTAACTAGTGTGGGATTACTCATGTAAAAGGAACTTTGTCAGGCCGTATCTGGGATGTGTTGTTTTGTCCTGTATTATTAAAGTATTACGTACATATTTCACTTATGTTTTCTTTCAAGGAAGAAACATTTACCACATTTTGATCAAGACTTAAAGTTCATGCATGGTAAAGGAGTAGGGCTTAATTTTTCTCACACTTGATTCTAAACTGAACCAAAATATTTGTCTCAGTACTGAGCCTGGACAGACCAGATGGCAACTCCTGATTTCCTGATTTTCAAAGATACCTGGCCTGATGTAAAGGTGGACTCTGAATAGTGTTCTTAAAACACATACATCCCCCAGGGGAAGTTTGGGCTTCTCTGCTGGCCTGACTCTGCTATCAGCCTGTGCAGCTATCAGCGACAGTTTGTATATTATACAAAAATGTATTCTCTAAGTCTAAGAATGAAAGTCGTTGTTTTACGCAAAATGTAGTATTATGACTGTTTGCTGCTTTTGTCAGGTAATCCTCAAGGAACAATAGTGTTTATTAGGGTCTAAAGAATGGGCCTCTCAGAGCAAAGTAAAGGTCACATTCAGGATTAGATTTGCATTTCCTCTTCTGAGTGCTAATTTTAGTTGTAGACTTGGGGTATTGAAGGGAATGCAGCTGATGTGGTGTACTTACACCATCCTTTCCATCTCCCTTGTTGCCTTATGTTCAGGATTGGGGACTTTCAGCTGACCTTGCTGTTGTAGTCTAGCTGAATCTCATAAGCATAAAAACATGCACTTTGCAGAACTTCAGGTCAATAATCTTAGTTTCTGATATTTTCCAGTCTTTTAAGCTATTAAAAAAATGTATGAAAGTATGCGGTTTTTTTGTTATTCTGCCTAGCAGACACTTTAAATTTGCTTGGTCATCTGAGTTGCTGAGTTCTTCATCAACTCAGGCAGACATTGAAACTCCTCTTACACTGTCAAACTCCTTTTAACAGGGTATAGTTGTGCTGCAAGGCTTTGTTGCTTGTCTAAGCATAGGAAACAAATTCAGGGACTCTTATTTTTTTCAGTTTTACTCTTGCTTACACTGTTTTTGTGATGGATTTCAAAATTTTGCTGGAGTTACTTCTTCTTGAGATTTTCAAGTCATAAACCCATTCATTGAAGAACTTCATCCCCTATCTGTGTAGAGAAACCCCCCCAAAAATCCTCTCTTTCTTCTATTAGAGCCTGGCAGTTCAGGTGCATGTTTATGAATGGGCTTTGCTTTTGTATTTCTTGGAAAATGTACAAAAGGTGTTAGGGTAATAATTTTCTCTTTATTGTACTGTTTGCTTCTAAGCACCTTTTGCTTTCTGCAAAAAATTCTTCTTGCCCTGCATTCTTATGTTTCTCCTCTGGCTTTTTTTCTTCATTGTCAGTTCAAACTGCTGCTGTAAATTACCTCTCTTTCTTAAACTTGCTTTTTGCTTTTTAGTTTTCTCTTGGGAGATTGATGTGAAAAAGGTGACTGGTTTCAGACTATTGCTTGACATGCTTGCATTAGATCTAGACTGCAAAGCCAGAGAAAATTAGTTATTCCCAGTCATTCTCACTGGGAAAACTTGAAATTTTTTCAGTGTTGCATAACAATGAAGTGCGGCACAGCTGTTGGAGAAGAGCTGGCTGGAGGCCGACATTAATAATTCTGATATTATGCTGGGCAGGAACAAGTGTGATGCTTAATCAAGAAATCTGTTTTGCCACTGTGGAGTAACATTAGTGGATATGAATGTTCAAGGGAAACTGTTGAAATTAGGCATAGGCATTTGAAATAATTTCTTTTTACAATGGCAAATAATTAAATCAAAAATTAACACCAGTGTTATTAAAACTAACGGAATCAAATGTATTTGAGTTTCCTCTGTTAAAAAAACCTTTTTGTAAACAACCATCTTGCATCCCTCAACGTCTTAAACAGTTTTTTTCTTTCTATCTTTGTAACCTCACCTGTTTTAAAAGGATGCATATTCAGGATTAGTGAAGTGATCTTTTAAGTATTCTGATGTTTAAAAAAAATAGCTGAGCTGTTTGAATAAAGGCTGACTGCCACATGAAAACTATAGTAGCTCATGTCCTTGAGCTTACACTCTCCCTCAGAAGTTTTGTTTACAGGCTAAGGGACCATAAGCAAAATGCTTTCTTTGAGGATTTTTTTTTAAATTTGGGTACTATGGGACACTGGTGTTCTCTTAAAAAAAATTACTCTATTAAATAGCTATTCCATAAATAGCTAAATGTACTTTGTAATACAATAGTGCATTTGCTATGAAGTCATCAAACTTCTATTTCTTTTTTGGCATATCAATGGGAAATTCATTCTGCTGAGATCTTAAATCTGCCAAAAATGTGGTTTATTTCAAAATATTATTCAGAAATTATTTTTTTCTAAATTATTTATGAAGTGGTGATTTATATTACTGTGCAGAATTCATTATTGTCACCTCATTTCTGCTGTGCTTTCTTATGACAGAGTATTTAGAAATCTCTTGCTGGGGATGTTTAATGAATTTCATGGTGAGTGGGTCAGCAGAGAGTGGGAGTTCTCTGTATTTTTTTTTTCTTGTCTCTGATTCCTGGAGTTAGTAATGTTTTTATGATGTAACATTGTGGCAAGTAATGCTAGATGATGCGGTTACAAGAAAAGATTACAAAGAATGTAAAGAAACGTTCAGGTCACAGAGTGAGTTACAGATCTTGCTTCTTCTTTTTGAGAGAAGTGCAGGTACACTTCTGCAATAGTCAGAAGTGTATGTATGGACCAAATTAATCTCTTGTGAAACAGTTCACTTAGATAAATTGGGATTATATGGAACTTCATTTGATCTCCTGAGTCTAGTTAATAAATCCATATCTCTGAGCAGAAAAGCTACCTAAAAATAAAATGTTTTAATTTTTGAAGTGTTTTAAAGGAAATCTTTATATTTGTCTGTCTCAAACATATTTATTATGTTTTACATCAAGGCAGTGTAGAAAGGCATTAGGTAGAAAAACAGGGGGAAGTTAGCTACTTTCTGTTTGTAAGTTACTTGAAAAAACTGTAGTTTTTAAAAGTGCAACAATCAGCCACTAGAAACTGAGTTTAGAGACCTTTCAAAATAAAGCCTAAGGTTGTCTTTAGCTTCAGATTATCACTTGTTATGTACATACCTACTTCACATTGAAGTGTTCTGGTATTTGTAGAGGGGTGTTTTTTTGAAGACTGTTTCAAAAACACTGAGGAAGAGCAAGGCATTAATGTTGTTCCTCAGATATTTACCTAACAGAAGAATTCACTGAACTAACAAATATTGAAAAGGAATATGTCCAAAATCCCAAGCTTTTTAGTCTTGTGTTTATTGTCATCATCAGGCTCTTGGCTAATTTCTATTTGTGTGTAATGTCTCAAACCCAGGGCTCTAATTCAGAGGTAATTATCATATGATCAAGCTGTAGCTGTTATTTTAGTGCAGATTTAGGAAATTAAAGCTGACAGCTGTTTTCCAGCTGCATTTCAGCTGCACTCCATTAAAAATAAAACAGAAGAAGTGGCAGCAGCAGCTTTACAGTTTTTTCCATCATTGCTGAGCTCGGTAAAGTTGCCTTATCTGGTTGCCCTGTGAAATATTTACCATGTGTCTTTGGAGCCTAAGTAAATAAAATAGGAAAAGAAGGTTCAGTAAAGAGATGGAAAGATTGAAAGTAGTAGACTGAACACACAAACATATGTATGTGCACTTGGCTCTGCTGAATATTTAAGAGCTCAGCTATTAATTCCTGCCAGACTTCTGCGTAGGGTGGATCAGAAGTTAGTAGGGAGGTCAGTTCCCTTAAGTAAACCAAGTTCAAGATACATTCAGTAACTTCCCTGTCACTTCTTATTAAAAGCTATCATATATCTGATATACAGAAAACAAGTCAAATACTTTTAGTAGGCTGTGATTTTTCTAAAAGGGCAGTATAAGTTAGGTCATTAATTGCGAAAGCCAGAAACCCTATTCCTTAGGAATGAATAAAGTTCTTTAGTTTTTGGGGGGGGGGGGGGGGGGCAATAAG
>VZRN01003663.1:1888791-1977993 GCA_013397935.1 Dasyornis broadbenti | reverse complement strand
AATTGTGTGCAAAGCTAAAAGAACTGTAACTGATTTCTCTGTAGAAATGCAAAATGTACAAGCTCTGCAGATGAAAGCTGAGGTACGCTGACTATCTGGGCCTCCATTCCAAAACTGAACTTTTATCTTCCATTTAGAAGTATTTGCTCAGCATAAGGGTGATATTTTTCAAAAGCTGCCAACTGATTCAGGAACTATTGATGTTAAGGCAATATCCTGTAGTATGTAATTATTTTGTTGCAAAGTTTTCTAATGTTCTCTGATTTGTTTTGCTGAATTTTTATTTAGGTTCTTAAAGATCTCTCAGCATTTGTTTGTTTTAACTGAAAAAAAACCCCAGTGGTCTTCTCAATCCACCGCTCCAGTCTGAATTCATGCACATGGTACAGTTGAAATGTCTGTTTCTTTGATAACTGGATGAAAACTCTGTGGTTTGGATATTTGAGAGGAAAGTATCAGATGTTTGTTCTCAAGAGTTATGAGTTGAAGTACTTGTGAGGTGACGCTAAGGAACTGCTGTTCCTCAATTTTCTATCCAACCTCTCCAGTGCAAAAGAATTTGTTTTCTAGAAAAAATAGACGCCATTCCTTTGAGCTGCTTTCACATGACAGCAAGCAGTCCAGAAAAAAAAAAAAAATAGCACAGTGGATCAGCTTTGGAAAAATGGCTGATATGCATTTCTTTTTATTCTTAGTATCCTGTAATTTATCTTCAAAATTGCAGAATATTGATGAATGAATCAATTAAAGAGATAATAAGTCTTCTGATCATCTTCTAGTGCCATCTTTAACTGCTGTGCTGCTGCACTGTGTGAATGTAGGACTTTAAAAGAGAGCCAGGAGCAATGGCATGAGGTTAGGGAACATATGGACCACATTGATAGGAAGCATACATTTGACACTTGAGCAACTTTGAGTGAGGTTGATGAATAATGACCACAAGTTGAATGTACATTTATAACATGACTGGGGCTCTTGACAACTGAATGACTGCCTCTGTGTCTTTGCTGGAACTTGCAAGATCCATATGCAGTGATACTAACGAGTGGGAAAAAAAAGGGGTATACCTTAAGTTAGCCCTTTCATTTCCTTGTTAAGCGCACCAAACTTATGCCCCTTAACACAGAAAAATGTGACATGTTTGAAACTTGAATGTTTAAATAACAAAATAATTTATAAAACCAAAAACACTTTTCACAGATTTTAAACTGATGGGTTCCACAGTACATGAAACTCCCTTTTTTGAGAATTGTTCCTTTTTTTTCATATTTTGTGGCTGGAATTGTTACAATGAATCTTAAGGGACTCACAATTGTCTTTTTTTCATTTAAATCCTACAGTTCTTCTGTAATGTGGTTTCATATAAAATAAATTGTAACTATTTTTGTCTGATCAACGTCTCTAGTCAAGTAAGAGAAGTGATCCCGTCTTCTGAGTTAGACAAATAAGTCAATCACAAATCTTTCTCATGCTCATCATTTCCTGCCTAAAAGACTAATTATATATTGTAGACATTATCATGCTGGAATCTGGTTTGTTTATTTCAACACAAACAGATTTATCTCTATGTTGACAAATATTTCACTTGGGGGATTTATTTATATGTTCTAGTAACAGCTGTTGTACTGCAAGAGAATAGCATTAGTTTGTGTCTGGGAGCAATGCCCAGCCTATTCTTTTTTACAAACTGTGTTTTAAACATCATGCAGGGATGGGATGGAGAGTTAAAGATTAGCAAATTGATGGAGGGGGACTGTGCCCATCAAACTGAAGAACTAAAGAGCATGCATATGGCTTTCTGTGCTGAGTGTACATATAGCAACAGCATAAAATTTGTGCTTCCATAAAACCATGTGAAAACATAGAACTTTAGTGGTTGAAAAAGGCTATAAGACTTCAATCAGTTCTACCTTTTCCTTTCCAATCGCAGTCAGACCAAGACAACTCCCAATGTGCTGCAAATCAAAATAACAATTCAGACCTTTATGCAGATTACAGTGGACTCTTATCTAACTTTGTAGCCATTTTAGGAAGCTTTCAACAAAAGACAGGTTTCAGAAGTGAAACAAAATGGTTGTAATTGAAAGGTTAGAGCCAGGGCATTTGGGTGGAGGCAAAATGCAAACTTGGATGGGAGACTCCCTACATGCAGTGGAAAAATACCGAAAGGGATAGCTGCAGATTTCGTAAGGTAATTGGATGCTCATGGCCTAGATACAATTTTCAAAAGTGATTCAGGTCAGAAACCCCCAATCCTTTAAGTCAGTGAGATGTTGCAAATTAAATACCTTGGCCACTTTTTAAGAGAGCTGAATTCTTCAGCCATTTATGGCCCTGTCTGGCTGAGTAGAACAATGTCAGTCTGTAACCTTGAGAAAGTCTGTGCAGAAAAACCTGGCAACTCAGGCCAAGTCTTTCAAGTACAGAATCCAGTCTTATGACAGTCCATTAGTGACAAACTAATACTGGAGTTCTCAACTTTCTGACTGAAGTTTATAGCCAATGGATGTTTCTTTGAACCTTTCGTCATCTATGGCGATTTCTCCTTTTGAAAGCTTATGCATATTTCATGGTAGGTTAGCTGAAAAGCAGGAGCAGCCTGTCTGACCTGAAAGAACACTTGTTGTGTTGGGATTTTAATGAATATGTTGCAGAACATTCTCCAGCTGTTGCCCTTGAGAGGGAAATTATCAGGGTCTGTTGAGCAGGCAGAATTATTTTTTAAACCGCCAAACTATGTGCTCTGATACCAAGCAGATAAATTTATCTGTGAAGCTTAATAGAAACAATTGCATTATGGCATAGGTGGAAAATTCAGTAAGTTTGTTTCACTCAGATGTAACAGGAGAGCTCTTGTGGAATAGGATACAGTTTCTTGTGACTTTATTGCAATTCATCATGATTTCACTGCTGCTTGGGAAAAGTATGTGATGATCAAGTCAGTCAATGCAAGCGTTGACAGTATTTTTGTCTGCTCATTGGTTACTGCAGCAGCTCTGTGAGTAAAATCTTTGATGCACGATCTAAGGAAATATGCATGTAATCTTGTCAACATACTTTATTCTATCGTTTTGTCTTGCTGCATGTTGTCTGTTACACTCATTTATTATGTTTCATTTCTGATTAGACTGTAAACTCAGTGTAGATGACTCATTGTAGATGACTCTTTGTTTATGTAGATTTTAATGTAACAGAATAAAGCAGTCTTGTTCCTTGTCAAATCCTTTTACTCATGTGCAGTGTAGTGATTGCATTCTGCTTTTCAGATCACCTAAATTCTAATAGAGTTTTCAGTTTTATCTGGACATAGACCAAGGCCTCCAAAAGTGTTATTTGGTATCAGCATGTATAACCAATAGAGCATGAGGTTCTACCTTCAAAAATCAAAATGTATGCCAGGAAAACAGTTCTTTAAATGATTGTTCCTTCTTATCAAATGACAAGGTGGTTCTTATATTTGTTCCATGAAACAGAAGCCTGAAGATTGGGATAGTTTTACATTTGGAATGAATGAGCCCTCACCTCAAAAGAAAATACAGTTTAAGTAGTCAGGATAGGCAAAGTGGAAAAATGGCAAAACCACATTTATTGTGTAACTGACTAATATAACTAAAATGGCTGGTTTTCCTTGTAAAAGGCTTTGTGACAGTGGAGTTTTTACTAGGATATAGCTGATGTTGCTGCTGATGTTGGAGACTTAATATGACGTCTCAGCTGTGTGTTTGTGTAGATTAATTCTTCAGCACTGATTCAGTTTAAAATATAATTAAAATTTTAGGGTGTGAGTGAGTGGATATTGATCGCTAATGGAGACTATTTGGTGTTGGTAGTGTTAGGCAATTTTTAAAGTTGATTCTGCCTAATTTCCAAAACTGTCAAAGAAATTGGTTGTGGGCTGGAGTGATTTCAGTACAGTGCTATGAGGATTGAGACTAGAGTTCAGGAATATTTCAGCCTTGTATTCAGAACTGGCACGTCATACACTGTTCTATTGAAAGTATGTATATGAGCATAGGGCTTAATAGCATGAGATGATCCATGATTGGATTTAGTAAGCCCATCTCTGCTTTTAAACTTTTGAAGCCAGAAAACAAGAAAGCAAGCTAGAATATAGATGGACATGGGAGTATTTTTTCAGGCCATGAATTTAGGAAAAGGGATTCTTGAAATCAGTTTGACTGATCTTGGACGAAAATAGGTTCAGAAAACAGAAATAGACACCGATACTTCTCTGTCTACTGTTGTCTTTTTCATACCTTATATATTCCATTCTTCCACTGCTGTTTAAAAAAGAAGCCCCTAGATAACTCTTTGTGAATGCTTTGAGTAGTAGATGAGATAAAATGAGTTGCTTTTAAAATTCGTTATAAAGCTTTATTAAATCTTGAAAAATCAAGAGCAGTGGATAAACAACTAAGGAAGAGCATCTTAAGCTCTCTGTGACTCTTCCTTAGCTTCATCTGCAGTAATACTGTCCTTGTGGGAGATATACACCACCACTTCCCAGGTGGGGAAAAAGGTGGTTTTGTCATGTAGCATTCAGGCTTGTTCAAGTTGCAAAGATTGCACAATGTCAACTCAACTTGATGCCCTACTGGGAAGTGCTGAGAAGGGAAACTGGAGTGGTTTCACTAGAGATCTTTCATTGTCTTTTTACTTTAAAGCTCTCAGGACACTGTACAAGAAGGGATACTGAAGTTTGATGAACTGAATACCAAAAACACTTCATAGAAGCAAATTGGATTTCTGCATGGTTGGGGCAGTTGTCCATCAACACTTCGAGGTGATTCAGAGCAGCAGATTCCCCTGGCTGCTGCTCCTTTACATAGTCCATGAATAGCTCTCCATTTGCTTGCTTTTTTAAGGCGTTGAATTGGAAAGGACTCTAGATTTCCTGGTTTTATGCTTTTTGAAAGTGTTATTGTAAAGGTGTGTATGTAAGTTACTGTTATCCAGATCACATCCTGTGAAGCATTTTAGCTGTCCTCAGTCACTGTGTTTCCCTGACCTTTCATTTATTTCTGTCAGATCTTTATGTCATGCGCATGTTTAGACTTGCTGCATGTTTAGCTGTACCAGTGCAAGAAATTACCCCTGGTGTTGCTTGTTGTTATCACCAAGTTGGCAGACAGATTGCATAAATACTCATGGGGCCATTCATCAGAAAGTCATCTGGGCTGGCTTAAATGGGAGTTTGCACTGAAGCAGATGTGGAGCACTTGCATCACCTGATCTGTTAAATCAGCTGTTGAGGTGTAACAGCCACTGACAGAGGTTAAACCACTTCCCTTTTTCCAAAAGACAAGATTTGTCTTTGTCCTAATCTGTCTGACCTTTGCTTCCTCAGCTGTATCTGACTTGTGGACAGTGTAGAGCACCACTGTGAAAGCTAATTCTGCTCTCATTCATTGCTCTGTACCCTGTTGGAGTGCGTCCATCCTATAAAGGAGAAGATCTTGTCTCGATTGTGGACAACTCATTTTATAATAAAATAACCTAGAAATAGTTCCCCAATAGGAGTTTAGCCTGAGTATTGAAAACCATGTTATATTTTTAATTACTGACAGTATTTTTATGGATCACTAATATTTAAAAGGCACAGTTTATCTGTTTTTAGGTTATTTGGAAGAAGTACTATTGTTTATGCAGCTGAGGTTAAACTGAAGTGATCTTCCCTGGGGAGAATTTGGGTACAAACCAAAGATCTCATGGGATTTTGTAAAAAGAGACAGGAGTGACCTCAGTTTTTTTCTCAGGACAAGCACTACTGTGCCAGGTAATGTTAGTGATTACTGGTCTGTTTGTTGGGAGTATTCATACAATGTCTTCCAATCCATTTAACAGACAGATTTGACAACTTGTAAGGAAATATAAAGATTTTTTTTTTTAATTGGCACTTGCTTTGTTCTTTGATACATTGTGTGGTGTAGTTTGCTTTCTCAAATTAATAACAACTCCGTATGTTGCTTTATAGTTTGGTAGAAACTATTTTTCCTTTGACTGTTTCTTCTGAAGTGTAAAATTAAAATAAGATTGCATTTAAAGAATCCAAATTATTTTCCACACTTCTGTGCGCTGGCTTGGCAATAACAGCAGCCTATTACTGGTTTTCCTCTTTTAATCTTTTTTTAATTTTTCCTCTCCTTGCCAGCTATCCTTTCTCATGCTGAAAGGATAGCCAACTGTGATATTAGCTTGGAAAATTTGTTTCACTTGGAAGGAAGGATGCAGTGGAAAACACAGTGGCCATTTCTTAGCTGCTAAAAAGAAATTCTTGTAAAGGTTATAGTACAAGGAAGTTAAAATTTGAGGAATTTTAAGCATTCAGTCTTTGTGTTAACTTAAAAATATACTTCCTTCAATATATTTAAATGACACCTGGATTAAATGTTACTGTTGTGGACCATCTGCATGAAATTTTGGATTTTTTTTTCCTTTTTTTTGTGGGGTTTGTTCTAGCTTCTTGTACTATGTATTATGTATTCATATCCTTCAAGGCTCTACGCTTTCCAATGTTCATTTTGTGCTCCTGTGATATCTTCCCCTTTGTGATATCTCCCCCCAGCTCTCTCAAGGCTGGAAGCTTTTATGTCTGTCATGTTCTGTTTTATCTCGAATCTGAAACTGTTCCTGGACCTTGTAGCACAGCTCAGGATCAGTTCAGTGTTGAAATTCTCGAGAATCTTGACCTGACCCCTCCCCTGCATTACAGATGTACTGATGTGACATCTCCAAGAGACCTGAATGAGTCTGGGAAACCAAATAGCTAGAAAAGAGTTAATCTTTGATATTCTTGATCTGAAGTCCAGGGCTGCAGAGCTGATCTGATGTCTGGAGAATCCTCTGCTCTTGAATGTGATGTAGCTCTTGGTTGCTTTCAGATGCTTCTTCCCTTATGAGATTCTATGTATGTTTCATTCCTAGGGGGATTTATTCCCAACCAGAAGTGTATATTTCTGAAAGATGTGCTACTAAAAAATATAGTTCAGACCCATATGTAGAGTTATGTGTAACTCCCCAAAAGACCCATATTGTTGCCCAGTTTGACTGCAATAGGGCAATGACTTGTTTCAGAATGTGATTTGCAAGCATTTTGTCTGCCAGGGAACCTTCGAACACTGTTTTTTTTGTTTCTTTCCTTTCAAGTGTCAGGGAAAAATTGATACAATAAGTAATTACCTGCTGGCCATGTCTAGGCTTCATGTACTCTTTTTCATAAGCTTGCTCTTGAGAGTATTATATTATAGTTTTGACTTTTAATAGCAGAAAATGATAACGGTTTTTCCTTGTCAACTGATACGGTTGTTTATACTACAGAATACCTGGATATGACAGGTTTTGGTGAGATTTTTAGGTCCTTTTTGTAGCTGAGTGTGATCTTCCCTCTCAGTAATTTTATATCTGGAATTCAGTTACTGTTGGTATGTTCCTCTCCTACTTCCATGCATGTTCACTTTAAAAGTTACACTCAGTACATCAGTAACTTGTGTTTTACCAGGACCGTTCTGAATCCACTCTTTTCTTGCCTGCTTTTCCTTAATTCTTCTTTGTTTTACTTATTCTTGTGACCTATTTCTGTTTTGTTTAGTATCATTCTAAACCACTGCAAAGTTTGTATTTCTCCAACTCTGAGATTTTTGACTTCTGGCAGGATTTAAGAATGGGATTTTCTTAAGCTCTAGGTCAGAAGTAAGTCAGGAGCACAGCAATGAATGGAGAAAAACAGCCAGAGGCTGAACCTAGAATTACCATAACTATAGGATGGAATAAGAAGAAGTTGCATAAAGCTGTATTCATTTACTTTTTACCCAGACTGTTGTGTGCTGTTACTGTGAGCTGCAGAAGAGCTGCTGTGTTCAATTCCAGATGTACTGTGTGTTTTCAGATCATTGGACATGAAAGGCATAGCAGAAACAAAAGTTGCTATTCGTACTTTTACCCTCTGTATAATTAATTTCTCTTTAGGGAAGTAGAGCAAGATAAGAATATAGTTTCAGCTCAACAGAACTGAGGCACAGGAACATATGTCCCACTGGTCAACATTACCCCAAACACAAATATTTGAAGGTGGAGGGAGCAGAGCAAAAGCAAATGAACTGTGTGCCATTCTGTCCTCCTGTGCTTGAGAGCAAGCTGTGTGTTTATTGAAGGAAATGGTTCTGCTGAACTAGTCTTGGTGCTGTTTCAAGCCAATTGGTGATTACTTTTTCCATGGGGATTGCAATGAATGTGTTATACTTTAAAATAAGCTGCTGCTATTCAGAATTTCTGTCTGTTAGTTGTTTGTTCAGCTGGGCTTGACAGCTTCTGTCGTAACTGCATGGAGAGGCACTAGCTCAGCTTTAGTTTGGCTGAAGTCCCCTCTACTTTTCCCTTTCACATTAGCATGCTTATTTTCTTTCTGATCTTGAGAATGGTAATGTATGATGAAGGATGTCTATAAATACTAAATTTAAAATGAAGTGACATTTATTCTGTATGGCTGCAAAAGAA
This sequence comes from Dasyornis broadbenti, assembly GCA_013397935.1. Taxonomy (NCBI): domain Eukaryota; kingdom Metazoa; phylum Chordata; class Aves; order Passeriformes; family Dasyornithidae; genus Dasyornis; species Dasyornis broadbenti. Next base: position 1,969,500 of record VZRN01003663.1, on the reverse strand, counting down.
ATAATTCATTTGGTTTATTGTGATCTGAGAAGTTCTGAATTTCTGAGTACTTAGCCCAGTCCTCAAAAAATGTTGTTGGCTTGGAGCCAATTAGTGTGTAACCTGGAGAAGAGAGGAAGAGAGAAAAAGGGAGAAGATCAAAAAGGTGAAGTCATGTTTCTTGAGTGTTAGTTCATCTACAAGGTTAATTTGTCCAAATTGGATCTGGAATCTGATCCAAATTTGAATTTCCTCAGCCTAAGGGGAAAAGGGTGATCTAAAATTCCCTTTTAAGTGAACAGGCTTGGACATATGAAGGAGAGTTCAAATCTGAAATCAGAAATACTCAAATATTGGTAAATTAACTTCTGCATTTTGTTTCATGTGTGTCTTATTTTTTTATCAATTAGTGCAACAAGATAGTGATAACAAATACTAAGATCCACTCTCTGTAATCCAGATTGTTTGAGTTATGCTGAGGGTGGGCTGTAAATACAGGTAATTTTATCAAAGAACTGTGTCTAAAGTCTGTGGCTTTTGCTCATGCTCCATAGAGGAAAAATTCATGTCCATAGTGATGGGTAAACTGTTGTCAGTGGTCTTATTGAAATGGGCTCTGTGAACCCAAGATTATTTTCTTTGTTTTCCTGACTGGTTGTTAATCATTATTTGTAAAAGAATGGACAACTTTGTGGAAATTTTTGATTAGGTGACAAATCTTTTCATTTCTCCGATGTCATCAATTCATTCCGCTGTGTCCTTGTTGAAGCTTAGACATAAGTGTTGTTTTCTTTTCCATTATCTAGGCAACACAATGGACCTCTGTCTGTGTGTGTACAATAATGTTTAAAAGGTACTGCAGTGGTTAATGGGATTTTTTTTTTTTTAAGGTTAAGTAATTTTGGTTTCAGCATTCTGGTAGCTGAGGCACCAAAACCATTAATGAATAATGCAGTAGGTAGGGATTTAGGTATTCAGACAGTATTTTTCTTTTCGCTTCCTGTCACTCTCCTCTATTTCAGACAAAGGATAGAATTCTTTAGTGAGTGTATGTGGTGAATAAATCATCTGGTGAAAGGTCTGAAGTACATGCAAAGTAGTTCCAGTTCCAGTTTAGAACAAATTTGTAACTCTCTAAATACCCCCACTGTAAACAAAATAAAGCAGATACAGTCTGAACCGCTGGTTTCTGAACATACAGCAGAGAAGATGACCAGCTAATCAAAATTCTCATTGAAGAAATAGTACGATGTAAGTGTCTCATTAATAGTCTTAAATACTGTGTTGAGGATATGTTTCTGAAGGAAATAATGAATGAGAATCTCATTGCTACTAGACTCTCAGCAGATGATCGTGGTCATGTTTGTTTTCCAGACCTAAAGATTTGTGGTTCCAGGAAATGTACAGCTTTTAGCCATCTACATAAATTGGTAGTATGAGGAACAACGGAAGAGTACGAGTTCATTAATTTTATAATGTTTACATTAGATTCCTTAAAGAGTGACTTTCTCAGGTATGGTTGCATTTCAGAGGTGAAGCAGAGCTGATGGAGCTTACATATTGAAGTGTGAAAAAACAGAAGGAAGTGACTAATTACGCTTTATGGCTCATACAGTAGTTTCTTTGTGTACTGTGGTATGGTCTAAGAGCCCTAAGCACTAAGATCTGATTATTGGTAGGTTGTTACACCCCAGAATTTTTCCCTGTTTAATTAAAAAAGTGATGACAACATTGTGCAAACTCAACTTGGCTTCTTTAAACTTAGTAATAAATATACAGGTCTTCATGTATATTATCTGTCATGTTTCTGCCAGAAAAATTTTGCTTACCTGACATATAAAGTAGTGACTGACTTAATATCACGGTTCACTGTGTAAGTGTGCTTTCTAAATGTATGCCTGACCATAGGATATCATTCATCAATGCTTAGGAGTTCCTCGAATTTAGTTAAATTGTATCTCTTCCAGATTGTAGAATGACTTGTTCAAAAAGCCTGAGATCTTAGTTTCTCTCCTAGTAGTCCATATCTACCTGATTTTGTGATTGATGTGTTATTCTGCACCCCTGCTTTATGTGTATATAAACTGATTCTTCTCTGCCCTTTCCTGTGCATCAAGCCTGAGTTCTGTGCATGCAGGAAGAGGCCAGCCTGGGAGCTGGCTGCCTTGGTCTTGCAGGATTTTTAGGTCATTGGCCTGCAGACTTGTGGCAAAAGCTTTGTATGTCTTTTTTTAAAATGTGCTATGCAGCCAGTTGCTGGAGGCAGTAAAGCTGCCATTTGAGCGAGCAGAGCAGCATTGCATAAACCTGTGGGCTTCATCTAACATCAAATATCCACTATACAGTTAAAGCTTCACAAGACTTTGAGATAAGCTGAGGTCAAATATCCCTGGAATTTAACACAGATGGTGGCAACACTTTTGTTCCTGTGAGATGTTCGCGGAAGTCTTTGTACACAACGATACTGTTTTTTCATTTGTCTCCCATACATTGTCTTGCAAAAGGCTGTATGTTTAATAATCAGTACTGTTTCCTTCAGCGTCACAAATCTAAATTTACTGGCAATTCATGGTCACAAATAGCTTTTATTATCCCTGATGGCTGCGGTGCAAAGCTCTGTGTGTAGTGGTCTGGGAAGCTTGAGCACACCTTTGTGGGGGTTGGTTTGTGATTTTTAGTTCCCTCAGAGGCACCTGCCCTGCAGAGATCATTTAAATTTCATTTGAGCACTACAAGGGAGTGCAAGGGTAGAACTGGCTAAAAGGCAACAGGTTGCTGACACCTCCAAGCCCCCTGTTTATGTAACTAAATCATCTCTTACCCTTAGTTGTTAAAGTAATTAAGGTGAAAAAGTCTGGCCCCTTAAGATTGTCACAAATGTCTTTCTGAACTACTAGAGTACAACTTGCTTTCTATTAACACAGATCTGGCAGACATTCAGTACAAAGGGCAAAATGATAGCTCTTAAGTGCAGTTGTTCTTCCTTCTGATGTGCTGACTGGAAAAATTGGAACCGTTTACACTTTCCACATTCATAGTATTTTGGTTGGAGTGAGCATACTTCCTTTAGGAAATAAGTGCAGCTCCACCTAAGGTTCTGCAGACACAACTATATGCAATAAAATAAAATTAAGATGATAGCAATTTTGAGTCAGCAAAAATGACTGGACTTCTTTAAAAAAAAGTCTGCCTCATTTAATCAGGTAAGTTCTGTTAAGAACATATGCCATGCAGCTAAAGCCATGCTTTTCAGTGTATTTTACACTTGGTGGACTTAGAAAGTTTTTGTAATAGAAAGTTTTAAAAAAATCCCCAAAACCATTTAAATCTCAATCATGTAATAGAGGATTGTTAGAGTAATGACAGTAGTACGTAGAAGATGTGTATTTCAACATATGTGCCTCAATATTTAACAGTTAAGATGTTCCGCTGAATATTTGGACTATGCAATTTATGTTGAGTACATTACTGAGAGAGGGGAGTTTGTCAAGCCTGCTCTTAAGACACTGATTTGGTAGTTCTCACATTTCTGACATTTTCATTTTGTAAAAAAATGGCTGATGGATGCAGATACTGTTCCTCTATCTTTGTAGTAGTCCTTATCATGCAGCAAGGCCTGTGGATTGGAAGCAGATTTTGGTGGGTATTTGTCATAAAGTTTCTGGCTATTTCTGTAGCATAAACTGGAGTCTGGGCTCTCTTGGTTTCCTGCTCACTTCTTCTGCACAACTGATCTGTCCTTTGAGTTCTGCTCTAGATATTTGCAAATCATGTCTGTCAGTCAGGATTTATTCCACACTCACTACATTCCTTTAAACTTCTGAGAAATGCAATTTCAGTCCTCCTTGAACTCTTGTTTGCTGGCTGCAGTAGTATCAACTGTTGAGTCTTAGATGTGGTCACTGTATTGTCCTTTCAGAAAAATGCTGCGAGAGTCCATAAACACGTGCAGCACCTGTGGCTTAGCTGCTGTTTTGAGTGAGCTGGGCAAAACTAGTGCAGTGTTATCTTACATAAGAATTAGAGACCACAGCATTATTAAGGTGAAGACACCTTGCAAAGAAGACAGTCCAAAAGCAGACAGGAAATCAGATCAAAAGGGAAGCTGATGGCTCTCCAAACCTCTGCAAGTTGAAAGACATGGACAAAGGCCAAATGGACTCCTGGGAATAGTGAAGATGTTAGAGATTTGTACAGAAACATTTGCTAGTTTTCCATAGTTGTCCAACCTTGTGTTCGTGACAGTCCTGATGGCCAAATACTCCCCCTTTTGCTTACGTTACAGGAAGTGTAATTTTTAGAACTACCATCTCCTGGCCACACAGGTAGAAATTGCATAAACTCAAATATTTAGATTACAATAATATGGTTACTCTGCCCTTCACCCATTTTAACAGTTAAGGAAACAAAGATGGAAAGAACAGTCTTTGCTTAAAGCATATGCTGACTGAAAAGCAAATCAGAGAAACGTAACAACAGGTGAATGTGTTGTCAGTGAAAGAATCTTTTCTGACTGGAGAATACTGGTTTATATTAAGTATGTAGCAATTGTTGGCACAATTCTTTAGCCTACGAGTGTCTGTTATAAATTATTTTGTCAATAAGGCTTTTTTCCCCTCAAAATTAATATTAGGCTCTATAGAGATACAGTATAGGCCTTTCAGATTCTTTTTTTGTGCTTTTCAGGTTGCTAATTGTAGTAGGCTTCTATCAGCAAAGAAGATTCAGTAAAGGAAACTGGTCTAAATTATGAATAGAGCTGATCTGATTGTTTTCAAATTCTTTCCCCATTGATGACAAAATAATGTTGTTTTTTTTTTTTAAATTACCTTGTAAACAGTTCTCTCTTTTGTGGTGGTACTTAATAAGAACTTGAAATAGCCGTGCATGAAGTAGTGTCAGGAACTGGGTCATGTTATAATGTGAACATTCCCATACCTTTTATTCTAATACTAGCTCTTTTTGTTGCACTAGGAGTGGCCTGCCTTAGTAATGTGACAACATGATATTCATGAAGATGTGAGTCTGAATCCTTAGTTCTATTTTGTAGTCTTCAGTCTCGTATCATTAAGATGTTTTTTATTTTGGGCCTCAGATTCCATAAACCCACTTGGATACTGATGGTTGTGTAACAGGGTTGCATGGATGTGCTGGGTTTACATAGTAAAGTTTTGGTAGCTGGGTGGGCTGCAGGGGTAGGCTCTCTTGAGTAGAGACTGGGGGCTGCCCACCTGTCAGACAGCTCACTGCTGGATCTGTAGCATACACAGAACTTGAGAGTCCAAAACAATTTTGCTGTTGGTAGACACACTTTGCCACAATATGGCCATGGTTGTCATTTACACACTTCAATGCTGTCCACAAAGAGGATGATATCTACCACTGCTATAGTGTTCTGGCTTTTCTTCAGTGTTCAGAGTGTAGCTGTGTACTTTATTTCATACAGTGTGTTACCTGCTCTTGAGATTTTCCTGTCTTCATTGGGATTTTACGCATGAGTAGAGGATCTGTATGTTTCACAGACAGTTGGCTTTTCACGTTATCTCAATAGCAATGGCATATTATCATCAGCATTTTAGAAAAAGAAACAGGTGAGAAATATGTAAGGCAGGTAAGACTAATTTTGGAAAATTTGAGCACCCTGTTTTGAAATCCCTTTGACCTGTTAGATTTGAATTGGTGTGGAATGTGTTACAGTTCTGAGAGACTGAGTTAAGATCTTGAGCTGAGAAATTAATTGAACAAGCAGCAACAACTAGCAGATACTCAAAATTTGGTCCAAACAACTTTCAACAACAGATTTGAGGAACAAAAATAATAATTTCTCTTTACTAGGAGCTAAGTCAGAAATTCCAGTTAAATTCTTCATGGTTTTTTTTTGTCATTTTACTCAGCTGGTCTGCAGGTGTAGGGGATTTTGGCCAAGGTTTCAGCCGTTGGAGGCCACAGTCATTACTAAAACTCCTGGACACACATTTCTGTTGGAATGCAGCTGATGTCATGGAAAAATAGGACCTTTTTGGTAACCCCTAACAACCACAAGTACAGTAAACAGTAAATATTACCTCCACTGAGATACTCACTTTTAAAGAGCCTTGTTAGGATGGTGCCTATGTGCCAAGAAATATAAACTTTTACTGATTAACGACGTTTTTCCTAAAAGCACAAGCCTACTGCTGAGGTTTAGCCATGATTTTGATACGCCTAATAAAACCAGAAATAGTTCTGTTTAAATCCTAAAATACCCAGAATTTACTGTTCTTTCCACCACCTAACAGTTTTATGGTCTTTCACATCAGAAGTCAGTGATGGTATGTTAGTTACAAGGGAAATAGCACTGTAATTTTCATCATTTGCAAAACATAGGGTTTTTCCGACGTATATTTTCCATCTAATTAAATGAGTGAACTGATTTCTTTTTCTTGTAGAGTTTTGTAGAAATGTAGAACTGTTCAAATATATTTTTAATTTAGTTTGTTTTTTAAAAGTCCATTATCAGCTTCAAACTGTGCATTCTGTTTTGCTTTCGTGTTGTTACTCGTGACTTCCAAGATAATTTAGATGTTTGTCATCCAAAGGTAATTCATTCCTTTACATAATTTGTGTGTTTTCTTTTTTTTTCTCTGTTAATAGAAATAACGATACCACACCTGTGAAAGCCCCACCACTGCCACCCTGCCATATAAAGCTTTGCTTTCCTTTGTAAGCAGACAGTATCATGGGGAGAAGGCTGAGTAGCCTAACATACAGTGATACATTGTTTTCTGGGAGCACCTGTATAGCTCCTAGTACATGCTTTGTGACCAAGTTGACCATTACATATTGTATACGTTTGGTATTCTTCAGCTTAGATGTTGAGGCTGTTGTCGGTTTCTTTCTTCCAAAAGGGGAGATACCTATCCATAAATTACAGTTGTCCACTAAATTGGTCCTTGGAAGGATGGTACAGATGGCACAGCACTGTCTGCGACTGCCTTTTCCTTTCCAGTATTAAATAAACCAAATAATGAGCTTAATGGCTGTGGGATTTTTCTTGGCAGTACATTTATATTGCTCTCTACTGTAAATCATCTCAGATCTTTGCTATACTTTTAAATAGCAAAAGATTACAAGCATTAAGCATTTAGAAACTGAGGGAGAAGCCTTAAAAGTAGTAATTGGCTAAAAACAATTGGAAAAAACTATTCTATTCTCAGTTTTTCTGTATTGCCACCTTTTTGTAGGTATTTAGATATTCTTCTTTTCCACATTTTGCTTGTGCATTTAAGGTAAAAAACTGTTATGAGTGTTATGATTCAAACAGGATCCACATAGCAAGAAAAGTGCCAAGCATCAAAGGTTCAACATTAAATTAGAAGAATTGGCATGATGATTTATAAGTTAATTATTTCTTTCCTTAATGAAACCATGTTCCAGTTTCTTAAAGGTGTTTATATATGACCATACTTTGTTAATATTTTCTAATGTTTAGCATTTCTATTCTCTCTAGTTTCTGCATAACTTTTTACGACTTCTTTCAGAAGTATTTACTTTCCCCCCCCACCCCCGACTTAATGTTTGACATACTCACTAAACAAAAAATTTCTATTTTAATTTTGCTGTTTATTGCTTTTTGCTCTGTGGTCTTGCTGCCTAGATATTAGCAAGTTGTACTGACCTTATCTTTTCCAGTCACACTTCTTTAAAAAGGAATTAATAGATTCTGTAAATCATGGGAGAACAGCAATTAAAACATGGAGATCTTCAATTTGATGTTTTCAGATACTGCCCAGCCAGACAATGTATTTGGAACTAGGGCTGACATTGATTGTCCTGAATTTTTCTTCCTACTCCCCTTTATGCAGAAGAATTGCCTTCTGCTTCCTAAATATTATCTGAAATAATGTTTTCTAATTGTTTTAGAAAATGATAGGGCCAGAAGACACAGAAAATAAGGTCATGTGCATATTTTAATGGTGGACTTCACTTAAATGCAGGTATTTAGTAGTTAAAATACTTGTTTATTAAAACTCAGTGGGGAAAAAAAAAAATCTCCAAGCCTCACCAAGAAAGTGATAGCCTCACATCTCCTTTGGAAACAGAACAGTTATTAAAGTTGGAGTTCAGCTAAGAGCTCATATGGAAGACTGGGAAGTAGAAGAGAAGTTAATTTATTGTCTAAGCATTGTGTGTTCCTTCTTCAGCCTAAGTATTCTTAGCTGAATTACAATTCTGTCTATGAAGGTGACAGGGAATGTGACTAAATAAAGGTGCTGTTCTCACTCACTTTTCAGCATCTAGCTATACATACAACATAGTTACATGCCATGGAGTTTTTTCTCACACGACTTGTTAGATGCAAGTAAAATATAAAAAGAATAAATCTGATTTACTCTCTATAGGTATTTTTTCCTTGGGCTGTATCTCAAGAAAGTGTTATTTTCCTGAATTTGTTTCATTTTGTTTCCTCTGTTCCAAACAACAGCATCATTATGCTTTTGCTGATAACCTAAGGAAAAGGAGCTCTGCTCTACTCTGTGTCTCTTGTTCGTGCTATGCTATCTGTAATCAGGAAAAAAATCATGGATTAGTTTAATATAATGGGAGCTTCAAATAAAATTATGGCATTGAATTATAGTCAGTACAAGGTCTAATACTATAGGTGACTACATAAAGAAACAGAATTTTTAAACAAATATTTTGTAAAGTAACACCAGCATTTAGGGAGGAAGAGAGTGTGTGTGTTTGTGTATGAGAGCTGAAAGATTTTAAATGTAGATGAAAATTTTTTTCTTGCTATTTGGCATTTCTACCCTGGTTACCACTCTAGGGACCACCTCTGGATAAAAAAGTTTTAAGTCTGCTGTTGCAGTCTTCAGCTTTTGTCAAGAATGAGTGTACATACTCCTCTTACTTTCTAGGAAATAGCCTTTGGACATCACATATATATCCTCTAGAAACTTTGGAAAAAGACTGGTCAGACTGAAATTGTTGCTGGTCACCAAAATTCTACAGTGCATTTTGTAGAGATAATTCATATCTTGCAATAGGAATATCCACTTTGGCATACCAGCACCATAAGGAGGAAGAAACAATCAGTGTTTGTCAGGGTGGATTGGAGTCCTTTCAAGCCTGCCGTAGGTGAAAACCCAGAGATGGTTTTGTAAACGTGGGGATGACAGTGCAATGGTATGTATAGAAGAGAAATGGTACCGTGTCTTCATTTCCATTGATATAGTTTAAAATTCCTGAAGAGCTGGCAACGTCTGCTAAACTGGTCATTATTAATATATCTTTTAGGTGGTGAAGCATCAAAGTTGGCATCTGTAACTGAAGCGAGAATTTCCATGTCATCCTGTTAATGTCCTTATTCAGTCACTCAAGCCAGTTGTGGAAGAACTTCTTATGGAATACAATATATAAATAAGTAGAAAGCTTTCTGTGTATACATCCTCTTGTATACATCAGTGTTATAAGTATGACTTTGTTATTTTTAACTAAGAATTTTGTGGATATTGTAGCTCACAAGATTCTGTATGTAATTCTAAAATAAAAGTATGAAGCTCAAAGAAACCATAGCTTCAGTAGTTGTCCACATCATTTAATGTATGTGTTAAAAGCACAGCAAGATACAATGTTTCCACTGCTTCCCAGAACATAATATCCAAATCATCTCACTTGCTCTTCGAATCAGGCATTATATTGTCTTCTTCTAACAACACAGTGTACACTGCTAAATTGAGGTCATCTATTATCATGCAGGTAACTCTTCTGTAATCCAGAGCGTGAAGGAAGCTGACACTCTCGCTGGTGTTGCTGCCTGTATTCTGCCCCAGCATCCGAAACATGAGCTTGTGTGCATGTGTGGTGTTAGGGGCTGCTGTAAAGCACACTGCAAGTAAAGAGAATACTTCAGCCTTTTCTGAGGTTTTCTGACACACGGAGGTGCCATCCACTTACTCCTTTAAAGTTTTTGGTGTTTATAACTAGAATGTTTCTCTGAAATTTATTTGAGGTCAGACAGAGGTCAATGTGCCCTGTCTGAAACCTGGGTTTATTCACCTTTGGCAATTTTAATAAAAGTCTCTCATCTTTTGTCATAGGTTGATTTGCTCTTGCAAACCTGTGAAGGACTAGGTAAGACTGAAATGCATATTGTTTTGTCACTTGAATTAACTTCTGTGCACAATAGTTCTGAGTAAATGTGTCATTTTCCCTTATTCCAGGGGCTATTTATGTTTTGCTTACTAGCAGTCAGCATATTTCTAATGACAGTTGTGAACATGACTACAGGCAGAAGAACTGCTTCAGTACCTCATAAACCTGAGTAACTGATAGGAGATTGCTTTAGACTTCCAACGCTGCAAATTTTCTAAATAATGTTTACTTAATTTAGAATGCATGAATGAGTGGTCTTTTATCTTGCTTAAATATCCAGTGAGATTTTATCTGAAGAGTGTTGAGTAGTTCTGGAAACACACATAGAAAGATCACTAATCTGTATCCTGGTGATAGGGAATTATGCTTCAAATCTCAAGCAGAGAAGACAGTGCTAAAGATGTGTACCAGTGTCTTCTGAAAGGTTTTTACCAAAGCTGTAAGATCTTTTTAATAAGGAACGGTTGTAGGAAACTGCTGCTTAAAATGCCTGATTTACATTGACTAACTGTAGCAGACTGGTTTAAATGAGAGTATTGTGTAGTGATAGTTGGAGAAGAGAGGGGAAAAGAGCAGGTGACTTATTTCTCCATTTGACTATGAATCCTAAGAAAGGAATGAAGGTAACTGTGGGACAACTCTCATCACCCAGCAGGTTGCAAAGTACTGAGATTAGACTGCCAAACTAAATGTCAGTGCATACAGTGCTACATAAGAGACCATAGGTTACTGTGAACTTTCTGTCCTACCAGTGTGGGTTCAGGTGCTGGTCATTGCTAGAAGCAAGATCACAGATTAGGTGGTCAGTGGCCTGGGTTATCCTGTTTCTGTGGCATTAAGGGTCATGAAGAAATATCAGTCAAGAAAGCCAAGAGTTGTCACTGCTTTACGGGTCAGATTTTGGTATGCATGTGTATTTGTTTGACTTCTTGATCATCAATTCTGCCTTCTATATGCCATTGGAAATCTGGAATTTAGATGATGCAAGGTAGCAGGTTTTAATTTCTCAAGTTTAGATTATTTTTAAAACCCAGAACAGGTATGTTTCAAGTTTAGTTTCCTTTTGCTAGGTTGTTTCCTGGGGACTGAATGGAACATTGCTACATACCAGCAGCGGATTTCACATTAAATAACATTACTTTTCAAGCTCTTCACACAGAATTATTTAGGCTGGAAAGGACTGCTTGAGATCATCTAGTCCAATGCCAAACTTCCTGCGTCATCCAAACATTAAGCTATAAATAGACTGCTGTGGGCCAAATTTATTATCAGTCAGTGCTGTATGCTTTTTTTTTAATTGGTCTTTACACCAGACTTTTCTACAAGCACACAGTAAAAGAAAGTATAATTGTAAAAATTGCAAACAGTTTTTAAAAATTATTTTTGAGGTGTTACTCTTTCTTGGGCAGTCTTTTTCTTTTATGTACTTGCTGAATTGTACTTAGATTGACTTAACAAAAACAAGATAGGCAGTTTGTCAGTGACAAATGGCCAGTGCAAAGCATTTAGTACATGAATTTGATGTTAACAAGTAAAATTTTTCTGGCTGAATTGTGACAGCATATCAGAGTTTACATGTGCAAAACCCCGCTGTGTTTCAGTCCTGGGATCTTTGCTCAGCCCGTGAGACTCAGTCTATTTCTGCTTTGTTAAATACCTTCCTCTTGCAATACTGGTCCAAAACATGCTTTAGGAGATCGATGTAATAACTTGGATATAAGTTTGATATTAATATTGAAGTTTCCAGCACCCATTTACCCATGATGACTCTTTGCTTGTGGATTTGAAATTTTCTGTAGCAGTCTTGGGATAGTCTAGTCTGCCCTGTTGAGTATATGCACCATGAATACTTTTTCTGCAGTGTGGTTATGGATTAGAGGCATCACTTTTGGCTTGTGTGCCAGCCCTAGGTACAGTCTTTGGTCATCAGGTTAAGCAGAGATCTTACAGGTCTTTGGATTTGAATTCTTTTGCTGGAGAGGATTTTTCAGTCTGCCATTTGCTGTAAATCTCTTTTCATAGCATTATTTGTCATCCCCATCACTGGTCAGCTACTGATACAGAGGAGGACATGCAGAGGCAGTAAGGGGCTGCTTCTTTTGGCTATGGTGTGACCTAATCAGTTGAAGCCAACTTAAAGACTACAGCCAGACAAAAACACTTGTGGTCAAATACAGAGCTGCTTCTATGAAAATACAGGCAAAAATAATAGATGTTACTTAGGCACTGGAGTCTCTTTCCCATTCCCTGTTTAGATAATTTGTTACTGCTGAAGGATACAGGCTTCTGGTTTGACCTGCAGACTTCTTTCTCCAGTACGTTTCAGTAGGTAGACACAATGTACAATTGTGATTTCAGCCTTGCATTTAGGCTCACTGAAGTATCTGCTGGAGATTTGCTGCGTTGTTACAGACAGTTCCTAAGATAGCAGATGTGATTCCTGATCAACTGGGAAAGAGTAAAGTAGAAAATATTTGATTTACATGTGAGGACTGGTGACTCCAGCTGCAATGTTGTTAGTAGTCAGTATAGGCAATATCATTGCAATAATGCATGTAAAGGAAAGAAGTGTACTTTGTAGTCAGGCAGCTTTTAAGACAGCATTACAGCTAATGTTCAAAGATTAACCACAGATGTTGTGTGCTGGAAGTTGATCACTTCCTGTGATAGTTTATGTTTTAATGTGTATTAACCAATAGCAAAAGCAGTGGTTTCCACCACAAGAACTCTGTGAACTCTCAGACTTTTTTATGGGCCATCCAAAAGAAACAGATTTGGTATTTTCTCTTAACGGTGGTTCCTCATGCTGGTTGCTAAATGCAGCCCAATTCCAGACCATGGTTTGGGAATCAGCATTACAGAGAGGCATTGAAAAAATGTTAGGAAGATAATGAGCCTTAAGTCTGTAGTATGCATTTGACCTAGAGAGGGACTCTGTGTCATCCAAGACCGTGGGACTTCCTAGATGACCACATGCATCAGCCCCTAGCTGTTCTGCTGACCTGGGTGCTGTCCCTGCCTTGGAAATTTGGCAGCTGTAAGACTATGCAATATAATTAGCAACATCCCTATATGCAGGTCAGCTCATCTCTTTCTCCAGGCCCAAGGAAGGCTCTGAAACACCTATTCCTTTTGTTCTCTCTTGGAATGAAGTTGAATCCTTTGGTAGAGACCAAGTGAGAGTGTCAAAGATGGTCACTTCTTGCACTGCCTTCGGTTAATGCTCCTGGGCACCTTTTTCCTGCAGGTCATTATTTCAGAATTAGATAGAAGAAACGTTTTCTTTCCTTCTGCCTTGCCTACTTCTCTCTCAGCCTCTTCTTGAAAATGCCTGGCACTTTGCAAGCTGGGTTGGCTTTACACATCAAACCTTCCTATTTGTAGCTACCTGCTCTTAGAAAGGTGGGTGAGAAGGAGAGTGGGTGAGCAGAATTACAGATATACCTACCCTTTTGTAGAGCTGGCCCCTGGCTAAGACAAAGGGCTTGGGAGATTTGAGACCTCCTGGATGCCTCCTGGATTCTTTTCCTATTGTGTCATTTCCTTTCAGCAGTGTTTGAACCTTCTAGCTCACCTGGGTGTGTTCACAGGCAGCCAGACCAGTATTGTGAAAGAGAAATTAGACACTTAGCTATGGCAATAATTAACTCCCATAACTTGTTTGTACCTCTTTGTCATGCATTTATTGTCCCTTGTTTGCTCACTTCTAGGGAAATTCTTTTTGGCGTTTTATCAGGTTTTTATGAATTGGAGCAAGTGCAGAATTAAGTCTTAAGGCTTGGATTCCTTCCTTCCGTCCGTCCTTCTGTCCATCCTTCCGTCCTCCCTTCCTCCCTCCCACAATTCACCTGTACAAACATGTTTGGGATGGGTGGAGTTCAGCGGTAATACTAGTGGCTTAGAAACATAATAAACAGGTTTTGTGTAGTGTTTCTTGCTAAGAGCCTGCTTGAGAAACCCCTAATTCTGTCTTCCAGACTGATAACCTTGTCCTCAGCAGGGTGAGGAGGACTGGCTGAATTGCTCTGCTCTTTGTGCTGAGAGCATGTAACGTGTGCTGAGCTGTGCAAAAAGGTAACTGGTATCTCCCCTTGCCGATACTGACATGTCAGGGCAAATAACCCCAAGAACAAGCCTGGCTATTTAAGTGTTGTGCTCCCTCACAGAAAATGGTGAAAGCCATCATCGTGAATGCACAAATTCTGTCAATTATTTTAATCCTTATTTAAAAGAGTGTTTTTTCCAAGGTGGCTTTTTAAACTAGGTCCTCTTGCTTTGTGTTTTCTATGTACACACAGTGCTTTGCAATACATTGGTGCCTGCTTAACAAAGCAATGCTTGACAACTAAGAAAAAGAAGCAATTCACAACTATTGAGGGATACTTAACCATATGGGAGTGAGGCTTGATCTTTGTGATTTTTAAAAGATATATTTTTAAGTGGAATATTACATATGTGTCTCTTGTGTACACGAGAATGCTTTTTGTGTCTGTTTTGCTTTGGAGACTCTATCAGAAGCAGGATTTGGGTCTGTGTTGAAGCACTCCAAATTGACTTGACTTTACAGTCAAGTTCTCCTTATGTACTGCTGCATGTGCAGCAGTGAATTTCTTCTCTAAAATTTCCCATAAAAATGTTTCAAGAGAACTTACGGGAATGTACTTAGGCTGCAGTTCCAATGAGCAAAGTAAAATTATATACTAGTCCTTTCACCCAGTGCTTTGCTCCTCTGACATACCTTTCTGTAGTTTCTGTGTTTGCTGTACCTAGGGAAAAAATTCCTGGACAGTTTTCTCATTCCTCCTCTTTGCTTCAGGGCTTATCTGGTCTTCTGCTGAGCCATTGTATGCACTAGCACAAGAAGTAAGTATATACAGTAACACGAGTGGTTAATTTTCTGTAGGGTTAACATTCTAAAATGGCTTAGTGCAGGGTTCAGTGAGCAGAGAAATTAATATGAGCAAGTAGAAACACTGGAGCAGGGATCATGGGAAGAAGATCTCCAGCATAGAGAGCCCTGAAAGTTGAAATTGATTCCTGATGTGCCTGTTGATGCTCCTATCAAAAATGCTGTTTTGAGATTTCATTTTCCTGTGGGAATTTACTGAAACTGCAGTCTAGAAGTCCTGTCCTGTTTTGAAATGCATATTCTTCCAGATGATGTCTTTTTGGTATCTTGCATTATACTATTTTAATTTCATCATTGCTGGCATTTTTCAGACACTGTCAGAGAATTTGGATGTCTTTCAGCAGTAACCTTCAAGATTAATAACTACAGGTAGTTCTGGTATTTGTTGTGGTGCTAATTAAAAAGCTGGATATTAACTTCCTTCCCTGTGCTGTGCTTCACAGCCCCTTCAATGCCAGCCTAAGAGTTTGTGGTGTCATGCAGTAAAATAGTTTACTGAGATAATCAAGGCTAAAAATAACCTGAAAAAACATGGCATGAGACAATAATGAGTAGCTGAAGGTAAGGCTGGTGATCTTTTAAGCCCGCTTTGCTGCTGAAACTGAAGCATTATGTAACTGCCCTGACAGTGATCATTCCCATCCATAAGGAGTGCCAAAATGACTGTGGCAATCTTTGTGGTGTCTTCACCCAGTGCTTACTGGGTTCTCTAAAAAGCCACTTCTGTGATGCACTCCTCCCCTTGTGGGTTCAGTTTGGTTGGTACAACTCTTTCGAGGGCCACCTGTGAGCCAGGTCAAGAAACATAAATGAATCTTAAAAGCCTGTATCAAAAGGAGAAAAGTTGAGGTTAGTTTAAATTCTGACCAGTTTCCCAGCTTGTCATGTGGTGCTGCAGAAAGAGTACTCATGTGAGCTGCTTGGGTTGTCAGTGTTGTATAGAGAAACATCTGTGGAAGTACTGCCTGAGCCTCTGGGGGTCTTTGATAAATGAGAAGGTCCTAAACTGCTGGAAGCATATATTAAACTTTGAAGTATTAAAAGCATATATGTAAAACTGGTATACTTAACTGTGTTTTTGCCATTTACTGCCTATAATATATAAAAAATTTTCTGGCAGCCAAAATGCTGTATATCCAGTTTTACTTAGGTCTAGCATAAGGTTTCTGTTAAAGAATGTTTTAGCACGATGATGTGGATGCACAGAGGAACTGCACAATGTTGAACAAGCCACATCTTAATCTATGAACACGAGCTCAGGCCCTCGTGTTTTATGTCTCCATCAATGTGGACATTGATTTGACATCAGACTTGGGGTGTACTGAACACAGGAAAAGGAGCAATGAACTTTGCACATCATAGAATAATTTGTGTTGGAAAGGACCTTAAAAATCATTTTGTTCCAACCCCCCTGCCATGGGCAGAGACATCTTCCACTAGACCAGATTGCTCAAAGCCCCATCCAACCTGGCCTTGAACACTTCCAGGGAAAGGCATCTAGAGCTTCTCTGGCAACCTGTTCCAGTGCCTCACCACCCTCCTTATATCTAATCTAAACCTACCCTCTTTCAGTTTGAAGCCATTCCCCCTTGTCCTGTCATTACATGCTCTCACAAAAAGTCTCTTTCTAGCTCTCTTGTAGTCCCCTTTAGGTACTGGAAGGTGCTACATGATCTTCCTGGAGCCTTCTTCAGGCTGAATGACTCCAACTCTCTCAGCCTGTCTTCCTAGGAGAGGTACTCCAGCTCTCTTATCTCTGTGGCCTACCTCTGGTTTGCTCCAGCAGATCGTATCAGAAATTAAAAGACAGCTAACAGAAATTCAGTATTCCAGATGTTAGGGTAGAAGAATAGACTTTTACTAAAAACTCTCACATCTGCAAAGTAATTATTTTGAATTGGATTTTTAATTTAAAAATCATGTTTCCTTAAGTGCTGTAATTATTCTGTGTCCAAATTGTGCACTCAGCAAAAGTAACATTTCCCATGAGCATGGGTGTTAGTTGTCTTCTGTCCACATCTCAGTGACATTGCCTGCTGCATTTTCTCAGAATTTCGTGTGTTTGTAGCATTCTAATTTCTGCCCCAAACTGTGTTGTGATGTTTGTGACTGCAAATATACAGTGCATTGGCTTCAGCTTTGTTTCATGACCATTTCTATGGATTTGTGTTTGTTTAAAATAGTAAAGATTGACTCAGCTTATTACTCTGAAAATTATTAACGGTTAGTCCATAGGCCATTACGTCATGAAGAAACCAAAGCACACTTCAAGACCACTTAACTTTTTTTCTCTCAGGATTGCTGAAGTACAAACTACGGCTGTTCAGCAGTGCACATAATATTTGCTAGCAGTGGTAGAAGAAAAGGAACAATACAGGAGAAATGCAGTACGGAGAAAAGCTTCAATTTTCTTTTTAATAGAAAAAGCTGTTTGTATCTCTGAATACAGATTTTAATAAAAATGAATAGTATTAAAATGAGATAAAGCTGTGCATCAGAATTTTGTGGACTGCTCATAACCTCTCAGTATTGCTGTTTTCTTGTATTTTTTGTGTAATAATTATATTTTGTGTGTATCTGGTTCTGGAGTTAGTGTGTGTCACTGAATGCCTATGCTTAATACTTCATATAGATATCTTAATGTGCAGTGCCCAGTTGATATTCATAGAATACATAAAATGGAAACATTGATTTAATATTAAATTGTATTGCAAATTGTATTGCTTTTTCTGTTGCTTTCCACTCCTGCATCAGCTTTCTACATCTATTGTAGATAAGCGCGTGGTGGGAAAGTCATTGTAGGAGCTTCTGTTGCAGTTAAGTGTCTTGCATGTCTCTTTGTGAGTAAATATAGAACCCGAAATTGCTTTTATGCAGATTAATTTTTAGAGACATCTGTCAATAAGTAAATGGCAAATGATGTCCTTTAATTGAGATATTAAGTAAAAATAGCCTCCCGAAGCTGAATTTTTTTGAGAGTATTGCCTTTATTACTGTTCCAGGTCCAATTGAATCAGCAGTGAAGTGCATTTGTTCTGAGTAACTGTCTCTTGAAGAAAAATGTCTGTTAAGGTTAGAAATCAAATTCTTTTCTATTACACTAAATGAATTGCTGCTTTCTGCTTGCCAGGGGCTCTGCTTCAAAACAAAAGCAACCCAACTCACAGGGAGTTAAAATATTTTAGTCCTAAGTCGTCACGTCTGGCTTCGGAATGACCTCAGCCTTCTCCTACTCTGAATCATTGTTGAGAACTCACATGGTCTAAATAGACTGATGTAGGTTTCAGTCCCAGAAACTGTTTGTCTTTTCATGTGTCGTGGCTAAATGAGCACAACCTTGACATTGTTAGAAAGGGCACAGCTACACCCAGTTACTGTAGGTGTAGTAGCAGATTAACCACTCTAACTACTTTCATGTGTGTAATCTTTCTAATCTTGATCAGGTGGCCATGTTGCTTTTCTCCTGTGGCACGTAGGCAGAGCTTGATTGTGCTTTTAATCCTGAAACTGTTTTTATGGTGGTAGGCACAGACCAAAAAAAAAGAAAGTAAGAAAAAAGGTACTGCATACAATGTTCAGAAGGTTAGGCTGCAGTTATGGGAAAACCCAAAAACAACATATTTGACTTAAAGGAAGTTATTAAAGTGATCCTTCAAGAAATGTCTGAGAGCAGTGCTTTTCATACTTTCTCGAATGTAAGCATGATGTAGTCTGTCTGAGAAAACCAGCACGGTTTCTGGCAGTAATACATCAGAGAAGAGATTTTGGAAGCAAAAAGTTTTCCTGACTGATGTTTCTTGCATTTAGAGCCAAAACCATAAGTTGCACAATTACAAAACTTACTGGTGAAAAAGCTATTAACACCTTCCCTTGCTGTTACCCGTTAGGGTATGAATGAGAACTTGTTTTCGTTTAAAAGCAGAAAGGAGAGCTGTTTTCTCCTGGTACTTGTGAATTACAGTAACCCTAGTTAGGCTGTTTCAAATTTGCAAAGAGGGTATATTTTGGGTTTACTAGTTTTGCTTTCTGTTTTGCCAGCAAAAAAGAGCTTAAGAAATTCATTGATACCTCCTTAGTTGCTTCCAGCTCTTTTTTTTTTCTTCTGCAGGTTTGTGATACTCTTGCCTAAGTTTTGTTATCTCTGAAAGGGAATACCAGTTTCTTGAACTGTTTTTTTTTTCCTTTAGCTAGCTTTCCTGAGCTTATATTTTCTTCTAATGGGGGTGTCCTCTGCTCTCCCTTACTTACTCCCTCACTCACTTCATGACCTCAATCCAAAACATGTTCAGGACCTCTAAGATACTCTAAGAAGCAGTGATGAGGTCTAGTGAAAGAGCGTATTGTAGTGTAACGTGAATATATTACCTGAGTATCTCTGTACTGTGTTAAGTATGGCAATAAAACTATAGTTTTATCATGCATATAGTTTAGAAGAATAAACATGAAGCCTTCAACTTAGAAAATAATGGAGATTAAATACAGTAGCAAGTGCCATTGGAGCTGCATCCACAAGTTGCTTCTATCGTGTAGAACAGCTACCTTATGTGCTCCTGCTTTATACTTATACTTTTTTTATACTTGTGATATCTGAGCATTAAATTATGTTATTGTCAATAAGCTACTGAATGCTGTTACTATCACCTGTTATGTGTGTCTCTGTTCTGTATGGAAGATGAGGGTTTTTTTAGATGTAATCTATTTGGGAGTAATGTTTTTGTCTTAGCTGATGTCTAGCAGATACTCTTTGTGCATATTTCTGTGTAAGACTCGTGGTTTAACCCCAGCCAGCAGCCAAGCCCCACACAGCTGCTTGCTCACTTCCCCACCAGCAGGATCAGAGAGAGAATCAGAAAGGTAAAAGACAGAAAACCTCTGGCTTGAGATAAAGACAGTTTAATAGAGAAAGCAAAAGCTGTGCACACCAGCAAAGCAAAACAAGGAATTAATTCAGTGCTTCCCATGGGCGGACAGGTGCTCAACATCTCCAGGAGAGGAAGGCCCCATCATGCATAATAGTGACTTGGGAAGACAAACACCATCACTCCAAATGTCCCCCTTCCTCCTTCTCCCCACTTCATGTACTGAGCATGGTGTTGTATAGTCTGGAATGTCCCTTTGGTCAGCTGGGGTCACCTGCCCTGGCTGTGTCACCTCCCAACCTCCCATGTACCCTCAGCTTTGTTGCCAGTGTGGCCATACAAAAAGTAGGACAGGCCTTGGTTCTGTGTAATTCCTGTTCAGTAATAACAAAAACATCTCTGTTATCAACTCCCTGTTCAGCACAAATCTAAAACATAGTCCTGTACTAGCCACTTTGAAGAAAATAAATTCTACCCCGGCTGAAACCAGGACAGACATTCCTAAGCCAGAAATTGTAAAAGAAATTGCCACAAGAGCTGTAACCATACTGTGGCTCTCATGTCCCTGTCACTTCCACAATAAATGGACAATAGAGAGAAGTGGGAACACATTGGGGTAGAAGTTATCTCTGTATAAACATACTTTTTTTGCTCAGCAGGGCCCAAAGAGACCACATGTCAGTCTGGCAGGAGGCTGTGGTACCGTGCTAGTGCAGAAGTGCCTAATGCCCTCTGTGACAGTCCATTAGCATAATATGTTTGCAGTGTAGAGTGCATATTTCTGCGAAGGGAATCTGCACTGAAGTGCTTTAATGTGGGTTGTAAGAAGTTTTCATTGAGTCTCCCATAACCAACCCAAACAGAGCTTTCAGTGTCGGAGATAGTAAAGATAAAAGCTTTATGTGTATAAATAAAAGTTCTGGCGTGTGCTTTTTTCCAAGGTATTAATTGTCATTAACATTTAAGAGCAATATCCTGTACATTTAGTCTGTTAAATAAGATAGCACTGGGAGCAGAGAAGTGGAGCAGGCCAACAAGTGAAATTCTGTCCGTTTTGCTTCTCAAATAGCAGATCTTATTAATGCAGTCCATGTGTTCAGACTTGCTTGCCTTTAGAGTTTTCATACTGGAGGAAATAATGATTTGCAAATAACTATTATTTTGCAATTCAGTATTAAGATGTATGTGCAGAGTTAGCTAGAAAGGACTCCTTGCCTTTGCACAGGGAATTGTAATATTGGAGGTTACTAGTTTTGGTTTGATTTCAGTGCTCATTTACTCAATGACACAATAACCCTCTTTGTATAAACACTTCATGCATGAATGGAAGTGTGAACAGAACCAAAAGCAGGTGTTTGTGTTACAGAGGGGAAAGTTAAAACAATATTTATTGGCTATTCATTTATTATTTAAGTTCCTTGAAGTTGTTCCATAAGATAGAAGTTGAAGTAGAAAGCAGCGAAGTCCAGCTTTTTCTAGAGGATTGGTCTCAGCCTTGCTGTAAACCTGCACAATTAAACAGATGTTCACAGGAGATTAATTGTTTCTTCTATTAATTTTTAGCTTACTTAGAGTCTGATTCCACCCCTTTTGTAGTGCCTTATTCAAGCATTAAAACTAACTGTGGGTACTCTCCATAAACTTCTGTGTAATGTAACTACTTGGTATGCAAAATACTTCTCAGGATTGTGGAATTGGGTCCTTCAGTGCTGTAGAAGAAGAATCACACAGCTGGCAGACTTGTGCCTGTAAATGTTAGCGATGGATAAGCATGACCAGCCAGTAAATGGATTTGATATCTTTGCTTGTCCAGTACTAACTGTTCTGTATGGAAATACATGAGGAAGGTGGTACTTCAGTTTGTTCTTTGTTTATAACACCCCTTCAGCTTGTTTAGTGAATGTATGTGCCAGAGCAAACGTCTTCAGCCAATGACAATGTGGGAAATAGATAAATAAAATTTTAACTGATACATATGACTGCAACATGGATAGGATCTTCATTAGAATCATTTAACTCAACTATAACAGCAACAATTCTTGGTTTCTTTCCCTTCCCTTCCCTTCCCCCCCCTCCCCCCCCTTTCTTTTCCTAGAAGAGGATGTGTTTAAAGTGTTGGTTTGGTCAGAAAATTGTCTAAAACTGATATTAGTTTATATATAATTTTGGAAATTAGATCTGCTCATTCTGCTTACAGAAGTAAGTTTTTGTGTAGATTGATTCAGGAGGAAAAGAACAACTTTAAGAAAACAATAAGTTCAGACTATTTCTCCTTCATGAATTAATGTTTCATTTTCAAGTGAAAAATTGTTTCTTTACTGGTGTGATGTCAGAGATGTGACTCCATGTAAAATGTACATCCAGATAGTATTAAGAAAGGCCTCCTGGCCACATGGATTTGTAAATTGGATATGTTAGGCAGGAATCATCAAGGGAAAAAAAGCGATCTCTTGTCACTAATCTGTTTGGTTTTCCATCAGAAACAGTAGTTTTAAGATACAGCTAGGTTCAGGAAGGGGCTAGCTATCTTTTCCAAGAAGTAGCTTTTAGATTCTGAGAAGCACACCTACTTTACTTAACGATGTGAAGAGGGGAATAATTCTCTATGTTTAATATAACTTCCCAGTATAAAATTATATTTAACGGATTGTTTGGAAAGCTGGTTAGGACTGGAGCATGTTATTTTTTAAAATCCTGTTTCTATGTGCTGTAATTTCCATGACACTATTCTTTAGGGACAGCACATTTGTTATAGGAGGCTAAATTGTTTCCTTTTGCAAAGCCCTACCGGCTCTGAAACTCCCATTGGCTGCTGTCCAGAAAGAAAGATTTGTGGGTTCTGCCCAGTGTCTGCAAACGTGTGATGATATTTATATCCATTGAGTTGTTTTCACTGTAGCTAGATCTGGTAAAATGCTTGTGGCTTTACTGCAGCTAAGAGACTTGTGGTAAAGACTGAGCACTTTGAAATCAAGTTTTGTGCTTGAAGAGATGTTCTGACTTCCACTGCATCCATGGTTACTGGATGGGAAGGAGGATCGTCCTAGTTACACATCAGCCCTCTCTGAGAGAGGCAAAGTCAGCAAACCTTTAAAGAAAGAAGTAGAACTTCAATTTTTTTGAAAGCATTAATATTGTTTGTGTGGACAAAAAGCAGAATATTGTCTCAACTGCAACTTCAAAAGGGATTCACAATTATTTTATTGGTAGAGGTAGTCCTTAAAATCCAGTTCATTTCTGCATAGCTGTGAGTTGTGCTGATTCAAAAGTCTTTCATATTGAGACTTCTGAAAGAAAAAACTGCCTTTTTCTTCATATATTTTTCTGAACTGGTGAGAACAAAAAGAAGGGCAGATGTTTCACTTCTATGTATACTTTCATGTCTTCTTTCTCTTTTCTTCTGCAAGAAGCTTCCACTAGGAAGGGAAAAAAAGGCCAGTAATAAAATCTCCAAGTTCCGGGAAGCATTTCCAGGCATGAAAACAATACCAATGTAATGCTTTTATAGAAAATGTTTTGTTGCTTAAGTTGTCAATGATTCACTTGATCTGCACTGGAAATATTTTCATGCTGTTTACTAATTCTTCCAGATATTGCTTAATTGAATGGTTCTCTCAGATTTTCCCATATGGTGTTCGCTTTCCCTTTCCTTGCCTTCCCATCTGATATAGCATAAAGAATGGATGGTCATGGCCCCTTTAAACTTTGCCACCTTTGAGTCTGAAAATCCTCGGTGTAATTGGTAGATAAAGGTACTGTGCAGGCTTGACCCTGTTCCTGGCTTTACCTTATGTTTTCTGTGTAGTCTTAAATAATAGCAGTGGTCAGGCTATCTGCAGGTTTCCTAATTTCTGAAACAAGGCATATGACTACCTTAATATCTCCTGATTTCCATTTTTATTTGAAGTTAATGAAGTCTGAGATCCTTAGAAAGATGTTTGTATATGGAAATAGTTTTCTTTGAATATTTTCTTCTGAGTTAACCCTTTCCAAATGGATTTTTGGCATTAGGTCTAGAAATAAGTTGTATTGGATGAAGCATATGTAGCATAACACTGGCTCAGTTCAGTATGTGTGAGCATAACTGGCTGAAGATCCAAGTACCAGTGGAAAGGATGTGGTAAATTTTCCTTGGAGCTGGCAAAAGTTCCCATGGTGGAAGTTTTACAAACAACTAGATTGGTATACTGGAAAACTGCAGAGAAAACAGTGCTTTATCAGTAGAAAAATAGGCTGGTTTTTCCTGTAGGCCTCGTAGTGTACAGCTGGTGAAGTTGTAAATAATAGTTATTCTAATTCACCTTCGTTTTGTCCATTTTGTTGGATGCGGCTTACAGTATGACTGAAGCCCTCAGTCTCATGCCAGTGAAAATGTCGATTGACATTTCCTTGTTTAGTTTCTCTTAAGTGCAGAGTGAGACTTCCAAGGGCGTAGCTAAGAAAATACTGACTTTTTTTCCCCCCAGATGTAAAGTTGCAAGCATCTGACAGTAGGGTTGAATAGAAAAGTTATCTTGATTGTGTAACTCTAGCCTTTGGCTGTGCAACCCTGAGAACACTTGAGCAATAGATGAATGCTGTGTGCTGTTGACTAGATAATGTTGGTTTTGGGCTGTGGACTGTAGACTGACTTTTACACAAGCCAGTGAAGTGGGGGCTTTCCCACACTTGCAACATCACTGATTTTCCAACAGTACAACACGCCTTGTGTACAGAAGGTAAATTGCAACTGGAATGCCCTCTGCTGAGGTTGGCCATCAGCTGGGCAAAGCTGCGAACTGCCCTAGTCAGCCATGTCTGTCAGCACGAGCGCGCACGGTACCGCACAGTCATTGTGAAACACACACCGTGGCATTACAGCTGTTACTTTCTTTTAGCTGCAGATTTGTAACCTGCTCCTCTCCAGCTTCAGTTTCTGGAACATCCTCCTGCAGCAAGTGTGGCTGAGAGTCTGAGAGCTTGCTGAGGGGCCTGCTCCAGAGGTCTGTGTGTACATGTGACGGTTGCAGTGAGGCCTTTGGAGCCAGTGGTTTTGTTTGACTCTGGAGCTAGAAGGGTTTTTTCTTCATTTGCATTTTTCTTCATTCAGCCTTCGAAATGGCAGGTATCAGTCTTGAAACTTCGATGGAGAAATTAAATCAATTCCAAGGAAGTTTTTCCTGCAATTAAAGCTACATTCTTTTGCTTGATAATATTGAATTAAGTGTTCTGGAAGGAAAAGAATTTAAGGTTTGAACTGTTGACCACTGCATTTCTCTGTGGTGCTGGCCTAGGAAAACATTTCTAAGACAATAGCTGAGATTTTAAGTCTCAGTATAGTGTTGTATTTTTAGGGAGTTTATGGAAGAACAAATGTTGAAAAAAGTGTTTCTACTTTTGTCCATCTCACGTAATCCAGGATCATTTCATATTACTGATTACTACATTACTAATAATTTCTACTGATTATCAGTTTTTTGACCTGGGAGGAAGTGGAGAAGTAAAAGGAATAGTTCACAACTATTTTTGTTGCAAAACGTGCTGGTATTTGTTGTTATTGGGAGACCGCAAGCCTTACTGCAGTCTTTACTATACCAAAAACAAAGGTGAAGCATCATTATTATTAGAAGTAGCATGAATTGTTACTGAGTTAAGTGAATTTATGATATAAATAATCATAAATTAGGTGCCTGTGTAGGTATGGTTTCAAAGGGCTAGAAAACAAAGGAAAAAATGCTGTTGTTTTCATCACTGTAGCAGGAGCAGAGCTGTGCTCCTGTGAAGGGTGGTCCAGATGTGTGATACTTCTCTTCTGCTATTTTAGTGCTGTGTCACTGAGTCCCAGCTTCCCAAAAGTCATCACATGTAAATAATGCCTTTTGGGTAGTGAGTTCTTTATGTTGTTCTGTATGCCCATCCTGCCAAGGGATCAGAAAATTCACTGGTCATTTTTCACCTAGAGCTTTAGCAAGCACCCTGGTATCACAGAATACAATAGTGCCACTCTTTGATATTTATAGTAGCTGCTTTTCCTTTTTAATAATGAGAGCAGGAGGAAATGTGTCAAATTAGCTGCATGGCAGAAGGAATTAAAGCAAGTAAGTTGAATTCTACTCCAGTTTCAAGCTTCTGGGTTGGAGTCACAAAACAGTAATCATCTTCTGGTTGTTTTTAATTGTTTATTTCGTGACACTTTCCTTGTCCATAAAACTGATATTTACTGTGGGTTAGCCTGAGAAAATGAACAATGCTATTGAGGCTTTGAGCAGTGTAAACATTAGCAAGTACCTTTTTGTTGTAGTCTGATGTGTTTGTCAAGTCCAAGGGGGAGAGAGTGAATTAATCCGAATGTTATGTTGCATCTGTGCAGTCTTCACTTGTTTGCCTTTCAGGTACAAGCCAACTTGCTAGCAACTGGAATACTTTATCAAGTGATGGCATTTTTCTATTGTTTTTATATTGTTGATATAAATGAGTGAATGTTTGACTTAATGTAAGGCTTTAGAGAAACTCCCTGAGTCTTAGAGCAACATAAAGCTGTGGGACCCTTCTTTTATCTAATTAGAAGTTACAGCAGGACACTGTGCCTACAGACCATAATATTGCACACAGTTTGTCTCATCTGTGGCTGATTTACCTACCAGCTTGAGGTCTGCATGGCACATAGTTTTTCATATCAAATTTCACATGACTACTCAGTAGCCCCCCATATCTGTTTTGTTCAAGAAATATTGTTTCCGTGCACGTCTTTCCCCATAACTCTAAAGGAATCTAGGGAAGGGATGGATCCCCAGCCTATGTGGTTTACTGAACTACTTAGCCGAGATATATTTGAATTTTGCCCTCCACATATTTTGGTCCCTGTGTACAAGGGAGGTGGTCATGTTTCATGACTGTATAGGAATGGATGGCTGATTACCTAAGATGGGTTGCATTTATGTAGTTCTTCTTTAACATACTGTGTGTACCTAAGGTTGATGAATAATGGGCGTGGCTTGAAAAAACAGATGTGTAAAAGTGTAAACATGTGTTAGCTGGGCATGTCAAACATGCATTTGAGACATAGCTTCACCAGGATGGCTGATGGGACTACAAACACGTTTTTACTGCTGTAGAGTGTGATATCCAAGGTCTGGATTGCTGATGTAGAAATAGTACACTGTGTAATAAAGTCTGTGTGTCTATACAGTGTTTTGGGGTTTTGTTTTTCCTTTGGAAATAGTGACACTTTGTTATGTAGATCCAGTGCTGATTTTATTGAATTAAGCAAGTACCAAAGCTACAGTACGCATAAGTGTAGTGGCTAAGCTTTAGGGCTAATTTATCCCCTATTAGTTTTTCTGACTTTGCTATATTCATCCTGGCATCCATCCCTAAACTTCAGTCACTCAAGGAATGCGTTAAATCTAATGTTAAGTAGCTCCTTTATCTTACTACAGATAAAGTTTCTACATGCAGTGTAAAAACTGTGTTAAACTAGAGAATGGGACAGAGTATGTCTTACCCAAGAGTAGTTTGGAAACCTGCAAATAGAGGAGCCAACAAATAGAGAAGGACTTGTGTTAGTGATGACTGAAGAGTATGTTTATACTAATTCCAGAAGCAACTGTCAGAAGAACTTGAAAAGCAGATTTTTCTTTCCATTATTGAAAATGAAAAAAACCAAAGAAAATGCTATCCAGAAGTCAGGTGGTGCAAATGAGATCAGGCATATTCAGGAACACATGCCACAAACAGATTCTAAAGGGAATAGCTAGAGGTATGCCCTCCAGCATCCCTAGGTTAATGACTGTAGTTGGTAAGGAAGTTTAAGAGGAATAGCTCAGCTACTTTCTAAAGTATGATCTGCTCTCCTGTTGCAACTGTCAGGGACATGGTGCTGGTTTAGATAAACCATTGCTCTGATCCAACTGTGAAGAGAAACTACATCCTCATCCACAGAATGCAGTAGGCAGAATTATATTGGAGCTATCTGCATAAATGTTCACTGAAGGTCTTTTGAAGCAGGATAGGCAGGTTGAGTGTGTTGTCAGTCTGTTCATCTAGGGTTGTACAGTGTTGGATGTGCAGCACAGTCTGCATCTGTGAATAGAGTTTATGGGCAGTAACATAACACAAATTGTATTGGTGGTCCACAGATCTGGCCTCTGGACTGCTGTAAGGGTCGGTGTGGCAGGAGCAGTGTCTGTTGCAGACATAAGTGGACCTGGGAGAGAAGAGTGAAGAGTCTGGTTGTAATCAGTAGAGCGCTGTTTTGAAATAACCATCTTAGATCCAACTCCAACTGGTATTCTGTGCAAAGGGACATTTTTGTAGTTAACATCTACATATAAACTGATGCATGTTCAGGAGTACTGTCCTGAAAGTGTTATAGAGACAAGATTCATTTTTTTGTAGTCTTAAGTAATAAGAATGTCACTGTTTTTTTTTTGTTTTTTTCACACTGTAGAGGCCAGAGATGAACAGAAGGGCATAGAGAGTCTGGATTACAGCTTAAGTCATAGTTTGACTGGGAGAACATTGTCTTTATGAAGTGGGAGTTGTAAATTTGAATCCACCTAATACAGGCAGATGCTTGTAATCTGCCTCTGTAATCTGCCATCTGGGCCGTGCACAGGGATCAGTACCTGCTGCTGGATAGGGTTCACTTGACTGGGATTCATGGGGGCTTAGCATCAGCCTGCACATTAATCTACAAACCACATTGTCTCATTCTGGTTTTGTGTTAGGTTTGAGCAGTGCTTGATTTAACACAGTGTTTTTGCTACAGTTGTGTATTACACAACTGTATTAAAAAATTGTAATCTAATCCTATATTGTAAGTCAGCTATGGATATGAACTGAAGTATTTCTAAACAGGTGATCTTTTCAAATCTTTTTCTCGTTGTTTCAGTTGTTTTGCAGATTTGGTGGTTCTAATAGCAGTCGGTTTTAACAGTTTCTGTGGCTGTACCAGAAAAATGCGTTATGTTTGATACCAGACACTTCCTAGGAAATAGATAGGCTTGCCTTGGGGTTGGTGTTGAGCTACAGTCTTAATGTCCTAAGTATAAAGGATGTCCTAATTTATGTGAACTAGATGCTAAGAAAATGTTTCTTCTCAAAATAGAAAGATCTAAGATCTAGGAGCAACCATCATTTTTTTTCTTTAGTGCTTCACAGAAAATGTGATTAAAAAGTGACAAGGAAAACATTTCAACTGCTACTAAATATTTCTTCTCCCCATTGGCTTCCAAAATTCCAATCAAGCATTTATATAATGCGATATGATTAGCTTTGAGAAGCTGTTGAGAAGGGTATGTCAACATGTCCAGTATAGCACTGTATGCATTACATTTTAAATCCTGTTTCTCTACAACCACAGACTCAAATTCTGGCAGGATTAACTTAATCCTCTGTTCTTCCATAGTAGACATGAGTTGTCCAGTGCTCTAAATATCTGCTGTTCTTTCTCCACTGTTTATTTTTCGGCAGTACTTTTCCTCACCTTGATGCTCTCTTACCATGAGACATTTGTTGGTTTGTTGTTTATTTTTTTAGTAAAAGCCAGCTGGTAAACTTTACTCAGTTGCTTTTGGACATGTTTTTCTGAGGTAATATAAATGATAAAATAAATCTCCAAAGTACAGGTCATTGTAGAAGAATAAATAATCTCCCTGTTAATAATCTTGGGGTTTTATATTCTTACTATCTCTTGTCCTTCCTCCTAGGCTTTGTTATTTAAAGAAGCTCTGCAATTACTTCTTTAAATCTTTCATCAATCTCTGCAGTCATTAAAACTGACTCTTTTTGTTCTTTTGGAACTTTTTCCTCACTATCGTTTTCAGAATCAACTGAGGCTGTGTGTGCTGTCTGTTTGAAGGCAGCTTCCTTGTGCTACAGTCATTCTGAAGTGCTGGCATTGCTGGGTAAACAGGCAGCACACCCAGCTGCAAAATTCATAACCAAATGAATTTTGATTATGAATTTACAAAAAAATCCAGGAGAGAGAGAATGGGGCTGGGACAGTGTTTGGAAGAGCAGTCTCCACGGAAATACTTGGTGGGACAGTAGATCTTGGCATATAGTTTTAGAGAGTACTGCATGGTACAAAGTCAGCTTTTATGAAGAAGTAGGGAGCCAAGGCTCAGACTAGTTGCTATGGTTAAAGTATATATTTTGTTGTTTGGTTTTTTTTTAACACAGATTGGTACTCGTTAAAGTGACTGAATTTTATTTATCTATATTATCCTTGCTATAAAAGGTATGGCTTTTGGTGTTTTGTGGTAAGTGGTTGGGAAACATGTACGCTCTTGAAAAGCAGCTTTCTTCAGACCTCAGGTGTTGCTATACCTCAGTGACGTTATAGAACTTATGTTTAGGCTCAAGAGTCATTTTACAACATCCAGGCGGTAAAAAATATAAAATGTCTATTTATTTTGCACAGTTTTTTAATGTTGTAATTCCATAATGTCTTTCAATGAACAGCTTTATTGGAAAAATCAGTGCCGTTCTCTCTCTTCACAAGCTGCTCATGTTCTCTCTGCTTTCAAGAGAATAGTGCTGTTGCTCTTCCATTTGAGATCAGCATCATGTTACACCCATGTAAAATGTTAGTAGAAATCCAGCCTACAGGAAGCCTATGGAACTAGCTTATATAGTTTCCTTTTTTGGAATGAAAGACTTTTAGAAATTAAGATATCAGTATAACAGCTTTGGCACGCTGTGTGCTTTAACCCAAAGCAGTTTCCTTAACTACTACATGAGCAACTTCAGATACTAAAATAGTTTTTTGAAAGTGCTCTCTCTCCCCAGCTGGTGACAATGATTACCCTGGACTTGCCCTGTTTGTTAACAATCACAGATAATGTGTGTGGTTTTTTAAAATCAAGAAATACCCATCCTTAATTTATGCACATATGCTTTAAGGGATGTTCAAGCATCCCTTGAACAGCATAGACAGCAGATAACAATTCAGTGACCTTCCTCTACCCTTCTTACATGGATCACTGCTGAATGTGTATATTGGCAGAGATTCAACAGCTTGGTCTGGCTGGGGTTTTTAGTGGGGTTTTCTGAGTTGTTATGGTGGTTTTTTTTCCCTGTTCTTCAGAACCTTGTCAAGTTTTATGCTGCTTTGTCCATTGGTTAAAAATTGTATAGCAGCTAAGTCTGATGCCTTCAGAAAAGTTGTTTGTGTCATAAACTCAGTTCTGTAGTATTCCATAAGTTGCTTTTAAAAATGTATAGGCTCATGGCTGTCTGATCAGTCATTAAATCTTCTAATCTTGCCCAGTGAGATTTGGAGAAACTATTTTTGCAAGCAGAAGAAAACTCCAGTGCAGATGTGAATGCTATTTTTTCTTGACTGAGTTCAGATAAATGTATTATCTCTCAGGACGTAAGCAATATATTTTTCACCTCTCCTTTAGGATTAATAGTTTCAAAGGAAAAACTGCTACTTTTAAAGCATGTGACCTTAACAGACTGATTCCCTGATGAGTACATTTATGGAATGTCTGCAGTACTGTTACTGGCATGGCTGCAGCATGTACAGGCACACCTAAACCTGCACCCAGTGCTCCCAGCAAGCCTGAGCTATGTCCCCTCCAGGCTTTGCTCTTTTGCAGTCCTCTGCTGCTGTTGGAGTAAAGCTAGCACCAGCCTGCCTGCTTGTGCTGCGGTCTGACTGCAGTGAAAATACAGCTTTAGAATTTGTTTCATGTTGGATGCATCTTGCGTTCATTATTCCTTTTTTTTTTTTTTTGTTTGGGGAGTTCATTTCTGAAAAGGACTTTGGGGAAAATGTAAGTCAATCAGGGTCTTTTTGCAGCTGGTCAGGCCTAGATATGTTTTTACCAGCTTTTCCAGGGCTGCTAGTTGCCTGCTATTGCTAGACTAATGTAGGTTAAGAATATATATTGTTAAAATGTCAGCTTACTTGAGCTCCTCGAAATATGGTCTTCCCTCTGAAAGGCTTCATCATTGATACTCATCATGAGATGGATGAAATAAGTTTTGTGTTGATTCAAGGCTGTGTACTGCTATGCCAAATGAAAGAAAGCATAGCTAAGCAAACCATGGTGATTTTACCTTAGCACATCCTTGCCTTTGCTAATTTTTCATCAGAGGATAGTCAAGTGTGTATTTGTAGATTACATTTCTGTGTAGTTGTAACTTTTCATATAATGTCTAGAATTTTTCTGTACACATTTACTGTAGTGACTGTAAAGGTGTGGTTGCATACTGAAAAGTGATCACAAAAAAATCATGATCTTCCATACACATTATGTTCTGTGTCAAGTATGTGTATTCAGGAAGTCTGAAAATGCCCCTTTTTTTATTGCCGGTGTGACAAGCTCCTTCCATGATCCTGCAAACTGAGGAAATGGGAGGGAGCCATATGCAATATCTTAACTTTGGTCTGGGACTCTTTATTCCATAGTCATTGCAAATAATGTATAAGATGAAAATTAGATATTTACAGAAAAATTATTTTCTTTTATTAATTTTATATAGATTTAGTCAGATTAGTATTTTATCTGGATACTTAGTGTTCCTGTTTTGGGTTGTGGAAGGAGAGCCTCTGAGAACTCACAAAATTATTTGTCTAAATTCTTTATTGCAAAATAATAAGCTGCTGAGCAAGTTCTTCAAAGTAAATAAATAAATAAATGTTATTTTCATATGCATTCCCTGGAATGGGAAATGCAGTACAATCTAGCTTGCCTTTGTGTAATTGCTTTGTTGCTATTTGTGTAAACAGGAGTTAGGTTTGTTTTTGTTGTTCAACCACAGCTGAAATATGGTTTAAAATTGCTCAGTGAGTTGGTAAGTTGAATTAAAAATATCTAATGGTCCCATTTCACAATATGACTATATGCTAAATGAGTGTTCTTTGAAATAAAAGGAATACATGGTGGCACCATGGAAAGGCCTCTGGGGGATCCTGATTGGTGACAAATTAAATATGGGTCAGCAGTGCCCTGGCAGCCAGGGCACTGTGTTCTGGGGAGCATCAGGAGCAGCATCACTAGCCGGGCAAGGGAGGGGATTGTCTCACCCTGCTCTGCACTGGAGCGGCCTCACCTCAAGCACTGAGTGCAGTTTTGGGCATCACAATATAAAAAAGGCACTAAGCTGTTAGAGAGTTTCCAAAGGAAGGCCACGAGGATGGTGAAAGGTCTGGAGTGGAAGCCGTGTGGGGAGTGGCTGAGGTCACTTTGTCTGTTCAGCCTGGAAGAGGAGACTGAGAGGAGACATCATTGTGGTCTTAAACATCCTCATAAGGGGAAGTGTCAGAGCAGGTATTGATCTCTCCTCTCTGGTGACCAGTGACAGGACTTGAGGGAATGGCACGAAGCTGTGTCAGGGTGGTTTAAGTTGGATATTAGGAAAAGGTTCTTCACTCCAAAGATGGCTGAGCACTTGAGCAGGCTCCCCAGGGAAGTGGTCACAGCACCAGCCTGACAGAGCTCAAGAAGCATTTGGACAATGCTCTCAGGCACTTGGTGTGATTCTTGGGGCTGTCATGTGGTAGTGCCCAGAACTGAACTTTGATCCTTGTGGATTCCTTCCAAATCAGGATATTCTATGATTCTGATATCCAGTCCTGAACCTCTTTTTAACTTAAAGTTCAGAATGAAGACATTCCAGGTTGTTAGGGAGAAGTAAGACTGCCTTCACCATATGGCTTCCTTTAAAGGTATTTGTGCTTGAAAAATGTGCATTGTATTAAATCTGAAACAATGTAAATACTGTAGCATTTGGCTCTTTTTCAGCAGGATAACCTTTGAAACATAATTCCTCAATGTAGAAAACCTGCTGTTAAGCATTGTTGTTCATCTATTAATAAAGTTTTATTTAAAAAACCTTTCAGTTTTTACAGCTCTTATTAAAACTAAGGCTGGCAGCAATATCCTAGCTTGGGTCCTGTGTGTAGTTGTTCCCTCATCCCTCTGTTGAGCCTTTTATGCTAAGATGATTTTTTTTTTTTAATAATAACCTTATATAATGGCAGGTTAAGATTTTAGGATCAGATCTACCCAGAAAAATAAATCAGTGCTATGAATTTCATGTGCCCTTCAAGGCTCCAGAGCTGATATTCACAGAAGGGTGAATTACCAGAGTGGGGATAGTCACTGGTTGTCCCAAGGGCTGACATCTCTGCTTTCTTTACTTGTAACAGAAAAACAGACCCAGAGGCACTGCAAACTTCCCCTTTCCCTGCAGACTTTCTCTTATCCAAACTTGCTTTTATCTACTTTTGAAATTGTGACCAGTTCTGTAGGAGGGAGAGGTTTAGTCTTCAGTTTTGTTTGGTCCTTTGCCTGCTGAAAGCTACTAACAAGAGCAGTGGTTGGTGCCAACTGCAGTGTTTTGTTTTCTTTTTCTGTGATCCCAAGAAATGTCTAGTACAAACCGGACCATGACCACCCACTCATTTCACATGAGCCATGGATCACTTGCCAGATGGCAAAGACTAGGGAACATAAGATTTAATACAGCAGATCTGTCTGGTTTATGTATTCTGCTTAGCTCAGAATAAGGCACCACCTCCTCTCCTGCCTTATTCACCCTGTCCTTCCAGTTGAGGGGTGAGTAGACAAATAATCCCGTGACAACTGTGGCAACTGTTTATATCCTGACGTATGAGATTTCATTGTCCTTATCTGAGTTTGCATAAATATGGTGTTAGTTTTGGTTTATCAGCTCTTTCCTAAAGGAACACTGCATTATAATGTTGTCCCAAGTTGAGTTCTAACAAGTAAATATCCCCCAAAAAATACCTTCGTAGGCCTCGAGTGAAAAAGAAGTATTTGTGTTTCTGTATAAAAACTCTGTTGAAAAAGGTTGTTTTGAGTAATACATTTTGAGAGTTTGCTACACATATATCACTTTGTTGGTGATAATATATGAATGTGAATTGACTACAAATGCGTACAAATTCATCAAAGTACAGCTGTCCACTCTGCTCCATCCAAGCTGAACAAAATGCCTAAAGTAGGGCTGAAACCTCGCTGGATAAGATCATTTCAATGGATGATAATGCTGATCCATGAAGACTCACATTTTGAATTCAGTCATTCTTAACATATGATTAAAGTCTATACTTTAGGTCTTTTTTAATCATACTCTGGCAAGACCTTAGTATTTTTGCTTTGCATCTAGAAAACATGTAGAAGCAGAGTTAACACAAACCTGGTGCATTATAAAGCTTACACATTTCTGTCACCCTAATTTTTGCAGTAAACATTTCATAAGGGAGAGCTGAATATATTTTTCTAATCTCCTGATGTTTGCTAAAAATAGATGGAAAAAAGGGGAAATTTTAAAATTATTTTAAAGAATAATTTGTTCTACTATTACTGTTGTCTTAGCTGTTGTAAATTAAGGATTTTAATCTTGGAAGAATGGAAGAAGAGAGCAGTGTGTGTGATAATCTCACACTGACCTGAGATTTGTGTTTGGAGGCCCGCTGTAAAGAATAGGATGCCCTTTTTCCTTACCTGTGACGCAGCTTCACAATTTCTAACACTGTGGAGATGTCTTGTCCTAGCGATCATTTAGAGTGTTACCAACTTCAAAGCAAAGCTCTGAAATGCTCCCCAAAGGAGGAGGTGGAGCATGTGGCACATTCACATGGTCAGTTTTTGCTAGTCTCACTTGCCTTACAGAAAGGCCACTTGATAATTATAGTTTCTGTGCTAGTCTTGAGATCACTTGTAAATTGAAGGAACTTGAGTGATATCCTCTGGAGCTGTTTAAAATGCAGATAAAATTTGAAGTATCTTTGCCTGATAGGAATAGTTACAGTAAAAGTTGCCTTTAATTAGTTGAGAGTACTGTTGCAGTTATTAAATCTGTAATTGGTGTTGAATCCAGCCAAGCTTGGAAGCAATCCTCTACTTTGCTTTGGGGGAAGGAACCCCCAGTAAAAGATGAAATCATACTGTTGACTAGCTGCTAATTCTTGTAAGTGTTGCCTTTGCTAAGATCATCTATCCTGATCTAAAGCTGGCTTTCCTTTCTGTCTGGAAGGATTGCATGAAACTAAAGAGAGGTTTCAAGGTACGCAGGACACCTTGCAACTTCTCCTATGTGTCTTGTGTGTGTTCACAGAGAAAAATTTGAAAGGGACTACAGGGACTCATATCACCCTGCTCTCCCAAATACAGGATATAAATCATGTATGTGTGTGCTTGGATCCAAGCATTAATGGGGAGAGGAGATGGGATTGTGCTTTGCTGAATTTAAGGTCATCTTGGAAGAAGAGAAATTTCTCACTGTTGATTCTGTGTGAGCAGCTTCTGAGGGAAGTCGGAGCCAATAAAGCAGAGCAGAATTCGTCCTTCTAGATCCTCTGCACTGATCAAAATCACTGTGCAATTTGAGGTGATGAAAACTGCCAGGAGCTCCTACGTTATAAATTCAGCCTTTCTTGAAGTCTCTAAGCAGGCTCTTTCATCAGGGTCAGTTGTTAAAGAGAAAGATTCAAGGTCCAGTGTAAGTAAAATCATCACCACTGATTTTTTTCCTGTTAGTAGGTGACTTGATAAAGTCATGAACACCCAAAATCCCTTTCTTTAGGAATGATCAAATTGTCCAGTGTTAGGGATGGTGGGTTCCATACTCCAAAACATATACTGATATTCCCAATCTGCTTTTGAATGTGAATTTCTCCACCTTTTGTGAGGCTGTGAAGGGTGCACCTGTGATGTCTGTAGAAGGTACTGTTTTGAATTTCTTTAAGGTGATGATCCCTGGCCATTTCAAATGTAATTGTGAGGAGATTTGCTGAGTAAACAGGACTACTGTATCTCAATTTAGCTAATTTGAAGAACAAAAGGGGGAAACAAAGAGTGGGCAAGAAAAACATTTCATTTTCCCGTGTTTAAATTAAGAGTCTTATCAGCGACTGTTCACTCCACTGAGCCAAAACATAGTAAACTATACTCCTATGGATCACTGGTTATTGCCAGGTGATAGGTGCCCAGAAATTACAGTCATCTAGTTGTTCTTTCATGTCTGTGTAATTTGTTGCATATCTTTGGCAAAAGTTACAAATACCATAATTTATTCAGCACTTAATGATTTAATGTTTACAGAAGAGGAATTTGGCCAGAGGTAGTTCAGCAGCTCTGTGATAAGATAGCATGCAAAAAGATTATTTTGCCCTGTCCCTGCTGTAATTAATCTCTGTGACGAATCTCTTGTTGTCTAAGACTTTAACAATGGCAGCATCTGGAAAAAATACATTTCATTTAAAAGTGGAAGAAATTCTGTATATAAAGTATATATGTGTCTATACATATAAAAATGTATTTTAACATTAATATGTGTATTTAATAATAGATAAATATGCAAAAGGTAAAATGAGAGGAATTTTAAGTAAGAGTTCTGAGCACTGCAAGTTTATTATTGTAGCAAAGAAAATGTTTTTTGGGGGGGAAGCAAATTCTTTTGAGTTATATTTACTTGTGCCTAAGTGTGTTGCTTTGTTTCATCCATGTTTTTACAGAAGAGTAGCTGAGTGCCAGCCCTCAAAACCGTTGACTTTGTCTCTTTCTCTTCCCTTTAAATAATCCAATGCTCCATAGCACCTTTGCAGTTTAAGACACAGAAACTAAGTGTAAAATCTATCATGATTTGAGTGCCACATCTCTCTTAGAGCATTCATACTTGTAATACTGCCATGTGATTTGCATGGATGAGCACTAGAATGATGACTAGCATCCTTTTTTTTTCTGGTACTGACTAAGTCTGTGCTTTAATTACATTGAGGCTCCTGTAGGCACAGGAGTCAGGTACCAGCACCTTTCCTAGCTACTTGTATTTTCTCTTTAGCTGGGCAGTGGAGTCTGGTGCAAGGTACTTCTTTATTGTAGCAAATGTAAATGTGTCTCATTTACAGCATTTACCTGCCATTTTCCTCCATGCCGTGTCAGTATCTAGGGTTGCAGGTAGATGTGGGTTTGCTTTGAAGCCTGACAAGATGTGCTGTGTGTTAGCTTGGTCTTGGCATTGCACTAACATATTTTCCATTCTGCTTGGACCACAGGCATAGCAAGATTATGTTTGCCTAGAAGAGGTCATATACCTGTACCCTGTGGATCTCTCGGGCTGAATGCAGCATCAGAGATAAATAGCCATTGTCTATCTGTCTACTGCTCTTTTCACAATGTTGAGAAAGAAATAGCAAAGCATCCCAGTACTATCAGTCTGTGGAAAGCCCCAGTTTCCAAATGGTGCAATCTTTGCTTTACGGAGACTTCACTTAGGGCAATTTTCTTGCAGCTTTTAAACCTCTTCATTTTGATTAATCGTTTTCATGTCTTGATTTATTCAATCTCAAGGAAATAGCTTGAGGTTCTGGCTGCATTGCACTATGTATCAGGT
Organism: Dasyornis broadbenti; assembly: GCA_013397935.1. NCBI lineage: Eukaryota > Metazoa > Chordata > Aves > Passeriformes > Dasyornithidae > Dasyornis > Dasyornis broadbenti. The sequence continues at coordinate 1,931,259 of VZRN01003663.1, read as the reverse complement.
AAACTGGATAATAAATTGGCTTGTTGTTGATGTGTAGAGGAATGGAAGCACTGCCAGAAGTATCTGAGCATGCTGGGCTGAGATGTTGGCAGACTGTTGCCAGGGGCTACTGTGGATCAGCCATGTATTCAAAACAGGATGTTAATTGAAAAGCCTTTTTATATGTGCTATGAAATGTTTGTTTGTTTTCACATTTTTCAGGCCCTGCAAGATGTATTTATTAATAAGTTACTGCATTTACACTTTCTTTAATGAAAGGTGCATAATGTACAGGTTATGTAGCTACACCACCTCAGGCTGTGATTTTTGTCACAATTTGCAAATTAAGCAAGATTGAGTCTGGACAGTAATTGGATGGGTGACTGCTCCCCTGTGAAGGGTGGGTGTGTGGGTAACAAACCTGTACTTGGGGGCTGTTGCTGGCAGTCTTTCCTCTGAGTCAGGTCTGAGCCCACATCTTGAATTAAAAGATTACTGCTGGAAAGGGTACATGATGGATGAGACGCAAACCCATGGTTTCATCATCTTGTGCTCACTGAAGTACCCTGTGTTTTTTGCATAGAGACCTAGGTGTTCCAATTAAATCCTGAAAGAGCATCCCTGTTTTCTTCTCTAAAATAATACTCAGATTGGACTTGACAGAAGGATTTTTGCTTTTACTTTCATATGTATTACACTGTACTGTAGTTTAATGACTCATTTTTAGTCATGGCAATGCATGAATTTGGTGGTATAGATAATTTCTTGACAATGTATGGTAGGTGATACAGCATAATGCAATTTTTCAGTATATGAGAAATTACACGATAGATTCGCTGTGGTCTTTGGATTGTTTTGAATGCACTGGACAATAGCACTTCTGCTGCTTCATCTTCATTAGGATCTCATAGTGTATATATAAAAAAATTAATAAACTGATGGGTAAGAGATCTTAAGAGAAGCATTTCTTCTGGACTTTGAAGCTAAATCAAAGGGAAGGTGGGGGAATCATGATCTTCTTTGTGCTGTGGCTGTGTGATGGATTATTTTATTTGACTCAGTAATGGACAGTTGGATTGGATTTTCTTTTTTCTTCTGGTGGTCATTTATTAACATGCAGTTGAACGAGGGCTGTGTCAAAAATGCCTTTGCTCTGATAAGAGTCTGTCGTGTGTAACTTCTGCATTATCAAATGCAAGAAAATTAACATTTTAAATCGCCGTAGGGGGGATGTGCAGTCCAGCCATGATACAGCTTGAGATGCCATCTCCTTGACCTTTCTTTTTGTGCACCATCCAGGTGTATTTCCTGACAAAACTGAAGTCCCAAGTGTGATTAAAAAGAGGTCAGAGAACAAATTAATCAAATCATAGGATGTGGCCTTAGTACATCTTGTTTTATCAATAGATAATCTGACTTCAGGGGAAAAGTACTTAATTATCTGCCTTGTTGAAAGGGACAAGAATTATATGAACAGAGCACTGCAAGGAATAACATTATTTATGGAAATTCCTATGGGAAAATACCTTATGGGGGGAAAAGGGGGAATTCGTCATGTTAGAATGCAACAAGACAGGCTGGAAGAAATGCTAGTTGGCATCCATCTATGGCACAAATAAGGGAATAAGCTTATTGTAAAAGGTAAAACGTCTGCATAAATTCTTAATGTAACAACTGCATATGCACATGCTGCAAAGGATAACAAAATTCAGCAGCAGAAAAAAATGCTGAATTTGTACAGGATGACCTTCCATTTTAGTACAGAAAACAGAACTCTGAAACCAGAGATAATAAAAACACTTTTTAAAAAACCTTTATTTTTATGCATGAATGTGCTATTTTGCAGGTTTATTTAGTATTCATTACAAAGGAAAGGCAGGCCAAAATCTGTATTAGGATCTATATCTGCTGCAGGTTTTTGTTGCTTATCTCTTAGTCACTTTTGCCATTCTGCTTCAAAAAACAGAGCTAATAATGCTTAGCATATATAAACTCTTTGACATAGAAAGAGGTGAAAGTTGATGGGTTTATATAAATACCTGAAAATCTGGTTAAAGCCGCCTTCCCATGATATGCAAATTAGAAATAGAATTTCACTTGGAAATGAAAAGCAGTAATTAATGTTGCAACTCTGCTCACTGGGCTCAGTGATGAGACAAATCTACTAGAAATCAGGTAAGCAAGAGACAGAACCACTGCTGAGCTCATCTAACTTGGCCAGCAAGTCTGTCCTCCCTTTCCCACCGCAGTGGAGAGAGCACAGCTGTGTGGGGTACCCACTGCAGTGGGTAAGATGCTCTTTCATTCAGGGGCTGCTGGGGCACTTTGCTGAGAAGAACCAGCAGTGGAATGCAGAGTTATTGTCTGGAGAACTAATTCCTGTAGTTGACCAGGGGGCAAAAAAAAAATTGCTGGGAGGCTTCATTTGAAAGAGTGTGAAGCTGCCATGCAGGTGTCGCCTGCTAAAAGGGGTTGTACTCCTGTCTAATGTGTAACAGGCAATAGGCTATCAAAGGGATGAAGAGCCTGAAGGAACAGCTGAATATTCTTTGTAAATGGCAGTGGGCAGCTGCCAAACTTTGCAAGGCAGAACAAGCTTTTAGTAGTGCTCTAAATGAAGAGTAGACCAAGTAGATATATTTAATATAAAGAGTGGTTAACCCTGCTGTCTTGTGATCCCCCTCAGGTCTCATGAGCTAAGCAAGTTTAGTCCAATCTGTTTGGATGAGAGGCAACTCTCTTGTCCCGTTACTATGAGGAACCCTTCATAGGACAGAGTAGGGCATGTGTTGCATGGATATTTTTTTTGTGGAATCAGGGTTCCCTTCTCTGGTCAGGGATTTTTTTTTTTTTTTGGTCCTGCAGTTTGGGTTACATCTAGAGCTATACCTTTCATTAATTACGATAATTACGAATCCATTAGCATTTTTCAAGTGAGTGGATAATCTTTCAGCAAGTAACTCTGCTGTCCCTTACTTCTCTCTGCAGTTCTTTTGGGTGTCCCATCCTTTTTCAGTCCTTTCCCCAAACTCTTCCTATACTACTGCTACCTGCCTGCACTGCAGACAAGTATCTAAGCATGTGCAAAGTGATGGGCAACATAAGGACACCATATGATGTAGCCACTCTAGTTCTGTGAAAAGGAGTTGTGCATGGCCAGACATGAGGGGGTGGCACTTGGCGTTGATATCCTGAAAATAAGTAGTGGATGCTGCTGTCTTGGATGGCCACCTTCTTGTCACTGGCTTATTGGGAAAGACCTTTGTCAAGTTTGCTAAACCATCAGCTATGTTACTGATAGAACTGAAGGTGTAAGAGGAGTTACCCTTTCAATACCACTGGCTCTAGTTTTTTCCCCCACTCAGACAATGAGTATAAACTGGTGAATTTCAGTATTTAATTTAGCCTGTTCTTTGAGTTAATATAGTAATTCAGCGGTGTTTGGGATTGCAGTTTTCACTAGAAGGCTTTTAGACTATTAGTCCTGTGTGAATTTTATGACATTCATGAAAATATTTTGTTTTATGAGATTTTGTAATTCTTTCCTTCCTTATGTCTTTGTTTCTTTCTTTCTCTCTCTCTCTCTCTCTCTCTCTCTCTCTCTCTTTCTCTCTCTCTCTCTTTCTCTCTCTCTCTCTTTCTCTCTCTTTCTCTCTCTTTCTCTCTCTCTTTCTCTTTCTCTCTCTCTCTCTCTCTCTTTCTCTCTCTTTTTCTAACCACAGGCTTTTCCCTTGTAGCAGACTCTGCTCCTTACCCCTGTTCCCCTCTGTCTTGGTGATAAGCATCTTTTGGGTCACATACTTTAGAAGTCAACAAGAGGAAAGTAGTCTAACATACTAATGGTTCATAATTAGTAATCAGTTTTTCTCCAATAAGGAAGTACCGCCTTTTTGATTAGTTTTTTGTGTTTTATTTAATTGAAAAGATTTGGATTAAAATATCTAGTATATCCGTAAAAGCAACAGCAGGTGGCAGAATAACTTCACTAGAACTTGGTTTCTTAGCATGCACAACTTTTTTTCAATGAACTTAGAGAGAAAAAACAGATGCCCCTATGTGGAATGTGACCAATTGCTGTTCTAAATAGCTGTCTTAACAGAATGTAACAGGCAATTCCCAAACACATGGAATTGTATGCTACAAGGTTTTCTTCAGTTTTTAATCTGTTTGTTAGCTTTTTATTTCTGTAGTTAAATGCTTATTAAGAAACTTTCTGAAGAGATTGTAAGTGGTGTCTTGCTGTTGCAGAATAGGCAGTGTGTTAGTTACCAGCTGAAGTGTAGGAAAATTTTTGAACTTTTTTCACCAGAAGTGTATCCATGTAAATATTACATAGATATAATCCTTTCCTTGTAGAGAAAAGCATTTATGTAAACATGTTGCCATGAAATGCATTGTTCTGATGAGCAGTTTTGCTCTCATCTTTGAAGAAATAAGCTGCCTGGGAAATCACTAGTAAATCTTGACTAGCGTATTTCAACAAGCAAAGCCTAAAGACTGTGTGAAAGATGTATCTTGTGGGTTGGAGAATGGGGAGGGTGCAGCTGTGAATTGTGTTTAATGTCTCATGGTCTGTTTAGCAGCTCCTTGGCTTTCTCATCTGCATCTCCCTGGGAAAAAGTTATAGCATTCAAAATTCTGAACTCCTCCAGACAATACCATTTAAAATAAATAGGACAAATAGACAGCCTATTAGGTAATGGCTTCCTTCACCTTGCTCAAACAGGATGATAGTTTGAGGTATACATTGGGCTATAGCCAGTCCTTCAGTCATAGCTGGCTGGTCTAAATTTTTGAGAACTACCAGGACCAGAAACAAGGATGTAATGAAATGGTATTTTCCCACATTGTAGCAATGGAAAAGAGCCTAACATAAGGGCAATTATGATTTTTGTTCTCCTTTGAAGGTCTGAAATCATAGTAGTGGTGGGATATTATTCTCTTAATTTTGGTCCTGACATGACCTCTACATTAGGGCAGGCTCTTTTATCTTGTAATTCTACAAACGTTCTATGCACACAGTAACACAGCGTGACCGCTGAAAGGAGTCATCCCATTCTGCCTCCATCCAGGCTGGGCAACTGCATAAGTTTAGGCCTGTTCAGTTTATGTCCAGAGAAACATCTTCCTGCATGGAATGAGCAGCAGCTCAGAGAAGGAAATGAGATACAGGAGAGAGCAGGGTAGCTTCTCATTTCAGTCTCATCTTACACCATTTAAAACATATGTGAACATATGTGAAACTACAGTCTCATATAGTGATTGTTCTGTGTAGAAAAGATACTAGAAGTCATAAAGAATAGAGTTGTGGGTTTTGTTCACATAATGGGTACCTATAGAGATGTCCCCAAGGGAACACAGGAGTAATAGTTGTGCCAACAGAATGTTTTCTTATTTTCCAAACATGTATAAAATAGTTTTATTGGAAAAAAAAAAATCTATTGAGATTGCATTTGATATTATCTTCAACAGCTGCAAATGGCCTACACACAGATGACAAAACCTCAAAGATACAGGTATCACAAACTTACATAAGTGATCCTTATTATACAGTGCATATATTGAAATGTAAGATGTTATCATGTAATACTACATTATACAAATCAACATTCTGAAGCAGAAGGAAAACAGTTAGCTCCCAGGTATCTCAGCCCAAATGGCCTCACATTGCACATTTGGTGCATCAGATGGTGAGTTTGTGGAGTTCTAGGAAGGCCTGAGAACAAGGGAGGTGCAAGTGGGGACTTTATGCCAATGCTTATGAGAGAATTTTATTTTGTATTGTGAAAAAAGTAATGGTACGTAGCATAGGCATGCAGATGGGCAAAATATGGTGCCTGTATGGAGTGAGAAGAGGAGCTTGGGTGTGTTTGTGTGTTTTGTGATGCAGCTGTTTTACAGTGGAATTTCAAGGAGTTCATCCACTTGAATGTGAGGTTTACCACAAATTTTATTTTTTTTCAGGCCACCCTGTTGATGCATTTCTCTTTAAGTTTAGTGTCTTTTTTGATCCCCTAGTTCCTGGAAATTCCTCATCTCTATTACTTGAAAATAACTGTAGGATCAGGATAAGTATTTGTGTAAGATTTTTCATTGAGAACTTATTTAACACAATCATATTACTTCTGTAAGTGATCCTTATCCCTCTTCTCTTTTTTCTTGCCAGCAGATTATTTGTTTACTTGCTTTAGACATACTTGAGGAATTTGGTTTTATGTCTTCATTTATTTGCTTTCTCAATTCATCACAGCTCCTTAGATTTTATTCTTATATATTGTCTGCTGTAGTTTATTTTCTTCTCAATCAGCTGTATTAATCTGAATGTTCATTTTCTAAGGTCTAGTTGTATATCAAAAATGTTTAAATCTTTCAATCTATCTATTGTCAGGGCTGTCTGTATTTTCTGAGACGTAGTCCTGTAAAAACTGCAGGTTTTTAAAATTATTTTTGAGCTGAAATGCTTTTAACTTCCTCTCTCCTTTCTGAATTTAGCATTGTAAGCTAGCTTCTGAAGTTTTCAGTTTTGAGGTTACTAGTGTCAGATAGTTATGTGTTTGTGATATTTCCTGGTAATGCCAGCTATCTCTAAAATACTCAGTGCTGGCCACTGATTACAGTTTGTGAATGAAGCAATTAAAAGCCATAATCTTAATAGACTTAATTACCTTTATTGTTAATAGGAGTATTGGTGTTATTGGTCTCAACTTTTGTGCTCATTATCCTTCTTCTGAAGTATGGAAAAGAAATAAAACTCTACATGTAACCTCATATTTTCATGGCTTGGGTTTCTATTAATGAAGATTCAACAATATAGTACGTTCTCTGCTATTCTTTCAGTGTAGTTTTACTGTGATTTACGTGAAACCTAGTTCTTCATCCGTGGCCAGATACTGATTTTTGTTCCATAGCCTTTTTTTTTAAGCATATATATAGCTTGCATAAATCCTCTTCTGTTGCTACATCCTCTAATTTGGCACCCTTTCCTTTAGACTTTTAATATTGGTATGGTAAATGTATATTTATTTTTAAATGTGCATATTTAAAATATGTGCTTGGTGAAACTTTGTTGAAAACATCCTGTTTCTGTGATCCCTGTCCATCTTCCAGTTCTACTATAATGATTTTTTCCATTGAAGTACTAATACTTATGACTGCAATTCCAGAGTGTGGTAGCCAGGCTGGCTGCAACTTACACTTGCAAGAACCTGCAGCTTCTGCCTCATACAGCAATTTGTCTTTGAGTAACTCTTTTGCATTCCAGTATTAAATAGAATGCTACAAATACTGCCAATTTTTTTCCATCAATGTCTGATTGAATTCTTCAGTATCAACTCAGGAAAGCGCTTAAACATATTTTAATTAGTTTTTAAGTATGTAGTTAAAATTGAGTACATGCCTAAATACTGCCTTGAGTAGGAATACTTGTTTATATTGTTCTTTGGTTCTTTTCTCTCTACCTTCTCATGTTTTGTTTTCTAGAAATATGTGTGAATGCTGTACTATTAACTCTTTCTGGGCCTGGCATTTTATACTGTCTCCAATGAACTGAGAAGAAATTTTAGAAGAGCTCATTATACACTTCCCTTACAGTCTTCTGCTGCTTTTAGTGAACGTCACTAAAAGTTCTGGTTTGACCTGGGACAGAGAAGTTGGAAAGGATGTGATTTTGCCTAGACAAGACTCTGACATGATCCAGATCTGAGCATGTACATACTGTGTGTGCATGTGTATGTTATAAAATGACAGTCATAGGCTTCAAAATTGAACTGTGTCATGGCTTCACTTCTTGGTAAACTAGATTTGTAGCGCAAACACACTTAGTAGTTAACTTTTTCTCTACTTTGTGTTACAAGTTCTCAAAATTTCACTGTGAATCCCACAGTAATGGTTATCTGAGGTGTTTCATGCACTTCTGTTGTAGTAGTTATTTCAATGTTATAGGAGCTTAAGAAAAAATTTTAATCTCCAAGAATGGAGAGAATCTGCTTCTGACACAAACCAGAACGCAAATAATAATACAGTCCTATATAATGCATTATATAGGATATATTATATATGTATTATATATAATAATAAGAATATATTAGTAGCTCTTCCTTTATATGCTCAAAGTGCTACAAGTTTTAAGGAAAATGAAGAATGGACATTTTTTGACCTTATTCATTTGCCTAAAACATCTTCCTGGTTTTCTGGTCCCTCCAAAATAATGGTGCACATTAGCAAGGTGGAGTTAGCAACTATCTATATCTAGATTCTCTTTTAATGACTTAAATCCAATGCTATCTGCACAGAATTTCAGAGATATGTTTCACGAAAGCTTGTAGTTTAGTACTATCTGTGGAATTCAGGCTACTATGACCCATTTAGGGATTGGTGAGTAGGCCTGAATCATAAAGGTCATATCCAGCCTGTTATCAAATTGGGAAGCATTTTGATGTGTTGGTTTGCAGTGAGTCTGCATTTATTCTTGAGGCTGGTTCTTGCTACTTCTAATCAGGATAGAAACTGTGACAAAATGAATGGTGGGTCTTTCTTGTGATGGTCATTGCAGGTACAGTTCTCAGTCTGCACTGCTGAGAGTGGATGGCTTCTTGCTTGGTGAGAATGGCTTTTCTATTTATGGCCTCATTCCTTGAAGTGTTGTGAAACTTGAAGCATGCACTTTGCCTCCAAAGCAGCAGTTTTCAGGACTCTGTGCCCCGCCATGTTCTAGATGTGCCAACTCTCTTCCTCCCATTTATATTTGCTGCTGGTACACCAGGCAGTGTTCATTCCTGGAGGAAGTTAGTATTCATTTTCCGTAAATCATGCCTTCTCTTTAATTATTTGTGTGTCTTCTCCTTTCTCTCTGAAACTTCAGTGCAGATGCAGCTCTTGGTGAGCCATTGCAGGCTGCAGTTGCCTCAGCAACAATTCTTTCTTGGCTGTTGAGATGGAGTTTGTACTCAAATCTAGGTAATCACTGATGTTTTCTCCAGCCTGTTAAAAACATCAACTTTTATACCTGAGATGGAGTTTTTTATTTCAGCATTGACCTGCTCTTTCTGTCTGTCTGAGAGTGTGTGTGTGTGTGTGTGTGTGTGTGTGTGTGTGTGTGTGTGTGTGTGTGTGTGTTTTACCCCATGCTTTTGCTGGGAGGAACAGAATATTTTTCCATGCTGCTTGTACCAATATATACAGCTCCTTATTGAGCTGCATACTTTAAAAGTAGCCTGAAGTCTGTACTTGTTGATCTTGTAACACCCTGAAGAATAACTGTTTATTTGCCTTTTACTGGCACAGGAATGATCTGAGTTATCCAGTTCAGAAACTAAATTAGTACAGGCTGATTGAAACTATGCTGCATTGCTGTTATTTTGTTGTCTCTGCTGCTCTGGAACTATTCAGTACTCCCTGCTCTATTAAATAGCTCTTTAAAACACCCTCAGTAGCCTCAAGAGAGACCAAAAGTTGTTTCCAAGAAAAGAGTTTGCCACTAATGTTTAAATAATAAGCTGGCATCTGTTACTTTCCGTCTGTTTTAAATACAGTGCTAATACTTTACAGAATGTTGTACAACATACCAGAAGTTGAGCCACAAGGAATTTTTCAAATTTACCTTTCCCAAACTTGCAGTGCAAACCAGTGATGCTTTCACTCCCAGCTCAAGCAAAGGCAAAGGATTTTAAAAACCACATCAACTACCCCCCCAAAAAAATACCAAAAGGAAAGAAAAAAGCCTATGTATTTTCTGGAGGAAAGTTTTAAGAGTTTTGTTACAAGACCAACAAGTCCGTACATAGAACCTCCAGAGGTCAACTGCTACTGCTAAATTGTATTAAGGTGTTGCCCAGCTATACATTAGAAGATTCTGGGAACACTGGGTGGCTTGTGGTAGTGCATTATGATCTTAATCACAGTTCATGCAGTGAGTTCAAAGCATTAAGAAAGCAAAATACCAAATCCCACAATACTCTTATGGGGTAGGCCTGCTTTGAAAACGGCACAAAGATTTTATTGTATCTGTAAGCAGTTGCAGCTACTTAGCCTCAGAACCAGGATTAGAAAACATGCGATTGGACTTCTACTCCCTTCTGTTCTCCCTTGAATATTAATCGAGGTGAAGAGTTAGTAAGACGAGAAAAAGTCTGAACTGGTTGTTTCTCTGTGAATGTATTTATGGACAAAAGGATGAAGTTGAACAGAGATAAGTTCCTGATCATGTTTCACTTTGGTGTAACTCCTTTACGGTCAATAAACTGGACTTGCATTAAATCTGATGTAGTCGGAAATAAAAAGTGAGTAATAGTAATAAAATCCAAAATGAGAACTTACCTTGTGAGACTAGTTTCTTCAATGAAGTGGGTATCTAATGTTCTAGAAGAGGAAATAAGTTTAAGAGGTAGCTGGATTATAATCATCCATTGCAGGATGTTCCTTTCGTGCATGGAATTTTAAGGCTTGGTGACAGCAGATAGAGATTGTTTCAAATAGAAGACTAATAAGTAACTTTTTGAGGAGCAATTTGTTATAAAATAAGCCATAGTTATCTTTAATTAGACCCAAGGAATAGCCAATTAAAGAATCATTTTGTTGAATTAATAGCACTGCTACTGAAAACATTTTTCTAGTTGATATGTTTTGATGATTGCAGGAATCAGACTATGTAACTAAAGGGGTATATGCCATAACTGCTCTTCTGTCTCCAGAAGCTGTACAGCTCCACACCACACAAGGTATTTTATAAATTAGCATCCAGCTAAACATGAAAGAATTTTCACTGAGATTCAAATATAATTGAGCAGTTAGCTTTAATCTGTTACACACTCTGCTCTGCTACTGTGCCTTGCTTTGAAGTTCAAGTACCTTGCATTGAATTATTTTAATCTTTATTTTAGAAACTCTACAATTACATCCTATCCTTTCCTGAGAAAGTCTGCTGGGCTACTATTCCGCTGTCAGCAGGCCAATCCCAGTGTCTTGGTCTGTAGCTCCTACCTCCTGACCCACACCTAGTGCATCTGAAGATGCACTTCCTGCCTGACCTGAAACATCCTATTGGTTTTTTTGCACCTGGTTTCCCACAATGTTTCCTCATACACTTCAGTACTATCCAGAAATCATTCTAACCTAGGCCACGTTTCCCATGTGTTCACACAAGTATCTCACTCCTCACTGGAAGAAGCTGTCCCAGTCACGAGGCTGCAGAAAACCTGCTGGCACAACAGAAAATCCATTCTGTTGACTAAAGCATAATTTGGTCCTCTTAAGTTCTTCTCTAAAGTAAATTAATGTAATTAATTTTTAACATTACTATCTTTGCAAGTTTTTGTGGAACTCCACAATGGAGACTCTGATGTGGTTTTTTTAAGACAGACTTTAGATAAAGCAGTTTCAGTGGAGTCCAAGGAAATACATGATCCTGTGTATTTTAATAGCAAGTCTAGGAAATGATATTAAAAAATCCCTATCTGCAGTGAACATTTAATCTAGACGTGCTGCAAAATTTCAGTTGGCTGCCCAGAAGACATCAGCTGCTTTTCTCTGATGCCTGTATATGTAGTTTGTAGGATGAACAGCAAATCTTTCTTGCACTTGAGTTAATTTGAATGAGGTGCAAAAATTACTTAGTGATTACTTACTTTAATTCCTAAAGAGCAGATGCTTTCTAATTGTGAAAAAGCTGAAATCCTGTAGCATTCCCAAGGTTTTCTGAGAGCTGAAGATGCCACAGCCTCTTTTTATTCACCTGATATCAACTCACAAAAATTGTCATTCTAGTAACAGCTGTAAATATTCTAGGGTACTCAAATAACTGAATAAAGATCTTCGGGTTTGTTTTATTAAGTGTTTACAAATATTTGCATAAAAAATGAGGTGCCAACAATACAGAACAGTAATACTGGTAGACCACTGATATTTCCAGTGGAACCAGTAGACCTATTCTCAGTGATTACCAAGCCAAAGAGGGTGTGTGTCATGCTGCATTCTCAGGACAAAAATGATTCCTTGCATTTTTCAGAGTTCATTTTCCATCCTGAGTCCTAACCTTCAAAGAGGTTTCTAGTTATTCATACTTCCAAGAAAAATACACTCCAATTCAAGTAAGTTGGGTAGCTTAATAGAAATTTTAAAATGTCCCATAAATGCTGATTTTATTGGAGAAATACAGGGTAACTATATTTCCTAGTGAAAGGACTTAGAAAAAAAAAGATACAGACAGTATCTTACAACAGTAAGAAAGATAATGCCACTGAAATGCCAGAACGCTTTAAGACATAAAATTACTTATTTTTTCCTCCAAATATTGATGAGAAGAAACTGGGATGATTTATGTCCCCTCTCCTCTTCTTTCCTCTGGGTGATATTAGATCTGACATGTTTGGAAAACAATCATACACATATATGTTTGGACATGTTTTTTTGCTGTATTTGCAAGCCATGTGATGGTGGTAGTTGTTACCTGCTTGTAAAGATTAAATGATTGGACAAGGGGAACAAATACTCTAGCACATCCTGGAAGTGCTTTCTAGTGCTTCCACAAGATACCAAGGAGCAGTCTAAACTAACACTGTCCTCTCTCTAAAAATGTTGGCATAGGGTCACAGTGTGGGACAAGGCAGAGCTATGTAAAGTGTTTTAAAAACTGTTCAGCAAAGCTGTAAGTTACAGTAGCACATTAAGCTGATTCAGTTTGTATCCAAGATGCAGTGAGTCTCCTGTGACCCACTGCCTTGAAGGCTTGAAGGAATTAATTGGAAAGAATCTGAGGAATTAATGGAATTAATGACATAAAGTTGTGCTTTATATGCTCTATCTCCCTAGACCTGCATGTGTATATTAGTATAAATGATCTTTCTAATGGGCTTGTCAAAACATCAAAATCAAATAAAAATGCTGGTACACTAATTATCAACTTGAAAGAAGCCATGAGCCCTAAGTAGACCTTTGTTTGGAATATTTCATTAGTTTAGTAATGAATAATAGACACTTCTCCAATTACTTCATATTGCTGTTGAGTTGTTAGGAAAAAACTAGGTATAGACAGGTATTTAAAAAAAAACTAAATAAAATAAACCCCAAATATGGAAAGAATTATAAATATATAATTTGCTGTGTACATACTAAATAGTCCTGAGGTGATCTAGAGTGCTTGGAGAAGTATGAGCCTTTCCAACTTTCGACTCTGTTCTTGAAATCAGGGTTTAGGAATGGTAGTAAACATTTGTGATACGTTTAGTCAGTTTGCTTAGTGTCTGAGCATCTATCTCTACAACAGAGATAACCATACATTTATTCCACCAGAAGGTAGTGAGATTTAATGTCAAAGAATTTGTGTGGGTATAGGTAAATTTGAAGTGCTGGCTGAAGCAGCGTAGATGCGTGGCAGAAGGTCTGAACCCAGCAAGTGAAAGGAAAGAGCTTTCAGTCTGTTTTGATCTGCTAATGAAAACGAACTAGTGCCAGTAAACTAAACTAGGTTTTTCATTGAGAGAAAAGTGAGCATGAATTTTTAATTCCTTGCAATCTTATGAAAGTGTAGGAGATATCCTCTCAATCTGGAGCATGCCTGTGCAGGCAACCCAGTTTCTTCCCCATCCTTCAAAACCAAACAAATTCAACCAACCAAAAGCCTTCTTGCAGAGAACAGTGCACAGTCTAAGAGTGAACTGTGAATTCGTAATTTTATTTTATATTCTATTACAGGACAATTTGGCATTCATCAGAAAAGTCCCTTTTAAGCAGTGGTGCTCGCTGCTTTTAGAGTGCAGCAGGTTTTATCTGTAAAAGTTGCCTGTGGATTACCGTGATTTCCTGTGAGGTACTTTGTGTTGCCTTGGTCAGTGTCAGACCAGTCCCTTGCTGTGGTGCATCACTAGCTGCGCACATGAGAAAGCTCAATTCAGAAAGCCCTCGTTAAGCAGAGGCTGGAGGGGAGGGTGGAAGAGAGGATGATCTGCTGGAAACTTAACAGGGAACTCTGGGCGACTGGCAGGATATGAAGGCGGGGTGGCAATTCCTCTTGGGGGATGCACATCTCTGCAAACAGGTCTGTGCAGGCTGCTGAATGTGAAGGCCTTCCAGGCACACAAACCTTTCTCCCAGGCAGCACAGCGCAAGAGTGCTGCAGTGTGGATTTTGAAGGTTACGTTTGTGTTGGCTGCATTCCTTGTTCACAGAGCAGGAAAGGCTAAAGACCTCAGGCTATTGCTGGGTGGTAGCTATTTCAACTTGAAGGCCTGTAGCTGCCTGAGAACAGCATGCTTTTGTTTTGCTTTGTTTCTTTTTTTCTTCTGGTGAAAGTTTTAATTCATTGTGATGCTTTTTAAGCAGTTGGCAGAGATGTGAATAGACACTTTACTTCTTCAAAAGGCTTATGGAATAGAATTGCATAACTTTGTACTTTTCCTATGCAAAGCAAAATAAGTTTGATGTAAATACAGTGGCTAGTCTCTGAAAGATACCTTGATTTCTTCTGAGTTCTAGTCCATGAAATCCAATAACTAGAAAGTCACCTCTGCTGCTATGAATTGCCTCACTGAGGGAGGAAAGAGGAGAAGTTTGTGTAGAGATATCGTGGCAAAACAAGAGCTGGAGGTCCTCTCTCTCCTAGGAGCTCTAATAAGGTTGCAGCTAGCCAGCAATGTGTCCTGAACAACAGATCTCTAATCTTTTAAAAGACGCTTGTGAGCCTTCCAGAGTATTGTGGTCTCTTGTTTCTGTGCTTTTCAATTGCCTTTTTTTTTCCTGGATTCTGATGAAAATAGGTGCAGTTGGAATTCCTCTGAGGCAAGGCCAGCACTTGTAGAAGTATACATTGCATATGGGATTAGGAAGTGTTTTCTCAATAGGCTTCCAGTGGTTTATGTGTATATGTGTGTTATTCAGGGAATTATGCCAAATTCTGGTAACATTAGTTGAGATGTGAATTCTAACAGCTCTTGGCTTTGCCTTCAGTCAGGGTAGTTGCTATGCTACGTCTGAAAATATCTGTCTGCTTCCCTTTAGCCTGCATATCAGTGGTACCAGCCCATTCCTCTGTCATCTTATAGGCAAGATGGCTGTAATCGGTACCTCATTTTCAGCTGATTTGGATTAGCAACAGTTGTTAAATGTGGGCATTTGTGTATTGCTCAAGCCTGCAGTGAAGCAGCTTTGTGCTACAACCATTTTAGTAAAACATGTAAAGATACTTTTGAGTATCTTTGTTAGGCCTTGATTAAACTCCAGAAGTGGTATTTGACTTTGGACACGGGAATTTCATTTATTATAAGTCTTTTTTGTGATAGCTGGGCTTTATAGAGTATTTGACATTATTTGCATTCTTCTCCACAGAAATCTGAGCTGCTGGGGCTGGTGGCCGCTCCGTTTAGGAATACAGGACACCTACTGGGATGAGTACTGGGTGGGTGGTGATTTGCTTGGATTTGAGATGATAAACTGTTGGTTTTTTCTTTTTTATTTGGTTTGTGTGAGCCAAAATAGTTTGCATTTTCTAAGAATGAAGATATGTGTATATATTTAATCTTCTGTCATTATAATAGTTGTGATATAAATATGTTTAATTTAGTCCTGAAGCCCAGAGCTGTCTCAATTGTGCAGAGGCTTTTCTCACTAAAAGCCATTCTCCTGTGAGGCAAGGCGCTGTGGGAGCAGTGCTATAGTAACTGGCTTCAAGTACTGCTGTAGCTGTGGGAACTTGACATTCTCTCTTGAAAACTCTTATTTTGGTTAGGAGCTCTTGACATTGCATTTGGACCCTTCCTTTGTCTGTTTGTAACTCCATGATTTCACCAAAAATGCTGTTTAAGCATGTTTTCTTCCTTGTGAATACTAGGTACAAGTTCTGATGAGGTCTTGCACAATCTTTGACAGCTTTTGTGGCAAATGGCTACTGGTGCTGAAGAAATAGAAGTTGAAGAAAAAGCCAATTCAGTGTGTAGCTTAGATGAAGATCACAAATACCCTGTTACTATGACAGATGGTGGTAATTTAGGATTCTTCCTTGAGCAAACTGATGCCAGTCTTGAGGTAACAGGTTTTCGAGGAGAAGGCTGTGGTTCTCACAGCTGTTTGAAGTGTGATATTTCACCCTATTTTTCTCACTGTTCCTTTTTTTCTGTTTTCAGGGTTGCTGCCTGCCTCGCCTGGCTTTGTGTTATTGCTTGGTGCACCGTTATTTAGCTAATACCTTCACAGTAGTCATTGTTTTGAACCTTTACTTGAATGACTCGTTAAAAGCTTCAGGGAAAGGTAGAGAGGTGCCTTCTCAGAGATCAGAACTAGGATTGGCTGGGGAATCAGTAAAACTTCCTTTCCTTGTCCTCCAGCATGCAGAGTCATCATCCCAGCCCCAGTGACTTGTCACTTGGACTTGGTGCTCTCTAGTGACGTTTCTTGAGCACAGTGAAAACCACAAAATACATGGACTAATAAGGGTGGAGTAATTTGGGATTATTGCAAGTGTCCTTGTGCTTGCTCTTCCAGCTCAACAGGAAGCCTTTAATAAGAGTTTTCCTAAATAGTGTTGCATGAGAAATGGGGATTTCTGCTTCATCCTTTTAACAAACAGCCATTTCATGAAAAAGTGTGGTTTTTTTGCCTTTTGGTACGTTCCAGAAGACTTTATACCTTTGCTAGTTACTGATTGATAGTTCTGAGCTGAGCTCCCTTTAATTTTGCAATAAACTAACAAGGAGGCTGAGACCACAAGTTTATAGAAAATGGCTTATTTACTCAACTGGATTTACAAAGATGACAGTCAGATTTAGTAGTTTCAGTGTGGTCTAAGAAGGGCAGGAGGAGTACTTGAAATATTGTACTGTATAAATAACCAAACAAAAAATAGTTTGCTTATTCTTCTGTGTAAAGTTCTTAGGCCAACTCTCTCCCAGGACCTGCAGGGATTTTCTGCATATGCAGGAACTTTGGTATTCCCAATAAATGGGACTGTTGTGAGTTTAGGCACAATAAATAAGTTTTTTACTTTTCTAATGTGCTTCCAAAAAAACTAGCATCTGCTGAAATCACATCAGTGGAAGGTGACTCTGTTTTCACAACAACAGATTTTAACAGAAGATTTTTAACAGAATATTAACACTGTTGTTGACTTCTGGATTAAATCTTAGAAGTAGTAATGATCTGTCTGGAACCTGAATGCTATTTTCATTGAGAAATCCTTGTGTCTATTTTTTTCCAGGTACTGGCATCTATAAAAAATGAGAAAGTGATCAAAGGAGTAAGTTGTGGCTTTTTAAAACATGTCTAAAATTAGGAAGTTGAGAAAGTGTTCCCAACTGTCTTCTTGTGTTTATCTCTGGGTTTTCTAACCAAGAAGGATTCTTCTTGCTGTCATAACACTTGTAATGGTTAGATGGGGTTATTTTACAATCTGAGGTTGCTATGCTGCACTAAAAATTTGAAGTAAAAGATTTGGAAATTGTGTCGTCTGTCATTTATGTGGTATTTTAAGTAGTAGACTTTTTCCCAGAAAGGATCTTGAAATCTGAATCTGAGTGAATTTCTAAAGAGCTGGTAATTCTTTCAGAATTGGAAGGCTGAGGGCTGTAAACTTTTACTTGTTAAATAGCTAGCTTAACCAATGGCAAATGAACAGGCTGAAAGGTTAAATGCAATGGTTCATTGAACTCCATAGGGGACTGCATGAGGCATGTTTCCAGTGTTACTGAGCTGCCTAGCTGACCTTTTCGTCTTCTTTCCCTCTTTTAGCAGTGGGGAGTGTTTTCCATTTATGCACAGTCACTACACCCTACACCCTTTGTTCATCACGAAGAAGAAACAGAAAGCAATAGCACAACTTCCTTACCTGTTGCATGTGTCAGGACACAGTTGTGTATGGAGAGGTATGATGTTTTTTTGTCGCTCTTAGCGGCAATGAAAATATTTTTTTTCCGTTAGTTGATGTTGGAAATAGGAGCGCCTCTTAAAATACTGGATATTTTTAAAATACAATATATTTTAAAATACTGTGTATTTCAGTATGATAACATCAAAATACCATGTAGCAATATTCTCACTGTTGGGTGTTCTGCTGGAAGTTAATATATGTGTGGCTGAACCTCTCGAGAGGAAGCTCTGCTTTGCTGATGATTATGTCCAGTATCTGTCAAAAGGCACCGCAACAGAGATGATTTCTCCTTACCTATTTAGCCTGAGGACTTGGCAGGTCTCCTGTACTAAACAGGTTAAATTAATGGCTGAACTACAATGAGAAGTTGAATAAATGCTGTTGCTAGTACAGTGCAAGGCACTCTCTAGTAAGCCTGCTTGGACTGGCGGCTCGGCTTGTTTCCAAGCCCTCTTTAGCAGTGTGAGGTGGTTTCTTTCATGTGTGGCACCTATGAGATAGACTTGAACCTTCTTGTTGGTGGTTTGTAAGATACAGCATAGTTAACATCAAAAATAGCATTACATTCTGTGCACACATGTATGAAGCAATGTGTGATACTCAGCTGATACTGTCCATGCCTGAATGTGATTCTTCACTAGAAAGTCACAGAGCTGTTTCACACCAGATCTCCTTTGTCTGCCTGTGTGTTCTCTGCATATCACACACAAGTTTAACCATTCCCTCAAACACCTGTTTGCAACTCTCTGAATATGTCGAACTATTTCAAAGGATAGCAGAATGGAGTGTAAGCATGTCTTTCAGGTTAGTGAAGGAGACTTTGGGGAAAAATTAATAAATTCTTTACATGTGCCACTGTAGTCGTGTGATACCGGTATTCAGGGCTTCAAGTTGAATGCCTGTGGGACTGGTGACTGAAAATGTAGGGTCTTGTTTGAACACCACTTTTTAATGCCATTATATTCATGGCCGAAGTCTTACTCGTGGAAAAATAAAGCTTGGCACTTTCCAGTAAGGGCATATGGTTGAAGTTTTGAAGATAGATGTATCTGTTCAGAGGAGTTTGCCAAATCAGTGTGCCTATTTTCTTTGTAACTGTAGAAAAGGACCAGCTCTTTTCTTTTGTTAGTGACCCACAGCTCATTTGAGCTAGCGAGAGTGTGGAATACGCTGCACATGATCAGAATGAGGTTCAAACTGTGTTATGGTAGCTGCACAAAGATACATGAAAATACATATATATACATATATGATAATATGAATACCTACTATACCTGATGAAAGAATTTTGCAGTAAGCAAGGCTGCAGAAGTGTGACAGGGAATTTGATGCCAAATTTAGTGCTTAGCTAACAGTCTTGTGTTGTGGCTGAACTCGTCTTACGGGAGAACTGAATCTATGTTGATTCTGCAGGCTTGCAGAAATGAAAAATAATTTTCAATTAATTCCAAAATAACCATTCCGTATATGCATATGGCTTCATCTCAGAAGAAGTGTACTTATTCAAGATAGTATTTGAGTATGTATTTAGGCAAATGTGTAACCATCAGTGAAGTAATGGAACTAAGAATATGCTTAATTCCCATCCTTAGAGCAAGTCAGAGAGGAACATTTACTTGGGTAGGACTCTGCTTTTTAAAACTGATTTTTAAAAAAATATAGTAGGGAATCTACGATATTACTATTGAATAGTTATTTAAGGATACATCAGAAATTGAAATCTAGGTTCAGAGGCATAGCTTGAGTTAAACATAAAAGGTGAAGAAGATTTTCAGTCCTACAGCTAACAGTGCTGTGGAGTTCCTGGTTAAAAAAGAATCTGAAAGATTTAAAAAAAGCAGTTGTGTTATTTTTGTTGTTCATTTTTCTTTTCTTTTTTTTTTTTTTAAAGCCTTCAACGTAAATTTCCTTTGAAGGATAGCAATATGAAATATGGTGTGCTTAGGTATTTTTTTCTATTAAAAATGTTCCTTAAGCATAGTAACATTTCTTTAAAATGTGGTAGATAAATAATAAAAGATGTGACGGCACAGTACAGAGATTATCTTGGCATGAGTCTAGGGTGACTGAATCACTTACGGAGCTTGATATTTGTTAATAATGTGATCATTGCAAAAGTGTGCCAATGAAAACTTCATACCTCACCAGTACGTGTGAGTATGAGTTTATTAGTGAGCTCTGTTTCAGGACGTTTTCTAGTACTGGATACTATGGATATGTGAGTTGTGGCTTTTCTGACACAGTGAAAACAAAGTGAGAATAGTTTCAAGAAGGAAAGGCCTCACGTCTTGTTCCTTATCCCTACTGACTTTTGGCTGCCTACTTCTTTCATTTGCCTTGAACAAGTTTTGATGCCCATCCTATCACAGGGATGAACTAGCTCACTGAAATGGAAGATAAGCATCCTGGCAAAAATAACAGAAAAAGTGCCTTTTTTTTTCTTTGTTAATAAATTGTATTATCTTACCTTGTAATTTTATGAACAGGACAGCTATCAGTGACTGCAAGGAGTTGTGTGTACCAGACCATTTGCTGTCTGCTTTTGAGTGCTTATAGTGCACACAGCAGCTCTGGGGGAAAGAGCAGAGGGGGCGTAAGGTGTTTCTTTTGTGTTTGCTGTTTGGCAGTATTGCAAGTTGTACCTTGAGAACTTTAGCTGAGGTGTATGACCAAACAAGGCTGGTATCTACCATGTCCCTGTTCACTGCAATGATCGTAAGTGCCCAGTCCCAAAAGGTGCATCCTGTGTTTAAGCTGTGCAGAGTGATCATAGCCAGCTGAAGTTTGTTCAGAGCTTGTAGCCAATAGCAGATGAACATGACAGGCATCACCATGAAGTTCTGAAGGTCTTGAACTGCTGTTGAGAAAGTGAAGATTTGACTTACTCACTTTTCAATTTAGTCCTGTTGATACAGTCCATAAAGCTCTCGGCACCATCATGGCTACTTGCAAGCAGAGAGATGGGTGGGCTGGCATGAGCAGGGAGGTAGAGTCTTGTAAAGGTCACGTACTCCATCACGCTGTTGGCGTCTCATGTAATGCTGCCTGAAGAAGACACAATAGCCTGCAGCACCGCCACTCCGATTGCAACTTGACCTGACACAGCTTGTGTGGGGTCTCAACATGGGAAAAGAAGGGGGAGAGTGTGTCATACTGCTGAAAGTGTTAGAAAGCAGGAGGAAGCCATGATCAGAGGGAGGGAAGAGCAGAGAAATTCCTCTTAGCAATGATAAGCTGTTAATTTATTCCAGTAGCATCATGAAACTGCATCCTCAGAGTAGTGTGTAGGATTCCTTTCTCCCTTCCTCCTGTGTCAAATACAGGTGAAAACAGACCATTAATTACAAAGAGTGTTTGGAGTGGGTCTGTTCTCACTGCAAGTAGAAGGATCATTTGGTTCTTTAAAAAAAAAAGTAATTCCTGAAGTTTATGTCAGTCAGCAAAGTGGAGAACAACTGTTATTGCAGAAAATGCAGCTGCTTAGAGATCCAAAGCATTATGAGATAACTGTGGCTATAGCTATGCTCTTCTCTCTGTGGTGTTTGCTGTGTTTGCTTGATATTTTCTGTTACTAGAAAACAGTGTGTGTTCAAAGGTGCAAGAAATTGTTCATCTCTTGTAAGCATGACTATTGCTCATACTGTCAAGGAAAGCACTCTGTGGGTACTATAGTCTGTTGTTTATCAGAATCTTGTAGTCCTGGAAAACACTCAAAAATCCTCTTTGGTGAAGATAGCCCTGTTACATTTAGTACTTTTGTTCTTCAGATTAATGAGGATGTATCCCTACCACACCTTTCTCCATGGCACTGTGTTTCAGCCAAAGGAAGAAAGTGTGTAAGTTGTGTGGAAATTACTAGGAAAATAGATTTCCTATTTACCTCTGAAGAAAATGGTGGGTTTTTGTAAAGAGTAATTAATTGTTCATGGAAGATGAACAAAAGATGAATGAAGCTCTTCAAAACAGTAATTTCATTCAAGGTGCCTATATATATCAACATACTGTTGTTTAGTATTTCATCTTTTTAACAATATCCCTTTTCTTCCACTTCTTGCAATTGTCTCAGTTTCTACAAGTGGTTCAAAATGTACTGAGTGTTGAATTTGCTGAAGATCAGAATAGAGGGTTGTCTTGATGCTGTGCCTGGAGGATTCCAGTTCTGGGCTTCTCTCTGCCTTCCAGTAGCTATAAAAATTCATTTCCCTTCCCCCTCTCCTTGTCTGTTTGCAGGTTATCTTGACAAATCAGATTACCACATCGCTGAGCAGTGGCCCTGCAATTCAGGCAGACCTGGTGTCTCCAGCTGATGATTTGTCCCTGTCTGAAGGTAAGAAATCCCTTCTATCAGAACTGAAATTCTACACTGACACAAATCCACACTGTAACTTGCAGTCTTCTGTTGATATACAGGGGGCTGAGAGAGTCATATTATCAACTCTAAACTAACACAGTTTGGAAACAAAATTATTTTCCAGTTTGTCTGAAAATCCATTTATAAATAAAAAGAAAATAAGTGGAGTAGCTAAAAGGATCAGATACTTTCTAAAGGCTGAAAATGAGTTTTTGAGCCATGTCAGTTTCTCAACATTGTACTGTCACTTGTGCATTTAAAGCATTATTTTCCTAATCTTTTGAAGCTGCTGCAAAAGTAAATACACAGGCTAGTCTGCAAATTTCATCTTGTCTAACATTTATCAGTGATTCCAAAGAAAAACAACTGGTCACAAAGGAAGGAAAGCAAATCCTCAGTCTTGTTGCTTGAATTACTCTTGTCTGGTTTTCAAGTACAGTGCCTCAGACTGCATCTCTCTGTTGTGGGAATGTAATATGGGGGTTTTTGTGCTACCATATATTACTTTATATCTTCATGCTGCTGTTTGCTGCACAGAATTAGAGAAAAGCACTTTTTTTGAGTAATAGTGAGGACTTAGTGTGCTAAGAAGAAAAGATACTTTGTAAACCTTGATTCAGAATTAATATAATACTTTCAGTTTTCCCCACTTGCAGGAAATGGTCAGGGTACCCTCATGAGGGACAGATGCAGAAAAGTTTGTTGTTTAGTGTTCAGTTCATGCATAGACGCAAATGTATGATGCAAAGCAATGCTCATCTTTCTTGTAAATGTGTGATAATTGCATGTAGACTCTCTACTTTGTGTAACATGGCTATTTTCCCTTTTGTCTCCTTGCTGCACTTTCTGGTGGTTCTGGTAGCTTCTCTGTGTTCTGGTTGATCATAAACAGTTGTCTCAAGCTTAACAAAAGTACAGCTTGGTGGCAAAAATAACTAATCAGTTACAACTGACTTTATTTCTGTGACTCATTTTAGTGGACAAGAAGAAGAGGTTGAAGATAGATTTAAACAGAATGTCAGGAAGTAACAAGTAATTTCAGTGCAATGCGTTAACACTGATTGATGTGTTTAATTCATAATTTTGTCAATAGGAGCTTGGCAAAGAATGGCCCGTTAAATAATTTTGGAATTGTGCTTGGGGCTTTTATTGGCTCCACCCATTGCCAAAGTATCTCTGAAGTTCATTGCTCAAATATTGCTCCCTATCTTTGGCAGAAAGAGTTGAAATTTGGTAACTAGATTCGGAAGAGGGAGGCATAATTTTTCACCTTTATGATTTCCTTCTTTGCACGAAGTTGTTGTGCGTTGTCTTATTAAATGTTCTTGATCACAGTACTTGTGCTTCTCTTTGTCCTTTTGAATTGCTGTGTATGAGCTTCCTCTGAAAAGAAAGGCACAGCTGAGTCTGAAGTGGGAGTAATAACAAATTATGTTTTCAGTAAAACATATTTCTGTCATGTGGTTAAAATATTTGAAGATACTTTGGAAAACACATTGAATAGTTGAAATGTTTCTAAATTTCCCAGCACATATGAAAGATTCTCAGTGCTGTGTATAAGCTCTAGTTCAACAGTATTCTGGAATCAGGACTATGTTAGAGGTGGCATAATGATTTTTCTAGCAGTTACAGGCTATTAATGAAGCTATCGTGTAGTGTCTAAGCTACCACCACTGTTTTTCACCTTTTAACTTAAGAATAAGTTAAAATGTATTCATGCTTTGTGTTTTATTCCTTTATTGCTCTCATTCCTAGTTTTTAATTAAGGATCTGAAGAGGTAACATGTGCCGGCATCACACTTGTTGAAAATGGCAATGTTTATTTTGCCACAGGACAAGAACAGTACAGACTTCAGAAATTCAGGCTCCTTCTGTAATTCAAGTTTTATCAAGGGATGTAGGGCTGATAAACTCCTTTCCTTCTCTCCCTTCCCTTCTCTCTTGACTAACATTGATATGGCATTTACTTGCTGTGTTGTGTAATGGAAGAATACAGTGCATCTCCACACTACATGCTTTTCTCCCTGTGTCTTTCTTATTTATCAAATGGCTGCTTCTGGATTTCCATTTTTCATCACTTTTAACCCCTGCTGTCTATCTGTGAGTAAATGTGGAATTTCAGGCTCATTCAACATTTGATTTCCATGTTTCTTTATCAAAAGACATAGGTGTGGCCAGTGTATTTTGGTGGGCTCTTTTAACATCATAGTGTCGACCTGACCTGAGAAAGTTCCCCCTTAATGTATTTCATGTTAGCTCTTGGACAGCTTGAAAGTAGCAGTACTTTAAGCTTCTGATAATCTTTTGTACTTTCAGAATCCTAGATTAATTAGACTTTTAGAGTTAGTATGATAGTAATAACACTTACTATTCTTTTGCAGCTGTAGAATTTACAGGAAAGAGTAGTCAGGTGAGCAGCCCAAGTGCACAAAGAGGATATGTTGCACAGTCAGGGATAAGAGGCCAGATTTGTGACTGGATTCTTACCTCATTGTTCCTTGTCACTCATCACTAACCAAAGCTGAATTTGAACCAGTGACCTAGATGTGAAAAGACTCATAACACATAATTAGTCCTGTAAGCAACTCAGACTACTTGGTTTGTGTATGTCTAATATGTTGTTCTAATCCCATCTGAAATCAGAGTCCCTTCACTATAAATGGCTTGCTAAAAGGGTAATCTTTCTTAGACAGAGGCAGAAATGAAAATTTCAAACTGAATGTGCTATTAGAAAGAAGTGGAATGTTAGTGTCTCTTGTTTTTGCTTCTGATTGTGCTTGAGAAGGGAATTGCTTGGTTTATGTGTTAGATTAGGCAAGAAACCAAGGAAGCTGTTCATCTGATGTGTGACAGAAAGTTAATCTGATGAACAAACTGAAAGGACATTGTCAAGCTGTTTCAGGTTCAGAGCTTGTCTTCTATAAAGTTGTAATCTAGTGCATGAAAACTTGTGTCCTAAAAATATGTTAGATTTTTATGACCACATTAATGGATTTATAAAAGCAGTGCTGGCTGTAAAATCCCACCACTTATGTAGCAACGTAGAATTCATGAACTGTTTGTTGGTATTTCTTGTAGGAAATGGTTATGTCCAGCTAAATTCCCAGATCTGTGCATACTTTTGTTTCCAGATAGACAAAACAATTGCATAGTTTGCCACAAATTAAAGTGAGGAATAAAATACCAAAGTTTCTCTACTTGTAGTCTGAGTCCTTGCATTCATTTGGCCTTTACATACTTGTCAGATTATAAGATGAAGGAGTTAAAACTAATAATATTTTTCTCCAGCTCTAAAATTCTCAGACTTGTAAGGCTGTCACTTCTTCCCTAGGAACCAAACTCAGTTTTCACTTGTAACCTCACCATTCTTAGATAGCCATCTCTCAAACCTTGTCATCAGAGGGGATGGGTTGGAGAGTGGTTGTGAACATTGCTGTTTCTCTTCCATCCTTGCTTTGTGGGATAGCCTCTGTTTAGTTCTTCCAGTCAAAGACAACTTGGAGGTGCCTTAAAGTTATTTTACGTTGCAGGGGTGGTCAGACAAGGAGTACCTTAAGAACTAGTGCTTTATTATTTAAACATAAGAAGTAGCTCTCAGCTAATTAAAATAATATCCTTAATTTAAAAAAAAAAATAGATTCAAGCTTTAGTAGGCTCAGTGAACAGTAGAAATATTTTGTATGACTGTTAATGGATTTTTTTAAACAAGTTATCTGTGACTGTGACTGTACTATTTTTGCGAAGTTCACACGACTAAATTTTACCTAATGCACAAAAAGTCTTTGGAAACTAATTCTAAGCCTGTGTATTTTAGCACTGGGTGGACAGGAAAATTTGTATTCCATTTGTGTGCTGCAAAGACATAGGATAGGATGACCTACTTGAGGTCCCTTCTAGTCCACCAGTGCCTATGCTATTAATGTATTTGCCAGCTGCAAGCTCTGACTTCCTCTCACAGACATCAAAGCCAAACTCCATCTTCCTTGGAAAAAATTCAGAGGCGTGTTGGTATGAACAAGAACAGTACCCTTCTCTCGGCCTACACAAAGTGTCAAGCGAAAAAAGGAAAGCTGCCTTGGGCTTCTTCAGTCTCAGCTAGTACTTTCAAATATTTGTTTGAAAAAGTCAGAATTATTTTGTGTTTAAAATTATCTATAAACTTGCACTCAATCTGGGGAGGCCAGTGTTCAGTCTTCTGCCATTTGTGTTCATCAAGTGGTTTGTCATAGCATTGTGTATTTTTAGTGCACAGTGTGAGCAATGAGTTTAGTCTGACCTTTTCAACTTTATTGCTCTGATCTTGAATTCTTTTAAGCTGTTGAGCAGAAGTAGGCTTTTGTGTTGTGGAGACTGAAGAAAACTAAGCTACCCTAATTTCTCCCACCCATAAGATTTTCCTCCTTTAGTTTAGGAGCAGAAGATTGGAAGCTGGAATCTTCAGCTTCTCTTCCTTGCTTTGCCCTTGCTCTCTTGTCAGATTATGGTCAATTTTTTTTATTCTTCTAGCCTCTGTTTACCTTTTTTTAAAATGAGGGACTTTATTTTTATTCTGCAGCTTTTTTTTTTTCTTTCTTAATATTTCAAGATATTCCTATGGTGAAAATAATGAATTGACCTTCTCTTCACCTTAGAGTAAGATCAGTTTTGTTGTTTATTACTTCTCTTCCTTCAAATCTCCTTTTTTCAGTCCTGATGCCAAATGGAGTGAAAACACTGAAGGAATTATCAAATGAACTGAGGAGGCCCCAGAGATCAGAGGCTGTTGGTTGGTTTTCATTTGTTTGTTTATTTATTGACTTATGTGTACACTTAATGCTTATGGCTGGACCCACAGGTGTCTTAATTAAAATAAAAAAAGAGTATTCTGTGAAACATAAGCATACCTGTTTTACAGGAACCATGAGCTTACAAATCACGCAGCTGTTAAACAAGTTTCTAAAAAGACTTCCTCATAGTTTTAAAGCTAATGCAGAATACTTCATGTCCTTGTGAAATGCTCCAGCATGATACGAATTTTTAAATGCATTGGAAAATATCATAACACTTTGGCATGTTTTAGGCCTTTAGTATTTTAGCTGAATGCTTTGTAAAGTAATTGCAGGTTGGTTTACACAATTTTGATTGAAAGAGGAGCTAGTTTGCATTGGATCATTGAAGCAGTATTGTTAGTTAATTATAATACATTTTTGAATAGGGCAGTTCATAAATTAATATCCTATCATTTTAGTGTGAATTCACTCTGATTTTCTGAGACCCAAGTATTTGGGAATAGTGACTATGCCCTGTTTATTTTTTTACCATTATGCGATAATTAGTATGGAGGTTACTAGGCATGTTGAAACTCAAAAACCTTCTGGCATGATGTAAGAAAGGTCTTTTGATTGTGACCTCTGTGAAACTTAGTGAATTTTAAATATGCAGAAAAGCTACAAATAACACTAATGGTATTTCCAGATGATATGGAAGGTGAATTCCAACAATTAGGCCATGTCTATGCATACTGAAGAGCAAATATCCCATCTGAGGCTAGTGTGCAGGTGTGAACCCTAAAAATTAAAGCACATTCCTGAAAATGTAAGGAGGGGACTGTATCAGTATATATAAATATCTGAAGGGAGGGTATCAAGAGGATGGAGCCAGGCTCTTCTTGGTGGTGTCAAGTTAACAGGAAAAGAGGCAATGGCCAGAAACTGATGCACAGGAAGTTCCACCTGAACATGAAGAAGAACTTCTTTACTACGCGAGTGAGCATGCACTGGAACAGGTTGTCCAGAGAGGCTGTGGAGTCTCCCTCACTAGAGATATTCAAGAACCATCTGGATGCCATTCTGTGCCATGTACTGTAGCATGACCCTTCTTGAACAGGAAGATTGGACCAGACTATCTCCTGTGGGCCCTTCCAGCCTTACCCACTCTGTGATTCTGTGATTCTCTAATGCTGTTCTATTCTTGGTTTATGGCTTATGGAGATAGGGAAGTGCTACAGTATAGCTTTTGCAACATGGTTTTGCTACAGTCATGATGATACAGGGAAGTGTAGTGAGATTTGTCTCTGTTTGCTTTGATATGATTTACTATTCTCACCTGATGGTTTGTTCGGCACTTAGGCCCAACACCAGGCACCTTCCCATGATGGGACAGGAGAGCTCAGTGAGCCACAGGATTCTGCCTCCAGGTCTGAGCCTTGGGTGTCCTTGACTTCAGTGTCAGAGTAGATAGAGCTGCTTAAGTCGCTGGTTCTCATTCATGTGACCTCAGTAATGGAAAAGCTGGAGTTTTTCTTTCTATTTTTTTATTTTACTGCTGGACTTCATGCCTCAGCTGCACTTTAAGAAACTGCTCCAGCAGAGACCTGTAATCCTCTTCACCAGCTAACAATGCTATGAGAAGCCTTTTGTTCCTTCAGTCTGTTCTGCCTTTGAGTTACTTCTCCAGCTTTCATGAAAAGGTTATTAGCCGTACATACTCTCAAAGGTGACTCTCAAAGGTCTAATCTTCCTTAACCTGCTAGAAGACAGCATAGTACATCCACTTTAGGATAGGTAAATAGAGGGCACTAAAAAAACCAGGAGCAACCTTGATAAAACTCATTAATGTATGTTGTAGGGAAAAACAAGCCTCCTCAAAATAGGATTTCTTGTGTTTGCTCTATAATCACATTTCTTGCAACTTTGTGCTCTTAACACTAGTGGAGTCTGCTCTTCAGTGCTTCAGCAGAAAGAAAAAAACCACTTCTGGTTGTAGAGAACAGCACAAGGAAGAGCACCAACATTACAGGGCCTGGAACAAATGATATTAACCATTAGGAGAAATGATATTGTCATTGTTTCTGTGTGAGGCAGGGTTGCGGTGGTAATGGAGCAGTAAGATTTCATGGTAACAGTTGTCGTGTTCGCCTGTATTAATTTTTATGCTGTATTTCACCAAGTGGGAAGTGGTGACATCCATCCAGATTTTAATGGCTTTTTAATCAAAAGGTAAATCTCTTGATAAAACAGCGTTATGCAGACTGTATGTGTGTGTGGAAGTTCCAAGTTGAATGACACATGCATAATCACTAGATCTAGACTACAGAAAGTTTGAAAACTGTCAGCAGGAGCATTCAAAGACCTCTATTATATCAGTTTTAGAGAATCTCCATTCCTCATATCCTAATTGCCACGACGAGAGCATACAAAGTTTTACTGCTTTGTTGTGGTTTCTTTCTGAAGACGTGATGTGACTTACAATCATTAATCAACAATTTGTAATCCAAAAACCCTTCAGGTACATTTGCTGGGAATCACTCATCTATATAATGAGAAGCAGAATAACAGAAGTGATTACAGTCATAAGTGGTGGTTAGAAGTTGCCACCTCTCAGCTGCTAAGTAACTTACCTCAGCTAAGAAAGAGTGCGACTGAGTATATGCTACATCTTCCAGTGCAAAGTAGAATGGATCCTGCTGCACATTCCAGCTTACTCCTGTGTTCCTGTAACTGCAGAAAGCTTGAGAGCATGCATGGGTCAGTCACTGAGTTTCAGTTGACGGCATAAAGCTGTAAAGTATTGTAACAATTTGCCGTTGGTCATTCCCTTATGCCCTAAAAATGTTCAAAAGAAAGACTAACTCATATTTTGGTATGGGTGAGTATAGAACTTTTTACTGTGGTCCTGAAAATCAATGTTTTGAATCAGAAACATGAGGCATGGCTTGGCTCTTGAATTCGTTCTGCAGCCCTGTATTGCACCTCAGTGTTGGTGGAACTTAGCTTTCAAATTATGTTGTGAAAAAATGAATTCAAGGGTAAGAAAGGGCTAAACACCACTTGTCCCTGTGTGCAACGACCAATTAAATTCTGTCTTAACTCACTGTGGATTATCCTTAAATCTGTACAGAAGCTGAGGAAAAAAGGTATTAATCAATCAGTAGCATTTAGTCCCATTTCTTCTGGAAATAGTTCTTCTTTTTATAGTACCACCAGTGGATCTTTCTTTTGATGGAGCTGTATGGGACCAGAAGGATTTTAATACATAGGAAAACATTGCTATGGGAATTATATTTGGCTTACGGCATTACATGAAACATATGGCTTACCTGCAGAACTTGAACCAGTTAAGAGTCACCTGAGGTGCAAATGTTATGGCAAGAGGGAAGGTGAGGGGACAGAGGATAATTTTAGAGTCTGATGCCTATATTCTAGTTGCAGTTCCAGCTGGGTTTCCTCTGAGTTTACTGCAGGATGTTTGAAAAAGTGGCTCCTTGTTAATCTCAGGCAGTCTCTATGATTGATGATTCCCCTTAATTGTAAAAAGAGCACATTGGTGTTTCTGCTTCATTTGTGTCTATTTCCTGCTTTATTATTGCAATAATGATTTATTGTCTTAAATGATGGAAGTTTATAACCTGTTAGCGTATTTTTGAAGTTGAAGGTGGGTGCTCTTGCATGTGAATGAACTTCTTCCCAGTGACAGTCTGCTCCTAAAATATTCACTGAAACCCAAACATAACACAACCATAAAAAACGTGCATTAAAAACGTATGGTTGGTGCATTATTTCTTAATTTAATTAAAAGAGAGAGCTTGGGCATGAGCACATTTTGCATGCTTCACATGGACAAAATTAATCTCATCTGAATTCTACTAGTCTTCTCATAATATCAGTTATACTAAAAAATAGAAAAAGAGTCTTTCAGGGGAGAGCTTCCCAAGTGGCCACAGTGCAGTACAGGAAGATGGGTGAAGAAATAGTGGAAAGAGGAAATGCCTGGAGCTTAACTAAAGGAAGGCTATGTTTTCACTAGTTTCTGCTCTCCTAAAATGTCCTGCTGTTCCTCCAGTCCCTTAGGCAACCTACAGAATATTCCTGCATGAGCTGGTGCCTAACTAGCACCAGAAAGGGTAGAAAAGACAACGGCTCAAGCATGAATAGCTGCACTGTTAACAATGGAAAATTTGTCACAAAGAAAGCAAAACAGATGCTACTAGTAAGTAAGCAGCCATGATTCTTAGGGAGTAATTTGAGCCAGTCTGATACCTGGCAGGGGAGTTCTTGTTTCAGGCTGGCACATGGATATGCAAGGCAGTTGTTTGGGCACATTTTAGCTGAATATATCCGGAAGTTGTTTCTGAGTGCGAAATCTGTTAGGCCAGCTGTTCCCAAATGGTTTGTGTTTGTGCCTCTGTTTTTGGTGGTGAACTCACCCCAGCCAAGCTTGCGACCCTAAAGACTAGCATAAACAATCACATCTCTTTCAGGCTTGCGACCCCACTCTGTGTGGCTGTGACCCTGCTGGAGGTTACAGCCCCCGGGTTGCAAATTGTTGGGGTAGACTGTCAGATAGTTCTGCTGGGGGAATGCTGATATGCCCCATCCAGGCCAGGATCATCACAACAAATGCCTTCAGATCTCACAGTAATTTGTAGGCCCCTGCCACCAGTCTGAGAGTGCAGCTTATTAGAGCTGACATGTCACTTTGGTACATCAGGAACATCTCGGGGATCAAAAGGTCATAGTCCTCCCACGCTGCCGCAGTCTTTCTTCATGAACTCGCCTCTCCGTTTTAGTTCCCCGTCAGTTGGCTGGCAGCAAGCCCCGGCGCCCTCGTGGCGCGGCTGACTCGGCAATGACTGCTGGATGGGTACCAGCTGCAACTTCTGCCACAAGCCACCCTTTCCAAAACCGTTCTCCCTGAATACTCCTTGCCTTAACAAAAGGATTGATATCTGCTAAAATAATGAAGTTATGTTCAATGTAATTGAAAACTATATAGGGCAATGCTAGTGGAGGTGGGCTAAGTCTTCCCCTATATTTTGTAAAACTAATTCTGTTATTCATATACCTGTGCATATGAGCACAGTCTTACAGGTGTAGGATGCTTTTGGAGAAATAAACAGAAGGTAGCCTTCTAGTGATTGCTTGATGTAGTCTGCAAAGGCTAAAGTCCTTGATAAGCCATGCCAACAGCCTTTTTAACATAAAATGCCAAGTAACAGATGATCTAATTAGAGATCTGGTTGTTAAGCCTTGTTCTGCAGCAATTTTAAATGGAGTTTATAAACAAAAACAGATTTCAAATTTGCCTTTTTGAGAGCATTCATTACCAAAATGGAAAGTAGTAACATTTTGATAGCTAACTGATATTCCAAGGCCAGTGACTTCATAATTTACAGGCATGGAAATTTGACAGTGGTGTCGTTATGTAAATCCAATAACGGGAGGAGCCCGCAACAGGTAATTTACTTTCACTTACATTTTTGTCAGTAGATCCTGAAAATTACCAGTGATGGCAAGGAGAGGAGGATATGTTGCAGAAAAAGATTAAAATTGCTTATCATTTGGGTAAAAACCTGCATTGCATAAAATTAGCCCAGAATTCAGTCTGTGCAAGTCTTGTTTCAGAGCTCTATGTGGAGTGCTTTGTTTAAGGATGTTGCTGGACTGGTTTTCTGTCAGGCAGGTGCATAGAAAGTATTACACTGAAAATGAGAACTGCAAGGTCAAGTTGTGGCCCATGGAAGCAACTCAAGTAAATGGTCAGAAAATCTTACGTTATAGGCTGGTTACTGTACATGTAACCAGCCTATGTACATGTCACTCCAAAAGAAAAAATTGTTTGAAACTTTGTCTGTAACTTGATCACCCCTTAAACAGTAATTAATTGTCAGAAAATGGAGCATAAATTCTCCTCCATCTGTCCAGGTTGGATTTGGTACACAAAGGAGCATATCCAATTCATAGTACCTCTTAGGTAATCAGATTAATATCTCCTGAACTGAATTTACGCTTTTGATACTGAGTCTTTCATATGTTATGTTGCACATATCATGTTCTATTGAAACTCTGTGGCTTTTCAGTAATTTCCTTGAAATCTATATGTGGTATGTCTGCCCTCTTTTGAGCTGTTCTTGGGACGTGCATCAATTAAATATGTTTCTGGCACTCTCTTAATGGCATAGTTTCCCTGGAGTAAAAAACTGCTCCAAAAACTGAGATAATTTGTTTAATTTAAAAGCACAAGGGTATGGAACTACAATTTCAGGCTTCAACAGCTATGCTGCTGTAGCTTTGAAGGGATGGGGAAAAAATCTTGATGTCTTACACACAAAATAAATAAATTACTGAGTTTTTAAAATATCTGATTCCACACAGTTTTTTGCTTCCCTTGCTTATCATTCAATTTTCATTCCTTTTCTTTAAATGGTAGTTTTTTGACTTGTCAAATTTCACTGTTTATTGGTTTTGCTTAGCGAAACAGAAGGCTGGATTTTGTAATTTGGGTGTAAGGAAGAACTGTAAATTATGCAGGATGGTGCATAATTAAAATTTATTATAAGCAGTCGGAATACAGAATTCTATTTCAAGTGTTTGAAGCTTTTGGCTCTAAGACTTTCTGGGAATGTATATTGCATAGGAGGTCCTATATTTTTTGAAGTACCCTGAGAGCAGAGGTACATAAAATCTCATGTTCAACCAGGTCCTCCAGTAAGATTAATTTTGTACCTCAGATTTCTCCTAGCCTCCATCTGCAGTGGTCTTTTCACTGAGATGTTGAAACAAGTCCTCAATGATCTTTGCTTGCTGCATGTTTGCTCATTACGTGGGGTGGTTTTGATGTGCACCAACTAGAGAACTTTTATAAGAAATTAAACCAGAAGTTTTGGTGCTAGCTAGCTCTGTGCTATCCTGTAGTGCTCAAAGCCATCGTGAAGGCAGAAGAAGCTAAGCCAATTGCTGGTCATCAAGCCACAGCCAGAGCAGGGATGTTCTCACCAAGAAACCAGAGCAGGCGAGTTTGGAACAGAGCAATGATCCACTTACAGGGTAGTTAGAAGGGGATCAACACCAACAGTTTTGATTGTCTGACACTGCTGTGCCAAAACATTCACTAATGGGCACTCGATTCTTAAACAAAAATATGAAATGTTTTCTCTTGTGTGTTTTTGTGTGAGTCAGGCAATACAGACCACTTCCAGAGATCAGCAGGAGGGGTTAATAATAAACTGTAATACCCGTTGCCTGACTTGTATTTGCTGAGCTCAGGTAATGCTAGATCACAAGAAACAACAGTATGCATTTCAACAGGGTAACAGCTCAAATCCTAGCTGATGGGATTTGACAAGCTCATTTGCGCTGAAGCTTGAGCTGCCATGTCTTTCATTTACTGTTGTTTTTGCTATGAAATATGACATTTTGTCTCCCTTTGGCCTACAGTCACATCTCAGCTGCAGTAAACATTTGCCTCAAGCACCAAATTCCTGGGTCCAGTCATCATCAGCATCTGCTGCTGAATGATCTTTCATAAATACCATCCAACTCCCTTTTCCCTTGCTCTCCCCTGTTTTAACATCAAACTCATAGTGTTGATGTTCTGTTTTAAGATTTGAAGCAAGGCCTGTCATGTTTGAGAGTTATGCTACCCATTGAAAACTGCTACCCACTGAAGGACAAGTGACTAAGAAGATGGGCCTGCAGGGGTTTTTTGAGTTTTAGAAGTCTGCAAATCTTTTCTTGTTAATGTTTGGTAGGAATGAAGTTTAGGACAAACTTCACTGCCTTCGAGCTAATATAGTGCCTATCAGTGACCAAATCTGAATCTCAAGAGGAAAGGTTCACAGTGGATTCAGGCTAAATGCCAAAAACTTCATGGATCCTTTAGTTTGTTCTTTTGACTGTTCACCAAAATCATGCAGATTAGCAAAGACTGATCACATTATTTTCCTCCAGGTTACCGTGAGGTAACTCTGAATAGCATGGGATCATTGTGGCAAGTCCTTAATGGCTTTTGGCCAAGTCCTTTTCTTGGCTTACCATCCAAAACTGCCTAGCTCTGCTTTTCCTGAGGGTGCATCTGCTTCTTAGTCACTGCTGTGATGGTCATGTGAGCTAGTGTGAAATGAGCTGTTGGGATCCAGAGGGTTCCAGCAGCAGATGAGTCACAGAGGCAGAGAGGTCAGCACAGGCTAATCTTTCTAATATTTACCACCCACAGTGTAGATATATCCTGATATGAACCTACCTTCTGTTTAAATGCCTGGATGAGAAGATCCTGTGGGTGAGAGGAGGTTCTGTCACCTTAGTGCCATTCTGACATGTTAAGGACTTGAAAAACTTATTTTAATGAGCTGTGGATTTTCCTTAGGGATACCTTGTTTTCCTTGCTTGTTCTGACAAGGCATTTGTGTCCAGCAGCCTGAATAGCAATTGAAAGCAAGTAGAATGGTATGCAATATGTGGCCGTGCAATACAAGGCAATACTGAGTTTATTATAGCTTCAGCCCAGGATTTGGTGGTTCTTTCTAAGGTGGTAGAAAGTCACCTGCATTTTGGTGTAGTGCCGTTTTGAATCAAAAGCATTTAAAACAAATAAATAAAGTAATGATTCCAGCTTTCTGTGTCTGTAAAACAGTGGATTTTCAGCAGATTTCAACATGATAAACTAATTAGTTCGATTGTACTGCAATTTTTTGTGACAACTGTGATACCAATGAAAAAATGGTGTTTTATCAGAAGTAGAATGTTCTCTGGAAATGAGGTTTTGCTGGTAAAAGAAAAATCTTGAACACAAAAAGGAGACAAAGCAGAGGTTCTTTATCGTAACTAGAGACATGCTACACAAAATAATATCTGGGTTATTGTCTGAGTGTTTCTGTTTTTTCTCTCTCTCACCTTTCTTGCACCATGCAAACTAAAAAAAATGTTGTTTTGCAAGGTTTTACTTTTGCTAAACCAGCAAAGAATAAAACAAAAATAAAACTGTTTCCCAGTCAGCCCTGCTTCTTAATTCTGTATGAAATTATGTGGTGTTTGTATTGCATTTTGTACAGGTACCTGTGGTAGTGATGTGCCATATTGTAAACATTATGCTGAACAATTCCTTGCCAGTGGTTGCCTTGCATATAGTGGTGAGCAATTCCTACACTCAATGGTGCCATTGAAAATGTTTGAGAGATTGCTGTCCAGTTCCAGCAGTTTAATTGCTAATGATGTGTTATTACTTCAGAATTTAATAGCTGTTTCTGGTTATGATAGAGTTGGTTTAAACCTGCAAGCTTTTTAAAACTGCATTTGTCTCTTCCTCTTTGCAGTGTGGTTTCCTCCTTTGCTACCTTCAAAACATTGTGGTCCAAGGTGTTGGGTGAAGTGACATGTCTTACTTACACTCTATTGGAAAAGACTGCGTCATGGGCACTTGAAGGTCTATGGGGTTTTCTTAGTTCAGATACTCAGATGTGGCTTCCTGTCATCACCTGATTACTTACCTTGAATGCTAAAATAATCTTGCTAGCTTTGGTATTATTGTCTTAAGAAGAGGACAGGCATAGATTTTAATGTTATCTCAGTGTGCTGTCTGTTGTGGAGCAAGCACGGCAATGAACAAAATACTAATGGCATACTCCCTCACAGTTAACCTCAGAAGAAAGTCTCTTATTTGTCTTAGCAGCTGCCTCTACTGCCTTTCCAGTCTCCTTGCCATCTCCAGGGACACAATTCCGTATTGATTAAATTTATTGAGGCAATCACGCTCTTATCGACACACAGGTCTTTCAAACATTAAATCAAGACAGCAAGACCTAGTGCTACCAAGCCACGTCAGTAAAAAAAGGTAGGAGGGTCTGAAGGGAAAATATTTTTTACCCCTTAGTCTCATAGAATCCTGTGATGCCGTGATTGGTGGTGGTCAGCATAAACTCTTCCAGCTGGGGTCTTGTGCCTTCAGCGCCTGAGCTGTAATAGCCCTGAGTGTCTTGTTACTATTAGCTAATAAACTAAGTGGTGATAATTTTGTTCTTCCATTTTTATCTTCATCTGGCTTGACTGTGCAACAGAATTGACAGCAATTATTCTTCCTCTTCCCTATTTCCAACAATTAAAGCTCTCCTGTGCTTGACAGCTTCTGCAATCAGAATTGCAGTAACAGAAAAAATAGGCCAGGAAACAAAATTTAAATGTTTATCTAAATCTCTGAGTTCACCAGCCCAAAAATGGCCCTGCCATGCTTTCCTGCCATTTCCTGATTCCTTGTGATGGGAAACATTAAAACAGCCATATAGTAGATGTGTTTAATTGGAGGGCTCACAATCAGCTTCTTATGTGGTGGAACTACAGAATTTAACATAAGAAATAGTGTCATTCATTGTTTATCCTCAAAGTTTTAGCAGAAACATGTCAAACACAGCTCAGCAGAATTGTTGCAGCCTACCTGTTTGAAAGCAGCTGGGGATTTGGGATACCTCAGGTTCTGGAGTCTATGCTGAGATGGTTTAAAGGACATAAAGATTTTCTGTTTTGTTTCAGTTTTGTTTCAGTTTTGGGTTGTTTTATTTTACAAAATCAAGGATTAAAGAATCATGCCCTTCACATTAGACTTCAGGATAAATTGGAGTACTAAAAAATGTTTTCCTGTACTTGTTTTTTTTTATTTTTAAAATAACTGTACTTTCTTCCCTTATCCATTTTTTTTTTCTTTCTGTGACAGTTCTCAGTATCGCTTTGAGGTTCTTTTGTGTTTCCTTCTGCATTTTCTGACTGCCTGTTTCTTTCTTTCCATCTACACTCTGAACACTACAGATTGCCCAGAGCAGTTGTTCTGTCTGTATCATCAGTGGTTTCCAAAATCTGGATGGGTAAAGGCTGGAGTAAGCTGGTCTGACATAGCTGTCCCAGATACAGGAGGCAGTAGGTAGCATGGGAGACCTCCTGAGGTCCTTTCCAGCTGGAAATATTCTTGGAGCTTATGATGGTACATTTTTTTCTTTTTGTACTTTTCTTTATTACTTTCATTTCCTATATATGCCCTTCTTTGTTGTGCTACATTTGTTATACCTATTTATCAATTTATACACACAGTTAAACATTTTGATGAATCTCTAATATGTACTTGATCTGTTAACTGGGACTCTTTCAAAAGACAGGGGTCTTAATTCTCTAATAGCTAATTCCCTAATTATAAATCTACTTACTTTGATGCTGGTAAATGTGCTGATGGTTTGAAGATTATCTTTTCTGCCAACTCAGGTTAGTAAATACTTAATAAATTTTGAGATGCAATAGTGCTGCTTGAAGGCAGGAGTAGAAAAATACTTTCTCTTCTGAAGTGTTCTGTCTTCTGTTTGAAGAGAACTTGAAGAAATTCTGGTGGTTTTTTTCCCAAAATCTGAACTCTGCAGATAGGATAATTCTTCTCCTCTTGAAATGAGCAATGAATTTTTTAATGGAAAAACTGCTATTGTTGGTAAGCCCCAGGTAGTGATTAATAGCATACAGACCTAGGACATCCCTAATTTTGGCCTAAGGAGAGCTCCAGCCTGCCAAATCTGTTGCAGTACACATTCCCTCGTAACTCACAGCCCACTTCTCTCATATTAATCCCAGGATAACATTAAACTGCCAGTAAGTTATAGCCCTCAAATGTTGACATTCCTTGAAAAAGTAACTGGGCGTAACATCAGTGATGAACTTACTGTAACTAACCAGATGTAACCAAGGTGTGTTTAAAGAGAGTGTTTTAAATCCCACCTCATGGTCAACATTAACGTTTTCCTAGCACCTAATATAGGCTAGATGAAAAGAATTTTGGTGCTTTCAGGGTATTGACAGAAACAACTGTGCCTTCTACTTACATCTGTAGTTAGGAAAATATTTGCTAAAAACAGACTACTTTTTAATAGATATTAGTATTACTGTAAGGCACTAAGCTGAGCTCTCTGCAAAACATAGTCTCTTTCCTCTTGTCCTTGGACCGTCGAACACAAGGACTGGTGACACAAGCTGCTCTACTGGCTTATCATTGTATTTCAGCTTTGTTCTGGAGACTCCACATCCCATCACTCAGCATGGAAGCTCAGGCTCCCATTTAGTCTTTTGCTGACTGTCTAAAAGTTATTGTGAAGGTCATCGATGATGTAGATCCTGCAGTATGCAGTGAAACTGCTAAGTTGGCAAATTCATTTTGCTTGCATCAGACTGTAAACAAGTGTTATAACATTCAGCTACTACTGACCTGTACTGGATGCAAACCAGTGACCTAAAGGTGAAACATTTCTCCTACAGTCAGTCAGTTTCTTGACTTAGGCCAACCTAATGACCCAACAGTAAAAACTGCATTTTACTCCATGGCCAAAGACTGAGTCAGAAATTCTAAGTAACTAACAGTCGATAACACCACAGTTTTTTGAACTTTAATGCACTTGGGCACAAAATGCTTGGAGAAGTTGCAGCCATAAACTGCCAGACAGACCGGATTTTCTGACCATCTCTAACTAACAGTTTACACCAGCAGGTTCCCTGTGGTTCTAGATTTAAGGCCCTGTGTATCATATGTGTGTGTGTGTATATATATATATATATACATATATATATATGCACATGGATGTGTTTATAGCGAGCTATCTTGATACTTATGTTAGTTATTCCTTGTTAGTGAAGAAGGAATGTGTATGTAAGCAAAGGCTTTTGCTCCCTGTCCAGACTGTTCTCCCAGCAGGCATACTGATAGGGTAATCCAGTATCTGTGAAATTAGTCAGTGATGGTGCTGGGGAACCTTCTTCTGGCCTCTGGATAAAGCTTGGAGGAGACAGGTCACTGATAAAGAAGTATCATGCTGTTTACACTTTCATGCTTGTGCAACAAATGTTGCAAAATGAAACAAATAAAAGATAATGTAACAGAGTTCTTAAAGTTTGGCCTTTAGCCTTTGGGCTTTACAGATAAATACCTGATAGACCATAGGTGAATAGGGTAAGTCCATCGGTTACACTCCTCTTTCAAGATACAATCTATTGCCCTAAAATGAAAGTTTCAGTCTGTAAATGCATATTATTAAAACCAATTAATAAAATGGATGGCCATACTTCCCAAAATGTCCACATTACTTGAAGTAATAGTGCATGCAAGAACACTGGGATACTAGAATAAAGGGACACTTTCCTTCTAAATACCAGCAGCAACTAGTAACTATTTTGAAGATTAATTCTCAGTTGTGAATTTAATTCTGTGGAATGGTGCCAGATCCATCAGTGTGATGGTTTCCCAGGCAATTTCCAAGATGGACAGTGAGACAGAAGGCTTTCCTCTTTTTGACTCACAGCCTACTTGCATGCAACTTTTATGGGACATGTTCATGATTTAATGGGTTATTCATTTGCTCTCCTTGTCTGGTTTTTAGCTCCTTTTTCAAGATTAGCCATCATTCTGTGTAGTTCTACTATAGCCAAATAAAGGCAATGTAAATCAGAGGAAAGAATGCAAGCTTGTGCATACAGCATAAGAAACGACCTTAAACCATGATCCAGAGATTATCCTGGGGTGGGAAAGTAGTTGAAACTTCCTCAGCAGAAGCTGGCTTTCTAATCAGCTCTGGCCAAGAGCCTCTTGATGGGATCCTGATATGCTTTAACAGGATTGCCAAGCAGAAAGGAGGAATGCTGTTTATTTCTGTACCCAGGACTGCTAAAATTCTGCTGGAATTTGTGTTCCATTTTGATTCTCAGAATTTGAGGAGGATATAGAGATACTGCAAGAAACCACAAAAACCAGTCCGTGTTTTAGAAGTCTTTTCCATATAAGGCTTTAGGAGTCTGGTGACAATGTGAGATTATAGTGGTACTTATGCTTGGAATATTTTTTTGGCAGTTCAGTCTTTTTGCTTGGATGGGCAAATGTGTATGAGCATGCAATGACTGGCAGAAGTGGTAAAACTTCAGCCTTAGAAAGATATAGCTTCCTAGCAGTATAGGTGACAACTTTGGAGCAGCTCACCTGTGAAGCTGATATGCAAGTTATTGATATATTTAAGACCACATGGAGCATCTGTATAGAAACAGTCTTCAACCCAGCTTCTTGAGGTTTAGACCAGGGTAGATGCTTACAGGAAACTCTTCTGACTGTATATATAGTCATGGTTGTACTGTAAGGGAAAAGGACACTGGAAAATAAAAGGCCAGCTAAATGCAGACCATTTGGTATGTTTTATAGATGAAGGCATAAAACTTTTTTTGCGGTGTAATCATTGGGTTTCTGAACAGTTTTGTCAGAACCTGGCAAAGAAATGCTTCTGTGGAAGAAATTAAGATCTGAAATCATCCTAAGGCCTGAAGTGAAGCACATACTTATAACTCTGGGCTTCACTAACAATATTTATGTGTTTTTCTTGAAGTTTTTATAGAATGTTTTCATGGAAAACTCCTCTTTCATTTTTCTAGGCATTATGCCTATTCCTGCTCACTGATAGTATGTGTGTATACTGTTAGTTTCTGCATACAGTGACATTTGAGCTTGGTGAGGTGCACAAACCATGTGTTCTTTTGAAATATGCCCTCATGGAATTTCTGGGTCTCTGAGAAAGGATGGATGGGTACAAATTACAGTTTATGAATATATAAAGTAGAATTTCTGTATAAATAGTTGTTGCGGAAGAACTTACCTTCCTTTTTTACTGACTCTACAAGGCAGAAGTTTTCATAGGCTCTCACTGGATGCAGCTTTTCCGGGCCACATGCTGCTCAGTCCCTTGCATTTGTAGTGGAGATCAAAAGCATAGAAAAGCTCCTTTGAGCTGTAGCCAGTAATATTTACAAAACAAACAATCATTCACTGAGACGCTGGATGGCTCAGGAAGCTCTGCATGTTTGCCAATGTGCTGGATGCAGAGGGCTCAGATGAAAACCACAGGTCAGATTTGTAAGATGTGTGGTAAGGTGTGACTGCTGCCCCGTTCTTAAGGGGAATATTCAAATGGTTGATTGTTGTCAGTGTCATTATCAAAGTTGTTAACTTGTGATCTGTAGGCATCAAAAAAATCTCCAAAATAATACCTGCCTCTAACTGAGCTGGATTTCTGAATTGTACTGAGGCCATCAATGACTTCCACAACAATAAGTAAATGGGTTTACCTTTGCTCTCTGGTTCTGTATAGTTCTCTGTATAGGCAGATGTAGATCACTGGTGTGAAAAGTGATGATCCAGTTCAGAAACAGATCCTGATGAGATTAGCCACTTACATAAAGTGGGATTTTATTCTTTTCTATCACGTTATATATCATAGAACCATATTAAAATACATCAGTGGATATTTTGTGAATAATAAGCATGGCCCAACATCTCTCATCAGTCTCAAGAACCTGATCAGTTACAGGAGCAGGAAGACAAAGAATGCATGATCTGGCTTTCCCTATAGAAGACTTCAGATTTTTCTTTCCTTTGCAGAAATGGTTGTCACTGTAAATATCTTGTCAATAAAAACATGGCTGTTGTAGCCATGGCTCTTGCAATATTTACTGATGTGTGAGTCCCCAGTGCTCTTGTATGG